>CM076576.1:944488283-945088283 GCA_034641835.2 Pinus albicaulis | reverse complement strand
CACAACCATGCACGTTCAGAAAAACCAAATAGAGTAGAATGAGAAAGTTACCCGTTGGTCCTACGGTTGAAGAAGATCCCGCAGGGTTCAAACCCCCAGCAACCGTCCTTCCTTCTTAACCTGAAAGACAAGAAGAAACAAGCACAAAGGACTGGTTGTACATCATATATCTACTCTAAATGTCAGTGAGATTCATATAAAACATTAAATAAATCATAATGAATGCTTTTATAACAAATATTCTCATACATAAAAGCATACACTAACACGTTTATTTCGGGAACAGCATGATACTTCTGTATTATAAATAGTACGTACAAAAGTAATCAAGTGGAGAGATCACCTGATCCTTCCAAGGCCTTCGCAGACCGTCGTCCGGATCCGTCCAGCCCTTGCCTCGCTAAGACTTCTTCCAAACTGGTGCATACGAGATAACATATAAAGGGATGTGTATCTCAAGGAAACAAGGGTTTCCTGTAATGAACTGGGAAAGTGCAGGAGGCACGGGGAATCAGACTTGGATAGGGAATACCAACAGAGTATAATATCAATAATTCTCTCTCTCCCTTAGGCCATACACATGATGGCTTTTTATAGTCCCTCCAAGTAGTTTCAGCAGTTGGAAACAGTTGGCCACGGGCTGGGGTGGTTGAACTACCTGAGTAACCATCAACCCAGCGCGAAATTAGGGATTTTTTATATATTTTTTAATCATTTTAATGGCATACGCGGAAAAGTATAGCTGTACTCGCGTATACATGCAGAAAAACACGGGCATAGTCGCGTATGGGGGATTTTACACTGTTTTTAAGTGAATTTGTCCAAGTCTGTAGGAATGGGTGCCCAAAAGCCATAAAGCAATCATGAATCATGTCAAGGTGAGAAATGATGCTATAACATGGAGTGGAATGAATTGAAAAGTGTGATGGCGGAGGTGCGATGGAGGAAAAAGTTGCGATATGCGATATCGCAAAGTAAATGTTAACAGGAAGAAACTAAAAAGTGCGATTTGGGATGTGCGATTTGACGAATGACGTGGCGGTGGGACTAGTGGCGGATGAAAAGGGCAAACGTTGCGATTTGCGATATGTGATATCGCAATATTGAAATCGGAAAAAAGAGCGGTAGCTCTTAAAAGAAAAGGGAAAAGGTTGCGAAATTGGATTTGCGACGGGTGACGTGGTGGTGGGACTGGTGGCAGAGCACGATCGCAATATCGCAATCGGCAGATAGGAGCGGTAAGTCTTAAAAGAAAAGGGAAAAAGTTGCGATGAGCGATTTTCAATGTGGTAAAAGTTGCAGTGAGCGATTTGCAATATGGTAAAAGTTGTGAACAACGAGTTGCGATATGGTAAAAGTTGCGATCAATGATTTGTGATGTGGTAAAAGTTACGAAGTGCGATATCCCAATCACAATATCGCAAAGTTAGAGGGATAGGGGAAGTGTTATTCAGGAAAAGTTGCGAAGTGCGATATCACAATTGCAATATCGCAAAGTTGGAGGGATAACGGTAAGTCTTAAAAGAAAAGGGGGAATGATGCAAAGTGTGATTGCAATGCGGGAGCTGCGGTAAGTCATAAAGGAAAAAGGGAAATGTTGCGATTTGCGAAATGCGATATCGCAATATTGGAATTGACAAAAACGAGCGGCAAGAGTTAATTAAAAAGGGGAAAAGTTTCGATTTGCAAATTGCGATGTACGATAGAGGGAGATTCGAGGAGAAAATACTGAGGTCGAACTTCCATGGTTTTCAAGCATTTTTGTGTTAAAACATGTAAGGCAGTGGTGAATGATAAAAATAAAGGAATGAGGCGGGCTAAAGGGTTTAAGTGTTTTTGGGAATAAAAGATAGGTGCAACAGTTAAAATAAGCGGAAAACAGGAGGGAATGGGGGTGTAAAAGAAAGGTTCAGAGGCGTAACTCAGAGATGGATAGGGACTAGAAAAGAAAGCGGAATGACTAAATAATCTCCCTGGGGATTTTAATGCCTATTCCTGCAAACAACCTGCTAAATTATGTTCAGAAAAATAGAAAAATGCGTGAAAGAACCTTACAAAGGAAGATTGGAAAATGGTAATGCAACTCTACTCCTAATCTCAGAAACAGTGAACATAAATTAGTTTTTGGGTCCATGGGAAGGTTCGCCCTCCTCGAGCTCTAGTGATAGAGATGAGAAGGGGGTCTTGATCCACAACGTTTTGGTTTTCCTCTATTCTATTACTCTCATAAGCAAATGAAAAACTACAGCAGCACACTGAAATAAAAACTAAATGGCAATGAAACTATCAGAAGCATAAGTAATTGAATGACATAAAGCAGAGAAAAAATACAACAGAGAGGCTAAGGCACATGGATTTGGTCCTAACCCATGAGCCTAGCTCTCTGAAACTTCAATAAGTAAAGTGAAATCAATCTTCTCATTTCATAAAATAATATCCTCATACATTTCTAAAAGTTTGATCACTGAGTAAAATAATAAAAATATCAATAGCTTACAACAAATTTCCAACTAGAATAGACCAAAATCCCCTTCCTAGCCCTATCTCTACTCTATTTGTTTTACAGGGCAGCTACCAACAACTCCCTAGAAAATAGTGATTGAGTCCACTTGATTCTGAGTAAACAAATATCGAGTGCACTTCTCTTTGAGTTGCTTGGATGCCTCTGGAACTCGAATTGTTGGAGAGAATGTTTGGGGTGATTGAGTCTACTTGACTCCAAGTAAACAAAGATTGAGTTCACTCCTCTTTGTCTTTATGATAAAATCCTTATAAAAATGCTTAATAACTAATGATTTTCTGCACTCAACCTCATATTAGGCACTCCGAGTATGTTAGCCTTAATCACCACCTATACTAGCATCATAAAACCAATTCATAATAAAAATGCAAGAAAAAAAGATCTAAGAAGGCAAAAAGGTGACCATTAACCCCTCCAAATATGTCTAATGATGGAGCTCATCACCCCCTATCTCTATTTCATGAGCAAGTAATACTATATAGAAAGGGTTGGGTATGTTTTGTAAGGAATCTCCCCCTCTGATTATTAAAGGGGCTTCTTTGCATTCTGCTCATAGTTGATGGATTTATTGCCTAATTCAATAATGATTGCCCTCCCTATCTATATTTTGTGGGTTTCCATCTTCTTTTTGTACACATATTAAGTGGTATTGAGCCTTAAGATCTAGACATTTTCAAAGCAACTTTGTGATTATTCTTTTTTGCACCTTTTCTTAAATGAAAATTTCCCTTAATCTCCCTCTCAATAATTTAAGTGGTTTCTAAGAACATTGACACCTATGTTCATTATTTTGGGGAATTGAAATGTATGCAATTCATTATAATTAAGACTATTATGCTTTAATTTCCACAATCTTTGGTCTTTTTGTCATCAAAGCTTCATCTCTTGATTCTCTTGAAATTTTCCAATTTATGCTGATTGTCATACTAGTAAGGAAGAGAGATTAAATAAGCTTGGTTTCATAAATCACCCACTTGATTATTATAAATAAATTATCTCATATCAACTCTTGCAAATCCATCACACATCTTTAGAATTTTTATTCCATGAAAGGTATCAAATCGACATCATTGTTGTATAATCTAAAAACCATTGTCCATTGTTTTCATGAAGTTATGGGTTCTTATGCAAGTCACCAAAAATATGAATTTTATTAACTGCTAAAGTTATTACAATCTATAAACCTATGAGGAGCTTCATGTGGGCCCAATAGAAATCTTTTATTTTCGAACTTGTAATAAGAATTAATACTTCTATTCCTAGTGTACCTTTACACTCATCATCCCATCTTTTGTAATTTTCATATATATTTGTAAATAATTAATAACTAACTTGGAAAAACCTTATCTCTCACCTAAATATGTGTATCATAATTGGAATTCGGAGCTAATGTAACATGGAGTGTACATACGTGGAAATTATGACAATTTCATTTTCACTTGCACACCTGTGTTCTTGGGTTTTTTCTATACTTACATGTGAGTACCCACATTATTATTTTGTACACATATTAAGTGGTATTGGGTCTTGAGATCAAGGCCTTTTCAAAGCTTGTGATCCCATGCTCCTTTTGACCTTTTCTTTTCATGGAATTTTCCATTAGTCTTTCTCCATTCCATTTAATTGATATGTAGATACACTGACACCTCTCTTCATGATTTTAGCAAATTGATATGCATATATCACATCAAATGTATTAAGACTACTATGTCTGAGGTTTCATATTGTTTTACATTTCTGTGAGTAAAACTCAATCTCTCGTTTCTGTTGGAAATTCTACAATGACAATTTTTCATCGTATCAACAAGGGAGAGAGATTAATTAGCTTGACTATCATAAGTCACCCACATGACTATTGCAGAGAAATGATCACATATAAATCCCTAGATATCCATATTAACCCTTCGGATATTTGATCCCATGCAAGATATTAAATCAACATTATGGTTGTGTTATCTAATTACACCACTAAACAAAGCATGGTTGATTTTTTCACAAATTTATGGGTTTTTTTGCAAGTCACCAAAACTATTAATGTCAGTAATGGCTAAAGTTATTGCAATTTATAAGCTTAGGAGGATATTAATGTGTATCAAATAAAAATATTTTATTTTGAACTTGCAAGAAGACTTCGTCCTTAAGTTTTGTTATACGCTTGATTCCTTGTTTAAAACTTGTAATTATTATGCCTGATATTTTCGTCGTTGGTATAAACATTATATTACTAGCCAAGTTGAATTGTAGAAACTAAGAAATCAATGTAAATGCATTTTGTTTTGAATTTAGGAAAATATTGAGTAGTCATTTAAGGCATGAGCTCTTATGGAGAGATTGTGATATCACCAATGAAGAATTTGTTAAGGGAGTCTAAGAGGAAATCTCATGCTTGGATATTTATAGCTCTTATGCACTTTCATTTTATCAGTCCATATCCAAGTAAAACTCCAACAATCGATTTTCCCGTTGACCACTATTTGTTTAGCATTGAATAGTGCAAATTATAATGTTTAACTTTAAAAATAAATATAATATTTATTATTATTATTAGAAAAAAAATATTTTGTTAGCATTTAATTTGACCAAAAAAAAATGGATCTCTTATCTCAGGGTTGGTTCCATCTATCCCATGCCACCAATAAAGCTTGCTAACCCTGAGCACTCATCGATATTCATAGGCATCATGCATATGGAATTTTTTTTTTTTTTTTTTTTTTAAACCGATAAAGTTTATTAATTATCTAAGCCTTTAGTTGAGTTTGTTAATGTAATTGATTGTCTAGTTTTGTTACATTCGTTTATGAGTTCCTTTTGGTTTCATGTCTTCTTAAATGTGATCTCCTTTGATGTTGTGTATTTCATTGTGCAATTTAATTTTCAAAACACCGTTGCAAAAAGTAGCTTGTACAAAAACACTGAAAGTATTGGATCTTCATTTAATGGATCGATTAAAGAGGTTATTGGAAAACGTTATTCTCAATAAAAAATTGCAATAGATGGGCACAATAAGGAAATTAAATCAACATCATAAATGCAACTTTTATAGCCAACATAGCCAAGGGAATGATATCACACTATAAATATGACTAGGTGAATTAATTAATGCCAATCAATATGAATCAATAAGAAGTAATGTTAATTTTTGTTCTGTTGAATGTTTAAGTTGACGAACTGATGTATATATGAAGTAATGTTATTTTGCGCCTTGTTTAATGTTCAAGTTGGTGAAGGTGAAGTGTAGCTTGAAAGTTGAAGCTGTTAGTTTCGAAGACAATCAAGTTTTCTATTATCTCAAAGCTAGCAATGAAATTTGAAATTTTAAGAGAGTAAATTTTAAGAGGATTATATTTAATTGGAGGAGGCGTTACACAATAGATTAATACTTAATGAAATTGAAAATTTGTGAGTTTTTTTTTTGTGTATTAAATTTGTAGTGTTAATCAAATTTTATTAAATCAACAAATAGAAAAAAAATGTGTTGAACAGATTGATTGCGTTTTTAATTTCTTAGTATTTAAATTTGTTTTATATATTTATTAGCTGTAATTTTGGTTAATTTTATATTAAATATTTTAATTTATAATAGATTTAAATAGTATTTTGTATCACTAGCGTTTCAAATAATCAGATAGATATGCATGTGGAGGTCATAGGTTTTGGATGTAAGGTAATAACACTTAATTATTGATAACTAGAAATGCAAATTTTCTACTTCCTATATCGATTTTCAATTTTTTTATGATAACAAAATATCCACTTAAATGGAAGAGACTACGTTTCCCTGCAACACTTGTTTAATCTATATTCAATGGAGTCACAATTATGAACCTGAGCCATCTTTTGAAAATAATGATGATGCCATAATTTCCTCCTAATTCTTGGATATTTGTTTCCTTACTTATTTAAACTAATGTGTTAAGATTATTTATGGTAACTAATTTTTTGTTTTGTTTTGTAAGTTTGGGAGGATTACATCTTCATCATGTCCAATATATCACCCCGATCAGGGCAGGGAATTGAAACAATGACTTCACATCAAGGAGTGCCTTAATAGAGCACCCGATCACTGTCTATCCAAGACCCCATACACTTATGGTAACTAATCTTTAAATTCATGAGGAAAATAAAAGAAATTTGAGTGGGAGAAAGACACTATTCTTTTAGTATGGGAAAATAAAAGAAAGGGGAGCATAGGGAGAAAAGCCACGATCATTGTGTGTAGCCATGAGCCTACATTTTATTAAGTAATAAATATATTTTGAGGCCCAACATCAACATGGCAAAACCTATAAGTTTGAAAACTGTGAGGGTTGTAATTGGTGCAATAGATAAGCAAGTATGGTAGGAAAAAGTGAGAGGAGTAGCTAAGGGATAATGTAGAAGAGAAGGTGCTCACTCCAATGTTATGCAAGTTAGCAAAGGAAACAATATAGATTTTGGAATCCCTTACTCAAATTTTATACTAGTGAGATAATGATAATTCTGATTCCTAGAAAACTAAGTGTTATTAGTTTTCACCCTAGTGAAACTATGGCTATAACTGGGTGGAAAGGTGCTTAGCCTTGGTGTGTTAGACAAGATTTCTACTTCAAATATGCCTTATATCCATGTTAGAAATTATTTACAGTCTTGACTACATTTAATGAAATATATCTTCTTATCGCAATGATTACATGGAAGAAAGAAAATTTTGAAAGTGTGAATACTTTAATATCACTATAAATTGCTAAAGAATATTTCTTTAATTTTACCAAAGAATGTTTACACAAACTATTTTCTTGTTGTTATCAAATTGTAATATTAGCTCTCGAGAACACTAGAAGATTGATTGAAAGAAAATCCAAAATTAACAAGTTATAGACCTAAAACTTGGTTGAATATTTTCATGTGTAATTAATTTTGAGCAAATAGAATTATCATTATGTATGTAGCTGAGGATTTTATTACAGATTATGGGATTGTATGTCAATCTTATCCCTAGTTATATGATTTGTATTGACTTGGTAAACGGTACATGTACATATAACTACCTTAACGAAGTTGATACTAAAATATAGAATGCATGTAATTCGATTGGTTTGGTACCATTCCATAGATACTTATCCATATAAGTAGATTGAAAATGACATATAAAAATAGTTCATCTAGATAATGTATGTGGTTATGTTAAATTCCAATTTTGTCCTCTTTTTGACAAGCCTTTTTCCTTGCTTTCCAACTTTTTTCGTAATTGTTTTGATGCAGTCTCAAGCTAAAAGGTCATATTAGACATGCTCAAGCATTCAAAAAGTATCAATCATCCATAATTTATAATATGTTGTTTCTTTATGAAATTTAATTTAAACATTCCTATAGCTACCAAATCACATTCACTCTGAAACTAACTAAGAATTCTACAACCATCTTCATGATTATACAAGTTTTAGTATATTAGAGAACGAGTAAAAGGAAAAAGTAGATGGAAAATGGTTAATACATGGATATCCACTTTTTTTTGGTGATTTGGAAAGTCACATGGTTCAAGAGATCTGGAAGTCAAATCATAAGTCAAATTTTGTTATGACACTCCAACGGTGAGAATAATTTGAAGGCGGTTCATGGGGGGATTAAGTGAGCATGGAAGTGACCCATTTCAAAGCTGATGTGTCCAATTAAATCCCTCATACTTTTCTCTTTTAGTAGAAAATCATGAGAAGAAAGACTTTCATTTCAATTTCACTTCTTAGCTGTTAAATTAGCAAAGTTACCTCTGGGCTTATGAATCTTAAGATTATTATTTAATAAGAGAGTATAAAAATCCATGAGGCGAGGCAATAGACAAAGAATATTGTTGTTAATTTCTACAATCATTTGTGTTGAAGACTTTAACAATTAAATATAAATACTCTGTTTCTTCGTGATCAATGCGTGGCTAAGTGGTTTGATATTTGATTGCGTACTTGTACTCAACATGAGGCCCCCCTCGAGAGCTGTAAGATTATAATAGTTTTTTTTTAATTATGTTTGTTGCAATTTATTTGATAAATAACTCTTCCTTCAATGTAGTTTGTTGATGCTTTTAATTGGTATTTTTTCCATCGATTTCAAGTTTAATTTTCATTGCTTTCAACAGGATGAGCGCTCATAAAATACAAAAATATTTTCTTTGCATAGTTCATTCCATTCGACACTTTCATTAAGTAATTCAGTTAATTTCTATTAGTGATTTCATGAATGATGGATAGAGAGATTCAGTATAACTACGCACATCGGTAATCCTTGGAGTTACAATTAAATTTGATATTTTGTTGAAGTCCGGTTTCAATTTATTTCTTTCTGTCCAGAAGAGTAGAATTTGGATTTGCAAAAGTAGTTAGAATATTTTCATTCCTTGCAATTAGAATTAGAATTTCCATTTTGCAATTAGAATAGATTTATCAATTCAGTGTCTATTAGAATAAAGTTTAATTTTCGTTGTAGTTCAGTTCAAATAGAGTAATCTTGGATTCATGTTGCAATAGATTGAATTTTTAATTCAGTTCAGTAACTAGAATTTTAATTTTGCCTTGAAGTTTGATTTGCTTTGAAAAGAGTAATTTTAATGGAAAGAACACATGGAATAATTTGAGTTAATATGACCTCATTCATAAAGAAGTAATTTAATCATCAATTAATTTACCCAACAGGTTAAAGTTAGATCTTGCTCGTTTTTATCTTTTTTAACTTATATAAATTTGTATTTATTTGATTTGATTTGATTTTTTATTTATAGCTATATCATCTTCATAACAAAACATTCCAGTAATAAATAAGAAAAAAGTGTTAATAGTGAGAAACTATCTTTGAAACTATTCACTAGAGTGAAGTCACCAAGCTATTATAAGGCTTAAAAAAAGAATATCTAAGATCTTGAGAAACTCAATAATCTAGTTACAATTTGATGAATGCAAGAAAACTTAATTAAGTCTAAAACCATAAGGTACCTAACTCTTTCTCTCGTAAAACTGTTAGCAATATATGATACAATTTGAAGCAAGATTGTGTTTTATTGTTATTTAAAATACATTTTTTAATGCATAAATGAATTCAACACCCTAAAAACCCTTCAGGACATTCAAATTCAATAGACTAACAACTTATACTCAAGATTTAAAAAATCTCTATCAAATTTTGGTTAAAACTAACCAGAAAAAAATATCCAAAACCATTTCATTTATAAATTAGACTATGCCTAGGCAATATCCTCGTCTCATTCTTTTTAGTGATTTAATTTTGAAGTTATGGCTAGAAATCCTATCATGGTAGTGTTTTCCATTTGAAATATTAGGGGTTGCAACCCTTTGTAATCAAATATTTTTATGGAAATTTGTTTGGATGCGCCACATATATTATAAGATAATGATAATTGTGATACGTAGGTTCCAAAAGGAAAACATAGCATATACATTACATGCCCCCGGGTTGCAAATTGAATATTTTAGATGATAATTATATAAAGAGTTATTATGAAATGTGAACTCCATTACATGGTTTTAAGTTGATGTTGAGTTCAACATTGAGGTGTCCATCAAGATGTTGCTTGATGCGATACACATTATATTATGTGGAAACTTATCATGATAGTCGAACTATGTAATGACATGAAACAATTTTAGGGTTGTCAGTATTTTAAATACTCTCATCCATGGAATGAAGTCCCAAATGCCTATGGCACATCACATGGGTATATTTCTCAAGAGTGCAATAGAATAACCTTTGTGTGATTATGAAGTGTGGATTGGTCGCTAATGTTCAAGATGTGATGGTAACGATTAAGGTTATTTTTTTGCACATGTGTATGTGTGTGAGAGTGCACATATACATATGTGTATGTTAGGTTTAAGGTATTTGATTTACATTTCACATACCAAAGCTTAAATAAAAATCCAATTAGATTAGAAAATCAATTTGATATAAATATTTTTAATGCACATGAGAGAACATTAAGAATAGAATAAAAAATAGACAATGAAACACCATAAATATTTACACACACATAGATATTTTACGTTGGAAGCGTTTAATAGAGAAAACGAGCCAACTTTTGAGGTTCACTGCTCTTATATTCTTGAATAAATATCAAAGCTAGATTAAAATGTATGTCGACCTTAATCGACACCTAAGACGAATGCGCTCATACATCACCCAGTTTCTATTGATCATGAATATCATCATCTTATCAAACATACATCATGATCTATTTATAGGCACACAAAACCCTAATTCATAGCTTCTCAAATCAATAAAAGTGGTTGGAAATCATTGACTAAGATCCCAAAAATATTGGGATTCCTATCCATTTTTCAATCAATTTCGACTATAGTCAATTTATCTTCGACTATTAGTTGACCATCAGCCTTGAACAACTATGCATGTGTGCTCGACTATGTTCCCTTCAACTGCTTCAATAAATTATCCACCTTTTTTAGTTGTGCGACTGCTTGTCGACCTCAACTGAGGTAATTTATCTCAACTTGACCATCATTTTATCGACTCAAACATTGACTTCTCTTCTCATCAACTTGTGTTTGACCATCTTGTTTCCTTGTCTTCTCATCTATTTGACTTTCACCACCTCACCCCTAGGTGATTGTTCCCAACTAGAGTTATGAGGTTCATTCCTAATTGCCTTACTTGACTATTCAATTGATCAACTAAACTCCAGTCAATTTAGATTATTTACAAAGAATACAACACAAAATTTCCTCAGTTGTCTTATTTGCATGAATTGTTAATACCATGATTTTAGTGATCCATGCTCGTAGGCCCAACTCCTCTCTACTGTTACACCATTTTTTTGGTCATCTAACCTATTATCATTAGATGAACCCAAGTACACCATGTAAGACCAATTTTACCCTAAGTAAAATCGCTTTCACCATGTGAAATAACATTTGTTTATATTTCCCGGTCATATTTAACCCAAAACAAGGAAATTAATAAAATAAATCATTATTTATTTGATTATTTCCTAGGAATAAGTTATTTAAATCGTTATTTAAATAATATTCCTAGTTAAATTTGACTACATCATTTTTAAATAATTAAATAAATAATTATTTATTTAATTGTATTCCAACCATCTCCCTAAAATAATAAATAATCATTTATTTATTATTTTAGGGAGATGGTGGGAATATAATTAAATAAATAGTGGTTTATTTAATTATTTAAAAATGATTTAGTCAAATTTAACTAGGAATATTACTTAAATAATGATTTAAATAACTTATTCCTAGGAAATAATCAAATAAATAATGATTTATTTAATTAATTTCCTTGTTTTGGGTTAAATATGACCGGGAAATATAAACAAATGTTATTTCACATGGTGAAAGCGATTTTACTTAGGGTAAAATTGGTCTTACATGGTGTACTTGGGTTCATCTAATGATAATAGGTTAGATGACCAAAAAAATGGTGTAACATCTACACCAATATAATTTACTATCACTCATTGACTTTATTAGGAAGTCTACAATATTTTTCACCATGTCTACTGTTACTAATAACACTTTATTTCTTTCCACCATTTCTCTAATGAAATGGTATTGTACATCAATATGATTTGTCCTTGAAACGTACGGTGAGTTATTTTCTAAAAAGATTGAACTTTGGCTATCACACCTTTCCTTATTGCTTGTTGAGTAAATCCAATCTTTGAAAACAACTGCCAAAACTAGATTGCTTCCTTGCTTGCATGAGTGGTTGTGATGTATTCAACCTTCATCACCAATAGTGCCACAATTTTCTGTCACTTACTTGTCTAGATAACAACATCATTAAAAAACTTGAATACATATCTACTAATCAACCTTCTTCTATCTAGAAGGACAACCCACTTGACATCAATAAACATTTTTAAATTTTTTTCACTTTCATCCTTAAGTTTTCCATGGTAGTAGATCTCATGACCACTTGTTCCATGCAAATACCTAAATAATATTTTGACAAAAAACTTATGGTATTTAATAGATATTGTCATATATCTACTCAATAATTCCATCGCATTAGGAATATCTATCGAGTGTAGACCGTTTCATACATTAGACTTCCTATAACACTTGCATATGTAACACATGAAATTTCCTCTCATTATTCTTGCGTCTTTAAACAATGTTAAACAACTAGTCTTGTATCAATAGGAATTGGTACTTTCATCGATTTAAAATCCTGCATGTTGAAATGATTCATAATTGTTTCATTGTTCCTTTAGTGTGGTTTTAATCTCATCAATTATTGCATTAGGGTTTGTTTCCATATACCTCATGTACCAATCCAATGAACATTCTTGAAATTTAGTAGCAAGTTTCACTTTCTTATTATTGTCATTAATGATCTGCTGCGCTCTCCACACAACATCTGCGACGGACCATAATTGGTCAACATATTCATTCCAAACACCTTTCAAATTATGCAGCTTTATGGAAGTAGCCATATCGACTTCTGGTGGTAGAGGTGGAGGTGGAGGTGGAGTGGATGACTTGTTAGTGTGAGCTGAATTCAGAAGTGGAGTGGATGGAATCTGAACTATGATCAAGTTCTCTTCTTCTGAGTGTGCAGATTCACTAGAGCTACTAGTTTTAGACTCCTCGTCGTTGTCAAATTTACCTTTGAGAGGGCTGTAGATAAAATCTCCTTCTAGGTCTACTCTATAAGTTTTCCCGTTGCGCGTAGTACTAGTAGGACCTCTGCACGTGGAGCTAAACGGGCCTCTTCGGAAAATTCATTCAATGTGGTTTCACACAATACCCTTTTCACATAAGAGAATTTTAATCCATAGTTTCAATGAACACATAAAATTACCTCTAGGGCCTTTAAAAAATATCCTTTTAGCTTCAGAATATGACACAAAAGTATCAATAGAAAATTTAGTCACAAACCAACTCAGAATTCTATTAATCCAATAATATAATGCGTGGGTAATTTTATTGCTCGATTTCTCCAACTGTTGAACCAAATCAGGAGTCCACCTGGTGATCGTGCCACCCTTTGCACATGTCTGAAACTTAGCAAGCCAAGATAACCACTCTTGAAAATCTGTTGCAAAGGAAGCAAAGAAATTTTTGTGGATCTCTGTATAGATATACCTTTGCTCCTAGTCTTTAGCAGACAACTTAGGGTTTTGGTTTTATTGGATTGCAAGTTATCGCAACTTCTTATTAGGCCAATCTTGTAGTTCCTTCTTCATCGGATGCCACAAAATTACATCTCCCTCAAACAAATCTCGGTCCTGACAACATAACCATTTATTGGGTTGAGGGGTCCTGACCCAGGTTCAAAGTGTTATGCGCAACCAACAAAAATCTCCAACTACAAGCCCTTTCAGCAATGATCTGCTTGCGCTGACCAAAGTCTCACCCGAAGCAGTATGGGGGGGTGCTGGAACCAGGTTTCTGCACCCTGCGTGATCGTGTGATGTGGTCCTTAACCCTACTTATCAGATCTAATACTTATAGTCCTACGCGAGACTTCATAAAAAATCCAGGTCTAATTGCAGATAAAACATTTAATAGATATGCGTAAAATAAATTATTATGCTTTAGTCAGATCTAGCTTATTAGATCAGAAATAACACTTGTGCAATCACATAGATAGTTCTTCTGTAAAACCTTAACACAGATGTAATCCTTGCGCAAACACATAGATCCTTCACATATACTTAACTCAGATAACTACACATTCAAACATAAACATATATATAACTTGTAGTAATCAACAGCTAATTAAACCAACATATTCATGCATAAACGTAGAAATCACAATGCAAAAATGTTCGCCAAAAATTCTTCTTTATTAATAGATCTTCAATTTAGTACAGTCCTTTCTGTCTGTGCACACAACAATAGGGTCCTTGCACACCACTGAGGACTAGGTATCCATGCACATAGTTAGCAGAAGCCTTTCTACCCAGACCAAACAAAAACTAACCCAAAAATTATATCAAAACATTCATAAACAACATAAATCAACGATGTCTTTACTCAACTTAACCCTTACATATTTATATGACCCGGACACACACATACCATGGTATCAAACCATAGTTTGAGACTCATGGTTTCCCTTTTCACCCATTACAATCATTAAGGAGCTTTGACCCGCTCCAAATCTCCTTGAATTCTACGTGCAACGCGTATTGACAAAATCTAACCAAAATTATACCCAAAAACTTGACCCAAGGGGACCTGTTGTGCTATTCAACAACCCCCATTGTTTTAGAATAGTTACCTTAGAAAATAATGGGGACCCTTTTAAATCTTTTAGACTAGAATGAATAAAACCCTTAAGTAATTAATTAAAATAGAAATATGAATAAAATGAGTTAAAAAAGTTGATTTTTCATTTAAAGGACACTTAAGCAGACAATGCAAAGCAAACATGCAAGTAAATCACAATCGAAAAATCACAAGATTGTAGGAATTTATAGGGTAAGTTATTTAGATCAAGAACCAAAGGTCACCGCTCACAAAAATAGATCAAAAATCAGTACACCAGTATAATCACGTGGTTAAAACCCTCAAAGAGGGAAAAAATCCACGACCTGAGCCAATGCAGCCACTTCAGGCAATTTATTAAAATAAAAATAAAAGTTACATATGTTTCTCTCATAAACGGTTACCGGAGAAATGACCCTCCATGCTCTTTAAATAGAGATTATGGACCAATCGAGTGTTAAGCCACGGATCAAGTGTCATTAATACCGAGGTGAGAGATAACCGTCAGATCACTACAAATCGTGACCGTCGGATTATAAGTTACAAATGTACATGGTAAAGAAACACACTTTACCTAACTCTACACTAGACTAAGTTATTATTAACTATTTCCTAGTGTGTCAAAATATCCTAAAACCCCCTTAAGAACAACTTGGGGATAGGATTGAAGGATTTACAAAGGTGACACAAAAGGAGCCTATTTCCTATGTGTCAAAATATCCTAACATCCCCCTTAAGAACAAATTGGGATAGGATTGAAGGATTTAAAAGTGACACAATAGGAGAAGGAAGGAGGCATTGGGAGCCTATCCCCTCTTAATAACTTTCTGAACTCCAGCATGGATCGAAGTTTTGCAAACTTTGCTTCAGGAGAGCCTTCGTATTGGTATCGACTACTTCACTGGTTAAAACAATACCGCACTTCAAGGACACGATCATAAATGAGATTTTTGAGAAGTGTATGTGGAGTTCAATGTGTTTCATACGGATGCCGAACTAGATCTTTACATGTATGAATGGCATCGATTATCACACCAAAGTGTAGTTGGATGTCATCGATGAAGACCAAATTTAGACAAAGACGACAAAGCCACATGGCTTCCTCATGGCTTCAACTGCATCATGATACTCCGCTTCTATCAAGAAAGAGAGATGGCACTTTTGTTTAGAAGACCAAGTAATAGGTCCCGAACCAAGAGTGAATACATCATGGTAGACTTTCGATCATCGTGGTCACCATTTCACCTAATCCGGGGACCGTTGAAACCAATCAACAATGGAGATGCTTCTCAAGACTGTAATGAATCTCGAACTAAACTATACCTCGAATATATCGAAGCATTATTTTAGCCACTTTCCAGTGAATTTCATAAGGTTGGTGCATAAACTGAGTGACAAGACCAACGGAAAAGGAAAGGTCAGGATGGGTATGGGTTAGATACAAAAGTTTACCAACAAGTTGACGATATAATGTAGCATCAAATTCAGGGGTAGTACAAGTGACTTAAAGCTTGAATCCAGACTGAAAGGGAGAAGGGGCTCGCTTATAGTTTTCCATGTGAAAGTGGTGTAGAATATCACACGCATACTTGGATTGAGAGAGGGTAATGCCTTCCTTGGATTGCAAGACTTGAAGACCAAGGAAATAATGCAAGTGTCCAAAGTCTGTCATTTCAAGCTTCTTTTTGAGGCTAGAGTTCACATGGTTTATATGGTTTGGATCACTACCAGTAAGGATAAGATCATCAACATAAAGAACAAGTATGGTGAAGGACTTACCCACTCTCTTGGTGTAGAGAGTGTTGTCAGAATGACACCTAGAAAAGCCATTATCTAATAGAAATCTATCCATTTTGGCATACCAAGCCCCAGGAGCTTGTTTGAGACCATAGAGAGACTTCCTAAGGTGCCAAACAAGGCTAGATTCATTTTGGATAAAGCCAGGGGGTTGTTCCATGTAGATTTCTTCATGTAAATCTCCATGTAAGAAGGCAGATTTAACATCCATTTGATGGACTTACCCATTTAAAGGAAGCATCAAGGGAAAGAAAAAAGTGGATAGAATTCATTTTGGCAACAGGGGAGAAGGTTTTAGTATAGTCAATGCCTTCAACTTGTGAAAATACTTTAGCGACAAGACGAGCTTTATGTCTATCCACTTTCCCATTTGGTCCAAACATTGTTTTGTAAACCCATCTGCATCTGACAAGTTTTCTTCCTTTTGGAAGAGGAACAAGATCCCAAGTATCGTTTGCCAATAAGGAATGATACTCTTCATTCATAGCTTCATCCCAATCTGGATGACCGGAGGCTTCTTCAAAGGTTTCTGGATTAGGATTTTTTGGAACTTAAGCCAATAAGGAAGAGGCTCTTTCAAACTGAGAGCGTGTACATCGTCGATCGACAGGGTCACATGCAAGAGAACTTGTTGCATCCCGAGTAGAGCAGACCCATCTTGGAAGCGGTGGAGTATAAGGAAAAATTTCAAGGGGTGGAGGAGGATTGTAATACTCGCTGCCATCATTTGAACTAGAAGGAATGATATTAAAAATAGAAGAGAGAGAGAGAGAGGTGGCACATATGCCGAATCAAGCTCGCAGGCCAAAGGTGGCACACCCGCCGAATTAGGCTCACAGGCCGAAATATTTTCATCAAAATTTACATCTCTTCTAATGATTATATTTTTGGATTTTGATTGAAGAAGTATATATCCTTTGACATCTTCAGAATATCCAACAAGTATGCATTTTTCACACTTAGGTTCTAAGGATTTATGTTTCGCATATGGAATATGGGCCGAAGCATCTTCCAAAAACATGAAAGTGACTTACATTTGGTTTGATTGAGCTCCAAGCTTCTTCTGGAGTTATATTCTTTAAAACCTTAGTAAGAGTGCAATTTACTATGTAATTTCAACAGTTAATGGCTTTTGCCCAAAAATTGAGGCCAAGTCCTTTAGATTGAAGCATACAATTAGCCATTTCTTTTAAGGTGTGATTCTTCCTTTCAGCTACACCATTTTGTTGTGGAGTATATGGAACAGAATGTTGCAATTGAATGCCATGCTCAGTGCAGAATTTGATAAATTTGTTGTTAACATATTCTCCTCCATTGTCTGATCTTAACTTGAGAATTTGATGTCCAAATTATTTCTCAACAAAGGCCTTAAAGGCCAAGAACATGTTAAAAAATTCACTCTTGAGTTTTAAGAAGTATACCCAAGTGCGTTTGGAAAAATCATCAATGAAAGTTAAGAATTACTTGCAACCAGAGAAAGAAATAACAGGAAGTGGACCACATAAATCACTATGCACAAGCTGCAAAGGGGCTGAAGCGTGCCAAGAGGCACGTTTGTCAAAACTATCTCGATGAAGTTTTCCGAGTACACATCCAGAGCAAACACCATCTCGGCAAGATACCATAGGAAGACCCGTCACCATATTTTCCTTACATAGAGTTTGAAGAGAGCGATAGTTTAAGTGACCAAATCTCTCATGCCAAAGTTTGCTCACCTCATCATTATGAGCAAAAAAAACGGATGGAAGACATGATGATCCAAAGTTGTCAAACTTATACAACCTTGCAGAATCATCAACAATTCCAGTAGCTAAAATATGTTTAGGATCTTTGAGGTCCTTGATTACAACATCATGAGGTGAGAATTCTACTATTTTCCCTTCACCTGAATGAGTTATCTGATAAACAGAGAGAAGGTTGCATGACAAGGTAGGAACACACAGTACATCATTAAACTGACCATTATCGAGATGAATGGTTCCAGATCCTACAACACTAAGAGATCTATCATCACCAACATAAATATGTTTGGTGTTAAAATCATTTAAAGAATAAAACATGGCTTTATTTTTTGGCCATGTGGTAAGAAGCTCCAGAATCAATGAGCCACTCATGAGAATGAGAAGAAGAAGATACATTTAATGCATAACCAGATCTTGATTCTTGATAAGCACAAGCAGAAAGTACCATTCCTAAATATGAAGGTGAAGAGTGCTCGAAGTTGATGTTGTGCTTCTTCATTGTTGCTTCTAAGGCTTCCACCTTCTTAAAACATTTGGACTCTAAATGGTCATCATGATTGCAAAATTTGCAATGTCTATCTATCTTCTTTCCTTTATTTTTATATGCCTTATCATTTTCGTGAGTTGCTTTTTCCATTTGTGGTTGAAATTTCTTAGGACCCTTGTTTGGTTTCAGACCATACTTTTTAGGATACTGCTTCTTGGGATTCTTTTGATATGATTGATGTTGGGCTGCTAAGGATTTCTTAGAAGCATTTCCAGAAGTGATAAGACCAAGGTGTAAGAGTTTATATTGTTCTCTTATCAAATAATCACAAAAGGCATCAAAATATGGGTTCTTGTAGGTGGTTCCTGAAGAAATGATGGCTTCTCTAGTGGAATGGAAGGAAAAAACAAATACAGAGTATGCAGGGCCAAGCTTAGTAATAATGCAATAGATGAGGCTACCATCTTCCTTTTTGACCTTACAACCTTCTAAAAGAACTCTGAGGGTCTTGAATTCAGACAAAAAATCTTCAATAGAGGAGAAATTATTGGGGTCCAAAGTAAGCAACTCATTTTCAAGCTGATGGGCCCTGATTTGATTTTGAATGCCAAAGACAATATTTAGCTTATCCAGGGCTTCATGAGGGGTGTCAATGCCAAGGATATGAAATCGAAGATCTTGAGCAATGGAAATTCCTATCAACCCTCATGCTTGATCTTGTTTATTTTCCCATTTAGCAACTTTATCATGATTAGAAGGTTTAGTTTCTAGCCCTATGGGTATTCTATAAAGCACTTTACTTCTAATTATATCTACCATGTGAGGTAGCCATTGGAAATAATTGGTGGTGTTAAGAATAATCGGGCAGGTACTTTCCTTTTTTTTTTTTTTAAATGAAGCTAAGAAAAGCTGAAACTAATTGCTCCAACAGAAAGATCTCAAAAAATTAGGCCGTTTAAAAAAAAAACGGCTCGAAAAACGGATTCCAGATGAAGAATTTATACCTTTTGAAAAAACTTGAGTTGTGGATGCCGAATAGTTACGGGAACGGGATGAAGTGCGGCTTTTTAAAAAAAAATTCTGCCCCTTTTAACAAATTTTTTTACAAAATAAACTTGAGAAGGAGACTTGAACCCAAGACCTCTATTCTCATAAACTAACCCCTCACCAAGTGAGATAGTAAAAGGATTACGTTATTGTTTGAAAGGAGGAAGGGGCGGTTTTTTTTATTTTTGTTTTTGTTTTTACTCTTCGGTGTGCGTGCCTTTTCCTGCACAAAAAAAACACAAAAAACCAAGCAAAAAAAAATGAAATGCAAAGCCTTACGACATAATGTTAGATTTTCGATTAGCCTTACCGGAAACTATCAATTTTTTTCGCTATTTCTGATTTCCCGAGATCGCACAAAGACGTGGGGAAAGAGCATACGTAGCAAAAAAATCCCTTTTCCCTATTTCTGATTTGCTGATATCGCACACAGCGCACAAAAAAGAGCATACATAGAGAAGAGGGTATAGATCCGGAAAATAAATAGAACCTAAAAACCGAAAATAAAAAGAGGGAACCGAAATAAGCATAACTATTAACAAATATAACTACAAAACATATGCTTTATACCTCCAGATCTAAACTTTCATAACTTGGGCAGCTGGAAACCTTTTCGCATGAAAGGAAAGGCGTTCCTCATTTTAACAGACGCTCTAGACACAACCGAGTAGTTCTCCAAACCCAAAAATGTTCATAAATAGTAGATCTACAGAACGACATTTGCATGCAGTCAAACCAGCTTCGAATTTTGATCAACAACATACGCGACCCTAAAAATAGCTCTGATACCATGTAGGAATTTACAGGTAAGTTCCTTAGATCAAGAAACAAAGGTCACCACTCACAAACAGATCACAAATCAGTACACCAGTATAATCACATGGTTAAAACCCTCAAAGAGGGAAACAGTCCACGCCCTGAGCCAACGCGACCACTTCAGGCAATTTATTAATATAAAAAGAAAAGTTACATATGTTTCTCTCATAAATGGTTACCGAAGAAATGACCCTCCATGATCTTTAAATAGAGATCATGGACCAATCGGGTGTTAAGCCACGGATAAAGTGTTGTTAATACCGAGGTGAGAGATAACCGTCAGATCACTACAAATCGTAACCGTCGGATTATAAGTTACAAATGTACATGGTAAAGAAACACACTTTACCTAACTCTACACTAGACTAAGTTATTCTTAACTATTTCCTATGTGTCGGAATATCCTAACAAAGATCGCATGAAAGGCATATGGCTTCTAAAAATCCACTCTAAACGATTTGCGATGCGAAAGACAATAAAACAATTTAATAAAGAATTTTTTTTTCTTTCCCAAATGATATTCCACGAGAAACAAACCACGCAACCCACTGCAGCCACGTAATCGATCGCAAATCACATATTGCGTTTTTATCATGACAACTTTTAATCCATCCTTCACATTTCCCCGATGCGATATACTCCATCGCATTGCACTTTCGCTACATGACCACTTCTGCCCATTGTTCATTTCCACCGAAATTGCGATTGTGATATTGCAATTGGTGAAAGGTAGCTAATCGACATTCTAAAAAGGTTCACACAAAAATAACGTATGCGATGCGAAAAGATCTCGTTTAAATGCTTGAATGAATGCGTGGGCACATCAACCCATGCTTTCCATTAATTTCACAACTTAAATGTTTTGAAAAACTCATGCCTCCAAAATGATTTGACTGCAAGAGTATTGAATTTTTGGATTATCCGCGTGCTCAGTTTCATTCGCCCATTATTTACATTATTACAATACTTTCTTTTTGTAAACAAGATTGGCCCTTTTCTACTTATCATTCTTGATTGTCCGCAGGCAAGTTCAAACCACATGTCTTACCATTGTATGTTCCAGATAAGCTTCTTGCAAGAGAAATCGCTTATCAAACTTTTGGTAATGGATTGACTAAATTTTTGAAAGAAGCAAAGAAAAATTCATGGCCCTCTTTTCCTATTCACTTTGGTGTCTATGCATTAGAAAATTATAAGCATGCAAGATTAGAGGTCAATCAAATTCAACGCTTGAAATTGTTTACAATTTCAAACAGACAATATGACCCAAACCAAGTTTCCAATGATTTCACAACTCAAGTGAAAATCAAACCTCTTGTGCATGAAGATGACAATTTTGATGACTTTTTTGAGTCAGTCGACACTTATTCTACAATTCATAAATTTTCAGTATCACTCCTCAATCCACAACATCTTTCAAATTTCAAGAATTACAGAAATAAAATATTGGAAGGGATTCCTTTAACTATACTAGAGGTATCCCAACCCATCTCATAGAAGGATTAACAACAAAAAGAGCAGGAAAATGAGCAACCACCTAAGGATACTGAAGTCCTTAGAAAAATAGAAGAAGATAAGTCTGCTGGAGTGCAACCCAAAGATCTACAATTTCCAAGTGATTTAAATGATGTTTGGAAGGAGTTTAATCAAAAACTCCAAGGAGACCAAGAAATGGTGATCATTGACCATCAAGGAGAAATGGAAACACCTAAAAGCAAAAGTCAAAACCCTTTCACTGCTGGGTCAACTGAAAAATCAGTTAACACAGAACAAGTGGAATTCATCCCGACCCACCCTACCTCAGAGATTGTAATGAAAATTGAAGAAATTCCACCCTTAGATATATTTTATAGTCCTAGAAATAAAGCTTTCATGAGCAGACAGAGGAAAAGGAGGATAACATAACAATCTCAAATCCTTCTTCCCAAAGATGTCCCTAAGGAAGTAGTTTGGAAAGATTCACAAATAGATCCTTCTTAGGATCTAACTTGTTTGACTCAGTTCGCAGGAGCCTATGCATCTTCCACTATAGACAAGGCCACCGAAGTTAAACAATTAGTCAAGGAAAATGATGAAATAATCCTTCAATTGGAACAAGAATTACAAGCAGAGAAGCAGTGTCAATCAAAATTACATGTACAAGTATCACAACTCCAAGAGAGCCTAGATCAATTAAAGCTACAACACCAATATGAAGTTGGTGCTAAGGATATTCAATTACATCAATTGCAATTAACTGTTGAGTAATTGAAAGACAAACCCAAAGAAGATAAATTCAGGAAGGAAGCATTGGAATTGAATACCCTTTTGGCCCAACAACAAGTTCTTTTTTGCCAAAAGTTGTCTAATATCATTGAATTATGTGAAAAAAGTGATTCACTTATGAATCAAGTAGCAGACCAAAGAATCAACTTTGATGAGATCGATGACAAAGTGTCATAGTATGTCACTTGGAAAGATCTACTGAAGGCCGAAAGGATAATCTTCCCAGGATTGAAGATTCCAAAAAGGAAATTTTATTTACTGATTGGGACATATAATTAAAACAAGCCGAAAGGGAAATTTGCAGAGCTAGAGATGTTGCTAACAACATTGTTGAAACAATTACCTAGAATCTCATTGTTGCTAATATTATTGATAGATGCCCTCCTATTTCTCTACCTATTGTTAAATATTTAATAAGACAATGGCAGGAAATGTCCAAGGTAAAAGAGGAAAACATTAGAAAATTGGAGAAGATGGATTGGGAAAAGTACTGGAAGTATTTGGTTAAGCCACATAGCCAATGGCTAATGTTGCGATGTCTAATAGATAATTCTTCCTATATGATGTGATCCATGTGGATATCTGTGGCCACCCACCTATTCCATTTGGACCCGCACTATCAATTCTTGCAACTTTTCACATTCAGCACAACTTACTATTTTTAGTAGGTTTTCAGGTCCTCCACTCCTGGAGCTGTTTTGGGACCTTAATGATCCAGGTGGATATTGGTGGCCACCCACCTATTCCATTTTAACCTCCACCATCAGTTCTTTCATTTTTTAAGTTGCAGCACAACTTACTATTTTTAGCAGTTTTTTGGGTCCTGAACTTCTAGAGCCGTTTTGAGGCCCTAAACGACGTTTTTTTTGGCATCGTTTGTTGGGAGAATATGATTCATTCTAGAATTGTTATATTTTAAAAAATAGTTGTATTCCTCGGATAGATATTTATAACGAGCTATTGAGCGCGTCAAGTGGAGATCGTATGCCAAAGATACGTCCTCGGGAAGTTGAAACACCAATTTACCCAAACGAGGCCCATAGTTTTGGCGCTTCATCTCCTAGGGTTAGGTTTTTGGATGTTTAGAGTTCTCCATTGTTTCTAAAAAAATATAGGTCCTCGAGCCTCATTGTAACATAGTTCAGAGGTCTGTAGCCGCCACATCTCTTCTCAGAGATTCGCTACCAGCACCTTAGCTATTTTATTTCCATTATGTCTGTGAGCATATTTTTGTTATTTGATATTAATGAAATGAAGCATTATTTCCGCTGCATCTCTATTTTTATGGTTATTTCTATATTCTGTTGCGTTCCTTCATAAATCTGTATCAGTGGTATCAGAGCGGTCTGGTCTTTCTTTATTTTTCTTTGCATGTCCCCAATGCGGTCAGGGTATAAGGAGTTAGGGCTCGATTTGGTTGAACCCTTGCAAGATCAGCCTCGAAAACCCCAATGACCTCCCATGGTAGAAGAAAAGAAAGACGAGGGAGAAGGAGATCCTATCAAAATATTACTTGAGGAGGCCCTTGAGAAACAAAGGAACGCGATGATGGATAACTTTTCTCAGATCCTTCAACGACTGCCCACCTATGGTGCATTTGCATCCAACAGCCACTCTGGAGGTGCCACTCCCTCCAAGGTATAGGTAAAATTTGACACTTTTGTATTTGAAGGTCAAATAGATGCAGATACCGTAGATAGATCGTTGAATTTCCTAGAAGGGTATTTCTCGATCCATGATTTCTCTGACTGAGAAAAGATTATTTTTGCACTCCTCAAAGCTGTCCCCCATGTCAAAGACTGGTGGGAAACCTACTGTGAGCAAGAGTACGAAGGGGAACCCTCTTTTTTCTCAGCCACACCCACTTGGAATTCATTCTGAGACGACATAAAGGAAAAATATTACCCCGTGGGGGAAAAATACATCCAATGGACCATGCTGTGGGAGCAAAGCGATCAATATGTGCACGAACTGACGAATCTATTCCATACCCTGCACACAAAATTGGGTATTAAAGATTCAGAGAGACATTTGGTGCTCAAGTACCGCGACTTTCTGCAAAAACACATTTAGGAGGAAATGGATTTCCTCGACATTACATCACTTGGCACGACATATTGCTATGTTGCCAAGATCGAGCAGAAATTTAAGCAGAAGAAGTGAGAATTTGGATCTGCGAATCCGAAAGGTGCCCCCGAACTGAAGAAAAAGGGGCAAGGCCAAAGCGGTGCGACTCAGAACAACACAAAAAATCTAAAGAAAGACACAGGGAAGTGGTGTGAATTTCATAACAACCCCACTCATAGCACAAAAGAGTGTCAGGCCAAATAGTCATTGGTGGCCAAACTAAAGGCACCTGAATCAAATCCATTTTCTGATCTTGAGTCAGAACCAAAAAAAGGCAATGATAAAGGGAAGCAGATCACTGATGCGGATCCTAGTGCCATTGTTGCCACCACCAAGATCTAGAGGGAGGATCTAGAGGAGCAGGAGCGCCTCTTCCATTCACAGATGTGGGTGAAGGGTTCTCCGCTGCAATTTCTTGTCGATAGCGAAAGCCAAAAGAACCTCATTTCGGCAGAGGTTGTGAAGCAGCTCGGCCTACCGACCATAGCACACCCACAGCCATATACCATCGGGTGGCTCCACCTAGGGAGAGATCTTCGCATCTGCTAGCGTTGCTGCCTTCCGTACAATATCAAGCCATTCACGGATGAGGTATTGTGTGATGTTGCTACTCTTGATGTAGCTGATGTATTATTGGGCCAACCATAATTGTAGAGGAGACATGATGTGTATGAGTCTAGGCCTCGTGCTGTTGTTATTACTTTTGGAAATAACTTGTACAGGATATCAGAGGTAGTACCGCCTCCTGTCATCTCTTGAACTACTGCAAAAAACGCAGTAAGATTATTTCCCAAACCAGGAAATTTATTTTCCTTACAAATTGCTCACAGGGAAAGAATAATATTGTGGCCACAACCTCAAAACAGGGCTCCCCTGTACGGCTACAACAGATGGACAAAGTCATGAAGGAATACGAAGAATTTTCTCCTCACTCACAAAGGTTCCTCTACAATGTCAGGACAAGCACTCCATTGGTCTGATCCCCGATAAACCACTACCTAACGTTGCCATACCTCTTGCGACTACACAGACATAATCCACACATGTACTGTCTAAGGCCGATAAAGAAACCAAATTTACTAATTACATCCAGCATGTCCGCCCGCAGGTCCATGACATCTTCGACAACAAAACGTGCCTCATCTCATGGAGGATCTCAATGCAATGGGGACCATTTCTTCTTAAGCAGGGAGGAATGATCCATGTGGATATCGGTGTCCACCCACCTATTCCATTTGGACCCACACTATCAATTCTTGCAGCTTTTCACATTCAACTTTTCACATTCGTGAAGGAGTCGTTTTCGAGGCCCTAAACGACGTTTTTGGGCATCGTTTGTCTGGTGACATATCCAATTTAAATTGATACTTGGGGTGTTGCATGTCCTCAGATATTTCTAATGAGTTATTGAGCGCGTCAAACAGAGATCGTATGCAAAAGTTACATCCCCGGGAAGTTGAAACACCAATTTACCCAAATGGGGCCCATAATTTTGGCGCTTCATCTCCTAGGGTTAGGTTTTTGGACGTTTAGAGTTATCAATTGTTTCTCAATAATAAATAGGCGCTCGATCCTCATTGTAACACAGAGGTTTGTAGCCACCACATCTCTTCTCAAAGATTCACTACCAGCACCCTAGCTATTTTATTTCCATTATGTCTGTGAACATATTTATGTTATTTGATATTAATGAAATGAAGCATTATTTCCACTGCATCTCTATGTTTATGGTTATTTCTGTATTTTTTTTCATTCCTACATAAATTCGGATCATGATGCCTCCACTTTTAGATGCAATTTATACATGACAACTGCGCATAAGGCTAGGCCAACCTCCTAAGGTTCAACCTATGCTCAACATCCTTCAACTGAATGAACAAATGCACAATGAGACGACAGTGAAATCCTTAAGCGAGTCACCCCACTAAATTCTGTTTCTATTTTTAATTTCACTTAATTTAAGGAGAGTTATTTAAACTTCCTCATCTCTTCATGAAATTACTATTTTTTAACTCTTTATTTTATTATATAAACCCCTTCATGTCTTTTAAGAAGGGTTTCTGAAATTTTGAAAAAAGACTTTACAGAAGTCACACTTTTGTACTCTTAAATTTTTTCTTAATAGAAAAGGTTGGACTAGATACTGTTTTTGAAATGAGCAGAGTTAACATATATATGGTAGTTTTATCTTTATGCTTATTTTCTGTTTCAAATGAGAAATAATTGATTTTCTTATGGTGTTTTGTTATATGTATATTTTTAACACAATCTAGCATTAATTCACTTATGAACATGCTCGATTGCTATTTTTTATACATATTCAATACATGCAATAAATAAATGCGATACATGGTTATTCAATTGATTTAATTAACTATTTAATTAAATCAATTATCTTAATTTTTTTTCATCTCTCTAAGTGTTTGTATAATCTTTATTTGCATTCGCTAAAAGTTCATCTCTTTAAATCACATAGAAAGATAATTAATCTCGGGATAGATATAAATAGGTATATTTATTTTCTTTAAGCTTGTTATCACCCCTATCTATCAAGTTACAGTCAGTTAAAATTACCACGCATCCACCAAATTATATT
The DNA here is from genome assembly GCA_034641835.2 of Pinus albicaulis. Classification (NCBI taxonomy): domain Eukaryota; kingdom Viridiplantae; phylum Streptophyta; class Pinopsida; order Pinales; family Pinaceae; genus Pinus; species Pinus albicaulis. The sequence goes on along the minus strand of CM076576.1, from coordinate 945,060,652 downwards.
TCACTAGGAAACTAGTCCTATAAATCTAGTCAGAGCCACCATATCAAATGGATAAGGGACAATTTTTAAGTCCCCGACCGGGTGGTTTTCCCCGATGTTGTTGCACTGATTTTCGAGGCCTCAATAGGACCCCATCCCAAAATTCCCCCAACACAATCTAGTGACTTGTCTTGAGTCATTTTGGTCTAGGTTCCTGCATCATGGCTTTCAACACCTGAATGGAAGCTTGGAACGGATGAAGGACATCAAGCATTGTGCCGGCTAAATTAAACACCACTTCTATCTCCTTGTCGTCCTCGCCGCCGCGCTTAATACTTCTCTAGGTCTCACGCAGCCTTTGAGGCACCATCTGTGCCTCCGGGAAAGATGCAGCACTTTAGCCCAAGGTTGCACTTTATTTCGAGCAATCGCTCCCATCGACGTTGTTTCCGTTGAATCAGTACATTGCGCTGCGACATTCTGCGCTTCATCAACTAATTTCTCTGTTGTTGGCCCCTCGGCTGTGAGGCTAATACTTCTCTAGGTCTGCTGCAGGCCTTTGAGGGCACCATCGATGCTCTGGGAAAGATGCAAGGCCTCTTTAGCCCAAGGCTGCACTTTATTTTCGAGCAACTGCTCCCATCGACGCAGTCTGTTGATGTTAGGTCCCTATATTACCAGAATAGTCCCTTATTGTTATTAGTGTAACCCCTTTATTGTTATTATTGTACCCTTGTAACCCCAATTTTGTTATTATTGTGCCCTTAAATTATTATTGTTAGGTCGGCTAGGATTACATTGTGGCCCACTAGGATTACATTATGGCCACATGGACTCCTAATGGCTTATTTCTAAGGTGTTGATATCTCTTTTCTTCTATTTTTGGAGCTGGTTACCTAACATTTGGTATCAGAGCTTTAGATTCTAGGGTTTCGCTGCTCTAAACAGGTCATCGTGGAATTTTCGCTATAACTTTTTTTCTACGAAGTTTCAGAAGCTAAAATTTTTAGGGTGCGAAGCAAAACTCCTGAGGAAGATCTTCTAAAAATTTCAGATCTTGGTTCACAATATTTTCGGATATATGATCTATGGAAGTTAGGTCTTTTTTCAGGCTCCTAAACAGGTCATCGTGGCATTTCCGCTATAACGTTTTTTCTACGAAGGTTCAGAATCCAAAATTTTTAGGGTGAGAAGCTGAAATCATGAGGAAACTCGTCAAAAAATTTCAGATCTTGATCCACAATATTTTTGGAGATATGATCTGTGGAAGGTGGTGCTTTTTCAGGCTCCTGAATTTCATCTCAAAGAGGTGATCGTGGGAAAAGTTCAATAAATCTCTCTCTGAGCATCAGATTGGAGTTCCGTGAAAATTGGTCACAAGTAAACGAACTGTAGTTTCTTGCCTATCAATTTCAGAGGCGAAAGATGAAACAGTGACACGTGGCAAGTCGTACAAGTTCACTCTACTGAACCAGTCCATAATTAGGTCATTGTGGGATATTGGACATAACTTTGTATTGGAGAATCCAAATCAGGTCAGACCTGTGGCATTGAAAAGAGAATTCATAGGGCTACTTCAGTGCTGAATTTCAGATATTAAAGAGCCGTAATCACATATATAATAAAATTTCAATATCGAGCTCCTCAAAAGTAAGAAAAAGGTGTGTATTTTTTTCCGAATTACATAAGTCTTGTTTGAAAAATCAATTTGAATTGATTCCAAGGGCATATTGTAGAATAGATATCAGTATTGGGTTCTAAAAAATGCCCCATAAAAATAATTCAACACCCATTAAGCCTTCAGAAGGCTCTACTATGACTCATGAATATGAAGAATTGCAACATGATCTATCAAAATTACAAGAGCAAATGCACCAAATTTCGCTCTCACAAAGAGCAGCAAAAAATGAAATGGAAGTTTTGAAGAAAGGCGTGGAAGCAAATATGGATTTTGTGAAGAATAATATGGATGGTTTGAAGAAAGACGTGGAATCTAAGATAGATGACATGGAAGCTGGCATGGAATCTAAAATGGAAAACATGAAGAATGATCTAAAAGCAGACATAGAAGGTTTGACAAAGTTGATACAAGAAATGTTTCCTAATGGTGAAAATATAGTAGAGGAAACTCATGATGACAACAAAATAAATGTTAATCGTGATTTCATAAACTCTAATGTTGGCGGGAAGAACCACCATATTCCAAAAATGGATATGAGGAAGTTTGATGGAAAGGATCCTGTAACATGGATACTACAGATGGAGCAATATTTTGATCTCCATAATGTGCAAAACACACAAAAGGTACGCATTGCAACTTTACATTTAGAACAAAATGCATTTGTATGGTATCGATGGCTTTGCTCCCGTAAAAAATTGTCACTTGGTCAATTTTTACGGAGGAAATGATAGCACATTATGAGGATACAAAGAGCAACACCTTCTTTAGCCAATTGATAAATCTCAAACAAAAGGGTTTAGTGGGGGAGCACATTGAGGACTTCCAAAAATTGAATATAAGGGTAACTGATATTCCAGAGGAACACATGATTGATCTCTTCATAGGCACTGTTGGGGTTCCCATGTTTTGGCAGATCTGGCAATACCAAAAGATGAGACAACATCAAACCGCTTTGGGGCCCTAGGATCTAGCCCTCCTGGACCCGGAGAGGGATCTCTCCAAATAGAGCAAAGAATGATATATCTTTGAAGCTCAAATTGAGATGTTAGGCTAGTTATGAAGCACAGAGGGGGGTTTTAAATGGTTTGGTTGAAGGGTTGCTGGGTTGGTTAGGAGATCATGGACTGGGAAAGCAATGGGAGAAAAGGAACAAAGCAGCAAGATGTTTTAGTAAGGAGAATGGGCCAAGACAGTGCCATCCATTGGGCTATGGAGTCATAAAAGGAAATTACTTGCATCCACTAGCCAAGGCTTCCAAAGGGCAAGTCATCTATACTAAAGGATCTTTTTAGATAGATGATGGGATGGAACATTAAGGAGGAAAGTGAAAGAAGGAAAGCCACCAATTTTCTGTCTATAGATAAGGTCAGAGGTCATTTAACTCCAGACCTGCTTGGACATACTCAAAGGTAGCTCTCAAAGGTGGACAAAGGGGCAACTTATAGATCAGACCAAAGGTCATTTAACTCCAGGTCTGCTTTAGCAGCTCCAAGGGGAAAACAGAGATAAGATAAACAAAGGGATCTCAGAAAGGTAAACTGGTCATGCAAGGATTCTAGTGGACAGGGCTAACACTTATCCCCAGTGTTCCTAAACCTTCCAGCTTAAACCCAACAAGAACTTCTAAGAACTAACTCAACCAATTCATACATCAGCCAGCAGGCAATAACATCCGTTGCGCTGGTTAAATCGACTGAAACCAGCTCTTAGATAGCACATAGAGCAGAAAACATAAAGGTAGGGAGAGCAGACAGCATAGGGCACCTAACAAGGGTGAATCCTATACCATTATTCTGATGCCTACCAGCAGAACATGAAACAATATGAAAATGTAATGAACAGAGTAAGAAAACATCACCAATAGCAATAGACCAGGATCCTGTGAAATGTGCTCTGATTAACAAATGCAAAACCAGTCATGTACAATAAGCTCAATGGCTGTTACAGTCCAGACTTCTCCTCCCAGCCTATTACATACAAACTACTCTGCAACTTCTTCCCAAGACTGTTCTAACAGTCGGAATGAATCCCTCTAACAGCAGATGCCCAGCAAGGCAACAACAACCTTTACAATTCGTTCTCAGAGATTTTTATAGGAGAAGAGGAAGAGACAGAGGTAGGAAATACAATAAATGAATCTCATTAAGACAAAATCGGCGAAGTCTCTACGCCCATGCTGCTTAATGACTTTCTGCAGCGCTGTAGGTACTATGTAATCTGGTTCGGAGATCTCTGTCAGGTCGATTGACCTTGGATATTTCTTTTAGAGTCCTTTCTGGAGCTTGGAGCTCTGTGCTGCCACTGGAATAAATGAACTGGGCGAAAGATTTGCATGGTTTCTCCATTCCTTCATTATTGCGGCTCAGACAGGGCAATTAATCTTTTCAGGGCTCAAGGAGGCATGGAGAATGCTGTGGGAAGTCGTACTTCTGGAGTAAACGCACTCTGCTGTTAGGTGGCGCAGTTATGACTTGCTGGTGTGCCCTTTATCTTCAAACAGTGCCTTAATTCTTTGATCACGGGATTAGCGCTTCAAATATCCAATTACAGGCCCAAATCCCTTTTAATCCGGTCTCTGCTGCTTTGCTGGCCGGCTGAAATGGCCTCTCTGTGTTGTCTGCGCTATGAAATAAGCATATTATAGATCGGTCAGTGGTGGAGAAATACTGTGGAGGGGGAGGAACGGTGGCGGAACGGTGAAGGAACAATGGAAACAGCGGAGAGGAGTGGAGAAACGAACGAACAGTGTAAAACCCAAAACTTATTGTCGGGCCGAAATACAAAGGAATGAATGAAAAACAATGGAGCGGAGGCTTGGGAGGTGGGACCGACCATGGCGGGGGGGCGATTGAACGTGAACCGTCCGATCTTGGAGGAGACGAACGGCGGAGATCAAATCGCACCATCGCAATCGGAGGTCGGAGCGAGGAGCAATCGAAATGCACAACACGAATGTTCCGATTGCGATTGGGGTCGAAGGCGCGATTGAGCGATAGCCGTAGGATCAGCGGGGAGATGGACGGCTATGATTGAATCGGAGGGGAAACAAAAGGACTTGCGATCAGCGATCGGAGCGCTGTTGCGATTGAGCGCTGGCCGTCGGATCGCGGGACAGATCAACGGTGGGGAAGTAATCGGAGGGGTAGGTGCGATGGAGCGATGACCGTTGGATCGCGGGGAGATCAACGGCTACGATGCAATCGGGGAATCGCAATCGGGGCGGCACAACTGGGGTTTGCGATTGCGATCGGGCATGGGCTTGCGATTAAGCGCTGATCGTTGGATCGTGAAACATATGGATGGCTGTGATCAAATTGAAAGGTTTCAATCGGGGGGCGGACTTAACATGTTCCGATTGCGATGGGAAGGGGGCCTGCGATTAGCGCTCAGCCGTTCGATCAAAACAGATCAACGGTGCAGAACAGATCGCGGGACTTAACGTAATAAAACAATCGCATCGGGGATTTAGAGTATTACAAAGGAATTTGCCTCCCGCCGATATTCCGATTGCGATTGGCCCTGGGGCTTAAGCGCTTGGTCTTGGGTGACGGGCATATGTGGGGAAGTGGTTAGGGGGCCGACGGGAAAGGGGCTAAGCCCTATTACAAGGTCGGAATATGGGTTTTTTGCCTATTTTAATGGGTTTTAAGGGATTTAAAGGGAAACGATAATGGGGAAAAAGGGAAAAAAAGGCTAAACAAGGGTAAGAGCGAGAATTTAAAGGGGATTTTAGGGGGATTTGAGGGGTAAATGAGGAAATAGAAGGGGAGAAAAGGGGAGAGAAGACAAAGGCCTTGGGGAATGAAATAAGAGGGAAAGGGGGGCCTTTGGGCATTTCTTCACCAACAGAGAGGCTTCATAGAGGAAATCAGCAGAGGGGATACTATCAAAGGGAAAAGACACATGGAGGCTTCAAGGAGACTGTGTTTTCAGAGGAAATGCATTCCTTGAAGACTCAACAACAATTTAGCCCCCTATTTGCTTGTCAAAAATTTCATAGGGGGGCTAACAGGCACTTTAAAGGATAACATCCAACATGAAGTTCGCATTTTGGAACCTGATTCATTGGAGAAGGCATTCAGGTTGGCAAGAAAAATTGAATGTAAAATTATGGCGACAAGGAAGCCTACCACTCACTTCTATAAAGAAAGAAGTGTTTCTACACCTAGATTTCCACAACCTACAAGGTTGACACCACAAAAATTGGAAGAAAAAAGAGCAAAAGGGCTTTGCTATAGTTGTGATAGCAAATACACCAAAGGTCATAAGTGTGTTGAGAAGAAATTATTTTACATAGATTGTGAAGAAGAAGAAGAAAACGAACAAGAAGAGGATATACACCAGGAACCGGCCCTAGAAGAGGAAGAAATGAATCTGACCATATTGTGTAATGCACTGGCAAGAATTACCACTCCTCAAACTCTCAAGATAGAAGGACATATCAAGAAGAAAAAGGTAATAGTGTTGAGTGATTCAGGTAGCACCCATAATTTTATTCATTGCAAGGTAGCCAAGGAATTAAATTGTTTCCTATACCCAACACCAGAATGTCAAGTGATGGTGGCAAATGGAGGAACTATAAATTGCTCTGGAAAATGCCATAATATCAAGCTAACCATGGGGGAATATGTATTGACTAGTCCAATGCTTTCCATTCCTATGGGAGGTGCTGATGTTGTACTAGGAGCACAATGGTTACAATCTTTGGGGACGGTAGCTTTTAATTTTCAAGAACTTTTCTTGAAATTTTTTTCAGAAGGAAAGGAAGTCGAATTACGGGGTATTGAAGGGAAGCCGGGAAGGATAATAAGCTCTAATGTCATGACAAATCTTCTAAAGAAATAACAACGAGGTGTAATTGCACAATTATGCTCACTAGAAGTTCCGACATCAAAATCATCTATTTCTGCAGATCTCCAACAAGTCTTGGACAATCATTCCAAGGTGTTTGAAACTCCCAAAGGACTCCCACCTATTCGTGATCATGATCATGCTATTCATTTGATTCCAGGAAGTGTTCCTCCAAACATCAGGCTTTATAGATATCCTTACTTCCAAAAGAGCGAAATTGAACGTATGATTGCAAAAATGTTAGAGGCGGGTATAATTCAACCTAGTCAAAGTTCTTTCTCTGCTCCTGTAGTATTGGTACACAAGAAGGATGGATCATGGCGAATGTGTCCGGATTATAGGGAGCTCAATTAGCTCACCATTAAAGATAAATTTCCCATTCCTGTGATTGATGAATTATTGGATGAATTACATAGAGCAATTTATTTTGCCAAGTTGGATCTTCGTTCAGGATATCATCAAATTAGAATGAAGACTGAAGATATTCCAAAAGCAACATTTCGAACTCATGAGGGTCATTATGAATTTTTGGTCATGCCTTTTGGCCTTACTAATGCACCTTCTACATTTCAAGGGTTGATGAATTCCATTTTCAAACCCTTCCTTAGAAAATTTGTGCTGGTATTTTTTGATGATATACTAATCTATAGCAAGTATTGGAAGTATCATGTTGAACATGTTGACAGGGTGCTCAAACTATTGCAGGAGAAACAATTATATGCAAAAATATCCAAATGTTTCTTTGGAGTACAAGAGGTGGAATATCTGGGTCATATTGTATCTCACGAGGGTGTTAAAGTAGACTCTAACAAAATTAAAGCCATTAAGGAATGGAAAGTCCCCACGACCATAAAGCAGTTGCGAGGATTTCTCGGCTTAACAGGGTATTATCGCAAGTTTGTTAAGAATTATGGGAGAATAGCAGCACCTCTAACAACATTATTGAAGAAAGATGCATTTTCATGGACTCCTGAAGCAACTAAGGCCTTTGAACATTTTAAAGAGGCAATGTGCCTAGCACCGGTCTTAGCTACGCCAGACTTCACAAAAACCTTTATTGTGGAATGTGATGCCTCAGGAAATGGAATTGGTGCCGTTTTAATGCAGGAAGGAAGACCCATTGCTTTTGAAAGTCATCCAATCAAAGGAAAGTATTTACAGAAACCTATTTATGAGAAGGAAATGTTAGCAATACCGCATGCACTAAAGAAATGGAGAACTTACCTAATGGGAAGACACTTCAAGGTAAAAACTGATCATGATAGTCTTAAACACTTTTTGGAACAAAGACTATCTTCAGAAGAGCAACAAAAATGGGTCATAAAGATGTTGGGTTATGACTTTGAAATAATCTACAAAAAAGGGAAGCTTAATGTTGTTGCAGATGCACTCTCAAGAAAGAATGAAGAGGTGGAAGCATTGCTTTGTGCCATTTCTATTATCCAACCAGATTGGATAACCAAAGCAAGAGATGAATGGAAGAAGGATAAAGATGTATGGACACTCATTCAAAAATTGCAGCAAGATCCTAGTACATCTGATACATTTAGTTGGAAAAATGATTCCTTATGGTACAAAGATCGCTTATATCTTTGTAAGAATTCCCAACTAAAACAAAAGATTCTTCTCGAATTGCACACTTCTCCTTTAGGAGGACACTCAGGATTTTTAAAAACTTACCACAGGGTGAAGAAAGAATTTTTTTGGGATGGCCTTAAATCTGATATTCGAAACTTTGTGGCGGAATGTTTGGTTTGCCAGCAGAATAAAGTGGAAACAATTAAGACCCCAGGACTTCTACAACCTTTATCCATTCCAAGTCAACGTTGGGGGGAGATTTCAATGGATTTTATCACAGGTTTACCTAAGTCCGAAGGAAAGAGTGTCATCATGGTGGTAGTTGATAGACTTACCAAGTATGCACACTTTTGTGCATCATCTCATCCATTTAAAGCAAGTACAGTTGCTACTACATTTATGGACAGAATTCAAAAGCTACATGGAAGCCCAAGGGTTATTGTGAGCGACAGAGATCCCATTTTTACCGGAAATTTTTGGACGGAGTTATTTTCTTGTTTGGGTACTCAATTAGCTCATAGCTCATCTTATCATCCTCAATCTGATGGTCAAACTGAGATAGTAAATAAATGTTTGGAAGGATATCTTCGTTGTTTTGTATCTGATAAACAAACACAATGGGTCAAGTGGTTACCTCTCGCCGAATGGTGGTATAACACTTCCTTCCATACTGCAGCAAAAATGACCCCATTTATGGCACTTTATGGATATCATCCACCATCCATCACATCATCTTTAATGGAAAATTTGAAGGTTCAAGCAGTGGAAGATCACATCGAGCATCAGCAAGAAGTTCTCCAACTCTTAAAGGATAACCTGAATTTGGCACAAAATCGAATGAAACAACAGGCAGATCAACATCGCAGTGAGAGAAGTTTGATGTAGGAGATTGGGTATTTTTACGGCTACAACCATATAAACAAATGTCCCTCAAGCAAGCTAAGAAGGATAATAAATTATCGCCAAAGTACTATGGTCCTTACATGGTGTTGCAAAAGATTGGTACTATGGCATACAAATTGGAGCTTCCTGCTTCTTCGCGAGTACATCCAGTTTTCCATGTTTCATGCTTAAAGAAGGTTATAGGAGAAAATCTTCCAGTTCAAACAATATTGCCAGAACTTGATGAGGAAGTAAAAATCATATTGGAACCAGAAGCGGTCATGGAAACAAGAACTCGACAACTACGGAATCGATCAATTTCAGAGTATCTCATCAAGTGGAAGAACTTACCCACCGAAGATTCTACATGGGAGGATGAGAATTTTATACAGAAGCACCCAGAGCTACTCAAGCGTTGAGGACAACACTTTTTTGAAGGAGAGGGGCATGTTAGGTCCCTATATTACTAGTATAGTACCTTATTGTTGTTAGTGTAACCCATTTATTGTTATTATTGTACCCTTGTAACCCCATTTTGTTATTATTGTGCCCTTAAATTATTATTGTTAGGTCGGCTAGGATTACATTGTGGCCCACTAGGATTACATTATGGCCACATGGACTCCTATATATAGAAATGAGGTTTTGTAAATTGTATCATCCAAGAATTGTTCATTCATGTAATGTATTGGAGGTTTCCCCCTCGAAGTGGCTTATTTCTAAGCCTTTGATATCTCTTTTCTTCTATTTTTGGAGTTGGTTACCCAACAATTGATTTCTTAACGAATGGCTCGACTTTCCTACAATTGGGCCAATCTTTGGGCTGACAACAGGGTCGACGCAAATACCTAGATCTCATTAAAATGCTGCTCCTTAGCCCATATATCTATCTTAAGCAGTTGCATGCCAAGGCCATCCTTAACAGAGGTCCAAATTCCCATGGCCTCCTTTGAAAATTTTCTGCAAGTATCCAAAACGACAATGATTCTAGCACTTGATTCCTGCACTACTTTGGCATGCTGCGCACAAAATTTTGGAGGCGTCTTGGGCTGCAACTTCATCTACAAATCTGCGACCTTCTGCTTGAGCTCTGCATGGACTATTATGACTTATGATCTTGATGCTTTCAGTGCAACGACCAAACTTTCCAATTTGGCAGTGGGCGCTGCAGTAGTTGGCACTGTCATTTTTGGGAGTCTAGAGCATAGATGATTGATCATGGATTCTAGAGTGGTGCGTTGGATTTTAGCGGCGCGTCACACATTCTCTATTAGCTTCTATCCATTATGCATTGTCTCAACCTAATTATGAGCCTTAGAGGTTTCCTACAGCTCCTTGTACTCCCTATATTATAGCTCGTATGTAATCACGGTATGCATTGCATGCAGTTTTCCACTGGGGAAAATTTCCAAATCAATCCGGACCTCAGAACTTGTAGGAATGATCGCATGCAGCTTTGGAATTTCGATCTAAAGCACTAGACTAGAAACTTGAAACATTTGTCTTTCTGAACTTGATGGATGTCGAATGGCCAACTATCATGCTTTTCCTGTGCTCGCTTGCTCCACGCTCACTTGTATCATAATCGCTTGTTGCACACTCGCTTGTATCGCGCTCGCTTGCTACACACTCACTTGTATTGCACTCGCATGCACTATGAGCTGATGGATTCATTGCTGCACATCATCAAGGACCGATTTATACTGGGACTCTAATTGTCTCCAAACATCTTCCGTCAACGCCTGAAAAATGTCACCAATTTTATCAAAATATTCCTTTGTCATTGTCATTGGGCTAGTCCTAGTCTTCTTAGAAGTTTTCCTTTTTGTGTGTGACCCCAGTGTGGTCTGAGGCCCTCTCTTGGTACCTTGTCATGTGTCTACCTGCGTCGATGGTGCATTGACACTGTCTCCATTATTTTCTTCCATCTCCTCATCACTGTGTAGGTCAACTGTCTCCGCTGTAGTGGTTGGTTGCTGGTCCTTATGTGCATCCATTGGCTAGTTTGTCGGCGTGCACGACTTTGTAAGGTTCTTAGGCGGTGCTGATGACGATGCACCACTAGCTATACTTTCTTCTAGCCATAAGAGGGGACACTTTGTCATAGTCTGCGCAAGGTCATCCTCTGTAATCAGATATGGAAACTCATACCATATGCCTGCCATGTCCCTCTTTGCACGAATGTGGACATTGTGAAAGGTGGAATTGAAGTCTGTAATGTGTTTATACTACTCATACAACATAGGGGACAATTGTGGCTTGGACTGCATCGCTTGAAATATCTCCATATCAAACAGAACCTAGAAGATCTTATTTTCGGTCACCTTGGAAGGAAGCTTTGAGTTCCACAATGAGGAATATTTTGTAGCTTCACATAGATATGATTCAATCTCTGGAAACTGGGTCTGTGTCGGTGGTCTCTAACCAATTAGCACGACGAGTAGCAATAAACAAGCATAATAAAAATGCTTACCATCCTTTTGCACTTCGCGAATATTTTCCAAAAACTCATTGGAGAGGTACTGCACCCAATTATACTACACCCCTTTCACACACTGCCTGACCAGTTTAATCACGTATGTAGGTACTTCTGTTGCATGATAATTCCTCACCATTTTACATGTGAGGATCATGGTAGAAAATTTAACTACTAGGGAATTGATGTCTTTGACTACAAAGCCTATGGTATTCTTGTTCACCCCATAGGTCTTCTTAACCTCATCATCGACCTTTTTCTCCCACCGCTTCACTCTGAAGGCCGCCCCTGGATCCTCTCCTTGTTAAGGCAACTTGGTGATTCGATGGATCAACATGTCATTGATCAGGATCGGCTCTCCTAGCCACTGACAATTATCATGCACCAGGGCAAGCAGTTGTCGCAGACAAATACCATTTATTGTGCTGCTCCCAAAGTGCAGAATTCTCAGAAGGTTCAACAACTCGAACTGCTGTAATCACAAGGTCCATGCCTTTGGTTCAACCTTGATGACTCCTACGTCATAGGGCAACTGCTCTAAGTACTCCAATAGCGCAAGTTCAGGGAGCTTTGTGCAATCATCCAGGTCCCAATATTCCAACTTCAGCAACAATATTTTTGCAAACATGTCCCCTTCAAAACGTACATTCTCCGAGAGAAGTGGTGTGTTTATATGAGATTTGACCTTATCCAGGTCCCTCGTGACTTCGACAGATAGCTTGCGCGACGCCACATACTTGGGCAACTGCGACATTGGGTCTATTTCCTTGAAAATATATTTCTCTATGATCACTTCTAGTTCTTTGGCCATTCGTCTCTTTTGTCATTTTGATGGGGTCGACTTAGGCTTCGAGGTCTTCTTGTGTGGAGACTTTCGAGTCTCCGATGTCTGTCCTTTCTTCGCCTTCTGAGGTTGAGGTTCCGGTGCAGGTGTCTCAGCAACAAGCATTGCCGAGGGGGTAGGCTCTGTAGTAGTGATACTCGCAGGGATTAAATGACCCAATCCTCTTTGGCGCTGTTTATTGAAGAAGGTTTCTGAGTTCTCATAAATAAAATTGAACAAGCTCTGTGATAACAATGGGCACGATCTCTTAGAAAGCAAAGGGAACTAATGCGACTCTTCTTGCCATATTTATAGTGATCGAGCGGCTTACACGACTCGATTTACATTGATGCAACCACATAAATGCTAAAAAAACTCAAAATATGGCATAATATCCTCCATAAATGCAAGTTACCTGCCCCTCCAAACGATAATAAAGCTGTCTTATGTAGATTAACTATTCCAACGACTAGATTTTGGTGCATCTATGACTATTTCAACCTCCTGGTGAAACCTCTGCGCTGCTGTCGTAGATACCTTTGCTTTCTTCATATTCGTCGCACAGACATACTTCTATGACACTTGAAAGACTTATTTATGGTCATGCACCCTATCACAAATTTTTGGGGTGCTGAGACACTTCTCTTGTCATATAGTCATTGGGTGCACGCAGGGATGGGATCATCCCTGTATGGTTTCAACCGACTTCCATTCACATATGTAGGAAGGAATTCACCACTTAAGGTAACCAAACACACCACACCTCATTCTGTGATATCTTTGAAAATATAAGGTCCAAGCCAATGAATTTTTAACTTCTTTGGGTGGCGCGCAAACTTTCTCTCATATATCAAAACCAAATCATCCTCCTTAAAAATCTTTTGCTCGATGTGCCTGTCATGCCAAGCCTTTTCAGGTGCCTTTTGCACTTGCTGATGGAAACTAGAAATGAATCTTTCCTCCTCTAGGGAAAATAACTGTGACAGTCGCTCTTCCATAAGATCTTGATCAACCATGTTAGTCACTGCTGCAATGCACATACTAGGGATAATATACTCTATTGGCATAATAACCTCCTTTCCATACACCAACCTAAAAGGAGTATTTCTTGTCAATTTCTTGCATGTAGTCCTGTATGACCAGAGAACTGCAAGTATTCACACATCCCAATCATTTCGATTAGCATTGCAGACCTTTGTGAGCTCATTTTCCAAAATCTTATTAAAGGCTTCTATCGTACCATTTTCCTGTGGGTGATGCGATGTACTCTTCTGATGGTGCATCTTAAAATCCATTGTCAAGGCTTGAATTGTCTCATTCAAAAAATGTGTACCCTTGTCACTCATCAAAATTTTAGGGCACCCAAACCTTGTTAATATATTCTCAAAAATGAAGTGCGCAGCTGTATTTGCGTTGCAATCCTTCACAGGTTTAGCCTCTACCCATCTAGTCAAATAGTCCGTCGCAGTGATGATATAATACACACCAGTCTTCTTCCTTGGAGGGTTGATCAATCCTACAAAATCAATGGCCCATTTATCAAAATAATGCAAAGTCACTTGTGGTTGTAGTGGCATTTCATCTCTACACGAGGGTTTCCACGCTCTCTGACACACATTATTCTTTTGCATCACTGTGGACCGTAGGCCACCACAAAGAACCCCTTAATATCTTATGTGTAGTTGGTTTACCTGCATATTGACCTCCTGCAATCCTTGCATGTGCTTCTACTAATATGATATTCCTTTTGAACTCTGGCACATATGACCTCGACACCTCACCAGCTCCCATATTATAAAAATGGCCAGCAATCAAAGTAAAGTCTACGATGTGCAAGACCAACTCTGTCTCCTGCTTAACTGTATAATCCATAGGCGCACTTCCAATGGTCAGGAAGTGGATAATATATGTGAAGTGGTAAAAAACTACTTTAATGGCAAACAATTGTGTGTCTGGTAATCCTTCCTCCAAACTAGTTGAATCATCTCCACTTTCAATGTGTGAAAAATGGTTTGGACATGCCTTCAATTTCCCTGGCTTTAAAATCACCTCAAAATCTCACTCTTGAAACAATATGAGCCATATAAAAATATTCCCCCTAACACAGGCTGGTTGATCATGTACTTCAAAGTAGAGTGATCAGTGAACATCTTAAAATGACCTCCCAAAAAATAGTGGTGAAGCTTCTGTAGCGCATAGACCATAGCTAACCCTTATCTCTCCGTTGTCTAGTAATTGTGCTCGAGACTTGACAATTTTATGCTTGCAAATGCAATTGAGCGATAAATATCTCGAGCTCCTGTCTGCGCGAGTACAACTCCTAATGTGATACACAAGGCATTAACATGCACATGGAATTCCTTCATCTAGTTCAGGAATAATAATATAGGCGTAGTCACCATTTTTTCCTTAAGCATATCTAAAATCTTCTGGCAGTCCTCGTCCCAACAAAAATAAGCACCCTTCTTTAGCAACTTCTCCATCTGCGTAGTAATTAGTGCGTAGCATTGAATAAATTTACTGTAGTAGTCAGTATGCCCCAGAATTGAGCACAAATGCTTCATATTTGCTGAAGCCTACATGTTAACAATAATAGAAATCTTAGCTGGATCGACCATAGATCCCTATTGACAGACAATATGACCCAACAAAATCCTGAAAGGGAGGCAAAATATACACTTCAGATTCAGCGAGATCTAATGTTTCCGATAAGTATCCAACATCAAGTGCAATATTGAAACATGCTTCTTTAATAATCCAAATACATTCCAGTCATCAAAATATACTTCTAAGAACTTATGTATGTACTCCTTAAAATCAGCTACCACAACGCGCGAGAAGATAGCTGGCACATTTGTTAGACCGAATGGAATTATTGTGTATTCACTACAAGGAAAAGACCCTCTAGCGGATGTTTTGGAGGAAACCCTTATAAAAATACCCCATACATATGTTTCTAGTGGAGGTTACTAGAGGAGGTTGGCGGGTGGAGGGTTTTGTGGATGTTTTCCTCTCGGTGCGCTTATCATCCACAATTTCATTGGTGCTCTCTACAAGAGAAAGCACTGGTGCACACAAAATATTGGCACACCAGACACTATGCGCTCCATATACACCCGCCCGATGCGTCATATTACTCTAGAGCATCGGTGCTTCACAACTCTTCAGTGCCGGTGCATCATAAAACACCACACCAAAATAGAAACCACTTGGTGCAGTATTAAGAAACCGCACTAGTGCATCATAAAACACCACGCCAAAATAGAAACTGACCGGTGCATTCGTAATAAAAAACACCAGTGCACCTATAAATCTTGTGCAGTGGAATAGGGTTAAATAAAAAAAAATTACGGCCAAAAAACCGCATTTTTCACTTTTCTCAGTGCTCTAGAGCTCTCAAGCACCGATGCGCTCTATAAGAGAAAGCACTGGTGCACACAAAAAATTGGTGCACTAGACACCGTGCGCTCCGTACACACTCGCCCAGTGCGTCGTATTACTGTAGAGCATTGGTGCTTCACAACTCTTCCGTGTCAGTGCATCATAACACACCGTGGCAAAACATAAACCGCCCAGTGTGGTATTAAGAACCTGCACCGGTGCATCAAAAAACACCACGCCAAAACATAAACCAACTGGTGCATTCGTAAGAAACAACACCGATGCGCCTATAAAACCCCGAACACCGGAACAGGTTAAATAAAAAAAATAAATTACGGCAAAAAAACCGCATTTTTCACTTTTCTCAGTGCTCCAGAGCTCTCAAGCGCCGGTGCAATTTATCCTTGTCTGAGCGGCCCTGACATCGGTGCTCCCATTGCACCCATTGCACGCACTGCTGCTGTGGATTGCCCACCAGTCTCCAGCTTTCATTTTGCAAAACGGTGGGAAAATTTCCTTTTGAAAATTATACAACTAATATGCCTCCTCGATGGCGAAATGTACATGTATTTTTCTTATTTTTCCATAATTAATCTTTTTAGAAGATTATAATTTCAAATAACCTTAAAATTAACCATTTAAAAGTTTTTTTTTTTTTTTTGTCGCGCGGTGTGCGCGAGCCATTCGGCTCGCACCGGTAAGCAGTGCTGCCCGTAAAATTTACAGGCCACACCGCAACTAGTGCTAACGGTATCTGCACCATGTTTAGGGCGGTACTGAAAGGCACACCGCGTTATTTAAAAAAAAGAAAAAGTGCGGTGTGGTCATTTAGCCTACCGTACCGTTGACCATGTGGAATAGCGACAACGTGGTGCATTGAAGGAAATATCCGCCCCAGTGTCTGTCAGCGCACCGCATTCGGCATTCCGACAGGGTCAACGGTGTGGCCTGGTAAAAGAAAACACTGTTGACTATGTAATTAGTCAGGAAGTCGGTGCGTTGAAACAACTATATGCACAGTGGCGTATATTTTAGTCACCGCACCGCTCTTCTAACACCATACATAGTCAACGGTGCTTTAAAATTTTCAGGTGCACCACATACGGTATGTTTTATGTCATCTAGGGCACCGGCCTCGGTGCACGAGAAACAAACAATGCACTGGAACCGACGCATGACTGTTTTTTGTGGCGCACCGACTGGTTTTTTTTTTTTTTTTTGTGCAAAAAAAATTATATATGTATATTCCTAAATAAATGTCTCATTTAATAAATTTTTTATTATTTAATATGTCAATGATTTAGACATAAGAGGGAGAACAACAACAGCAACATGTGGAGCGGTATGACATGGTTCGCTTGTGGGAGGCACGAGAGAGGGAGAGAGATGCATACCCTCGCCCTATTACAGAAGCTACCCAGGGGCTCCTAAGGCAGGTAGGACTCCTCAAGTTATATGAGGAGGCTACTTCTCTAAAGGCCCATGGTGTGTTTTTGAGACATCTTATCCGCAGGTGGAATACCCACCGACAGGCTTTCCAGGTTGTTCTTAACTAGTGGTACACACCCACTGAGGAGGATATATATTTCATTACAAGGCTATCGAGGAGAGGGGTGGATTTTCCCTCATTCCTAAAGGTTCCAGCTGGTTGTGTAGCAGGGATTTAGTTAGTTTACTCCCAGAGATACATTGGAGCATCAATACTGTCTCCTACATATTTTTCAGGTCGTTGGAGGTCAGTTACGTATTGGTGCATTTGGTAGTGAGGAGGTGCAGTGCCTCTCACTTCTCATTTCGACCATTTCACACAACACCAGTGTCGGGAAACGAATTAGTTGCTCGCTTCTATATTATGTTGATTCTTTAGTACAGGAGCCACGACTTGTCAGGTGGTTTGCCATTTTTTTGCGGCAGTTTTGTACAACCTTAGATATATGTCGTGCTCATGCACAAGGGAGGGTCAACTTCCCTTTTGCTTCAAAGCCTTTTTGTTTATTTTCTGAGAGCTTTCAGAGATGAGGCCTAATTTTGTTCGGCAGCCTCGTAGGCCGATGTTGGAGGCATGGATGCACATGTGGGGGAAGATGATGCCCCAGATGGGCAAGAATATGTTTCTAGCTAGGATATCGCATGATGCACTGGAGTTTCTAGCCAGCGTTGACGAGATGCATCCCTTCATTATGGTCCCTTGTCCTTATGCTGGATTGGATTGGCGAGGGTGTGTCAACATCCTCTTCACAGATGATGAGCCACCAAATGATAGAGGTAATATTACTTTTTTATTTAAATTTATTCTAACATGTTCTTTAACTTGTTTTTATTAAATTGTGTAATGAAATTGTCTAATTATTGTTGTGTACTTGTATATATTTTGCAGACATTGGCTCTTTTGATGGCGAGGACATGTCGACACCACCACATAATCCAGGTGTGGATCCTGATGACGATCAGGGCATGCCAGATGCCGAGGATTATCAGGAGGTCAGTGCAGAGAGACATGCTCTTGTTGGTGCGTCGGTACGGCCTTTTGATAAGCGTGGTCGACTTGATACTATATACAGGATGGATTTGGGCGACCAACTCACTGCATTGATTGTTGAGGTGGGCATCAGCCTTGCTCATTACAGAGACATAAATGCCTATGATAGGCTATTACAAATGTGAAGAGGCATGCCGCGTAACATGTACAGCTTGATGCGGCATGTCATAGGAGCTACAATAGCTGTTACCCGGTTGAGGAAGACTGTTGCACGTTATAGGCGTGGTCGAGACGCAGCGCGTGATGGACAGTCTGCGAGCAACGACTAATCATATCCTGATCAATCACCTCGTGCCGCGCCAGATGAGCATGAGCCTCCACTAGCATCTAGCAGCAGTAATCATGGAGATGAGGCTGGACCATCGGCCACGTCCAGTCAGCAGCATGCAGCATCCATTAGTACTCATGATCATGAGCAAGTTGGACCATCGACCGTCGAGGCTGCACCATTGACTGAGCAAGCCTCGACTAGTACTACTATTGATGTTGTACCACCAGCTGATCCATGACATTTATATTACAGTTGTATATTTTTAACATTATTCAATTTTATATATATATATATATATATATATATATATATATATATATATATATATATATATATATATATATATATAGATGGTCCATGTATTTTATGTTCATGTTGCAGTTGTACTTAATTTACATGTTGGTGATCGTCATGATGTGTATATTTTTAGGTCATGTTAGATATGTTCATTTAATGTGCAGCTTGCAGCGAATAGATGTGTGTGTGATAGCATGAGTTATTTGACATGAGATGTATATTTGATGTTTGTGTTGTGATGATGTTATACAATGCTAATTGTGTTTTGTTAGATGATCATGATCACGATGATGTTAGTGAATTTGAATGTGTTTTTTAGTCGAAGATGATGTTTGTACGATGGCTATCATGATCGTGATGTTTATTAATTAATTTAATATTAAATGACCATGATATTTATTAAATATTATGTCATGATTGTAATTGAAATTGAAATTTTAATTGTATGTAAAATTGTAAAATTTTATTTGTATTTGTAATTGTAATTTTAACTGTAATTATATGTAAAATATTTAATGTAAAATTTTAGTTGTAATTGTAATATTTAATTTATTGTGAAATGATTGTAATTGTAATTGTGTGTAAAATTCTAAAATTGTAATTGTAATTGTATGTAAAACATTTGTAAAATTGTAATCGTAATTGTAAATGTAATTCTAATTCTAATTGTATGTAAAATATTTGTAAAATTTTAATTGTATTACTGTGAAATGATTGTAATTGAAAAATATTAATTGTATGTAAAATTGTAATTGTAATTGTAATTGTATGTGAAATTGTAAAATTGTAATTGTAATTGTATGTAAAATATTTGTAAAATTTTAATTGTGTTAATGTGAAAATTTTAATTGTATTAATGTGAAATGATTTTATTAAAATATTTAAATTTGTAAATTTGTAAATAATTGTAAAATAATAAATCTAGAATAATATGAATTTTTGTAACATAATAAAGTTTAGAAAATAAATGCAAATAAATTCATGTGCTTTAGAATTACCGTTATTTTATTATGATCTTACATACAAAAAAAATAACTTTATATAGTTCGGTGCACTTATAATCATAACACGCACTGGTGCGTCTTATTACTAAGACACACTGGTGCTTCACAAATCTTCCGCACCGGTGGGTCATAAAACACCGCACCAAAACATAAACCTCGATCTTACGAAACCGCACCGGTGCGCCTATAAAACCCTGCACACTGGAACATGGTTATTCTGTAAAGTGCAGTATTGGAGCAGTAGAGGGTTTGAATCACAGGTAAGAATTTTTATGAGGAGATGAGGGTTTGAAAAGACGAGAGTTTGAATTTCGGCTGAGAATTTTATAACAGAGAAAATGAGTGATTCAAACAGAAAGACAGACAAAGATGCTTAAAGGGATGCAGAAGGCTACAGAGCTCGACATAGTACAAAAGGAGAGAAGGATTATAGGTTGAGATTGACAGAGAGGATCCGGTTGAGGCCGAAGATCATAGGGTTAAGAGGTCCCATGATGGAGAAAGGGAGAACAGAGTTGATGGCATAGAAATACTTGTCGATGCTCTGGCGACTAGCAAGGTGAAACGATCCTTCGAAAGCAAGGAGTCCTATTCACTAAGGGACGTCAGAGAGATATCAATTGAGTCTCTTGAACAGGCTAAGAGATCACATAAAGGTAATGATTCTCATTCTTACAAGGATGGTAGGGAAATATTGGACAATAGAGAAAGATCAATCGAGGCAGTCGATAAAGCCAAGAGGCACCATGAAGGGAAGGATTATAATTCCCTTAAGGACATCAGAGAAAGATCAATTGACATTTTTGATCAGGCTGGTAGGTTCGATGAAGGGAAAGATTCTCCAGAATGCATTTAAAAGCAGCTGGGAGTATTGTTCGAGCTTCGGTTTGCTTACATAAAATTTACCGGCAAAGCTGACGTCGCATAAAATCACATATTCCGCTTTCAATTGAACCTGAATGACATCTCTAACTTGTTTGAGCTGTGGTCCTATGGATGAAACTAGTAAAAATTCTGCTTGTATTTTAAATGGAAATACAAAGACTATTTTTGTGGGAAGAAAAGCATAGATACTTGCAACTACCATATTTCCACCTGCAAATCGGTCTCCCATTGGAAAAGCTAATGTAATAGCCCATTTTGCAATGTCTTTCCTCTGCTCAAACCTATACTCATTTTCTACGGGAAACCATTGCCTCCACATGTAATAACTGCATTGTCTAGTCGAAAATCGGTCTTCTTCTGCTAACAAATGCAGAATGAAGGACTTCTTGTCATTTCTCCCAAAAATTTCAAGGCCAGTTTCTCATAAAACATAGATTGTATAAATTTTATTAAGATCAAGATAGAAAGCACAAAGGAGAAAAGAGGAAATTGGATGCCAAGATGGAGGAGGAACTTACAAATGAGCAAGCAGATCATGGGTCAACAAGCAAATCACGGGGCACCTTTTCTTGTTACAGATTATGGAAGGGTTCAAGTTTCTTTTTCTGAAAGAAGAAGAGGTGTAGTTTTGAAAAGAAACGACCCAAATATTTTCACAGCAAAATGTACATTTCCAACATGTCTAAAAACTAAAATATCTCCAACTTCAATAAACTGCTCAGAAACAAAAATTTCCCAATCATTTGTGAAAACTACCCACGTCTTAGCATAACACAAGTTCACATGCCACAATTTCCCACTTGGGCTCTGTAGTATTACATCTTCACACACACCACATTTCATTCTCTCCACATAATCAGTGGGGACCTCTTGCAATAAACAAAATGCATTGGAAGAATAATTATTTCTAGCAAAAATTTATCCAATTCCAATTATCAATTCTAATTCTCAAGAATAAACAAAATTCCAATTCTCAATTTCTATGGTTGGAGTTCACTAAATTTTGGTGTACACACCTAAAAGTAATTTCGGTGCCTTAACCACAAATCAGTGCTACTGTACATATAACCGCACCAGTGCGTTTTAGTTACTGCACACCGGTGTCGGTGTTACAAATGGACACACTGGTGCGGTGCTATTAAGTGATGCACTGGTGACGAATAAACGCAAATAAAAAAAAAACACATCTCTATTTTCTTTAAGTGAAAAAAAAGCGGCAAATTGAAAAATGGGCGGCAAAATATTTTCGAAAACCAATTTCATAAAATAATTCTTTAAATGCTAAACACTTTTCATTATTTCACTATTTTTGCTAACATTTTTAGCCAGAGATTTGCATGAGACATACCTGGAGCAAGAGAGCACGAGAGCACTGTGGAGCAGCGAAATACGTTTGAACAAAAGTATTCAGACAATCAGAAAACCAAACCTCTGGTGATTCAAACCTTGTATCATAGAATTTCAAACCATCTCGTGATTAAATTTGATTATTTTTTTTTACTTTTTTTTTTCTACAATTTTTTTACTCTTTTCTACAGTTTTATCCATTTTTACCCTAAACCCTTCATTTTTTTTGTTTATGCCCTTTTTTCTCCCTGTTTCTGTGATTTCAGAATTAGGGCTTTTCATTTTAGATTAACATCCAACCCATGGGATGACTTGCATAGTCGGAACCCTGCGTAACCTAGCGCATTGGTGCGCTATATTATATAGCACACCATGCAAGTACTGTGTAATAAAAATTTGAAAACAATTTTTTTAAATTAGTGCACCATATCTAAAATAAGGCACCAGTGCTCTACGTTACGAGGATATCACCGTACGACCTATTACACTATTTGTGAGGTGCATTTATAATACCCCCATGCACTGTACGGTCTATTATACTATTTTTGTGGTGTGTTTCTAATACCCCACACACCGACGTCGGTGCGTACATCATGAAAGGTGCACCAGTTTCTTGAGATTTATTTTATCCCTGTAAAGTTGACAATTTATTTATAAATATATTAATAAATGATATGGTACAGGTTTTAGATTGATAAAGAAATGATTAACAAGGGATCAAGTAACAAAAATGCTGATAACACATCAAGAAAAGCAAAAAAGACAAGTTTTTGGTAAATTATTTTTAAAAAATATTATTTTTGAACTATATGTAAGTTTAACTAATATGTATTGTTTACTGTGTATCATGCAGAGCCACAAAATGACGAAGCTTGATAAGATTATTTTTGATCTAGGACCAGAAGAGCGTAAAATATTGATGGAAAAATTGCAAAAGGATGAATTAGGTGAATGAAAAAATACTATCGATCTAATATGAGTTTCTTTTTTTAATTTTCATTAATAATATACTTAAAATTATTAGGTAACATGTGTCAAACAGTGTATTAATTCACATCTATTTAATGTTCTACAGGGACCAACAACTCAGAAAAGGAATGTTGTTCTAAGAAAATAAAAAAATAGAACATGCAAATGAAAATGAATTGCTCCTTAGGTCATCTGGAGTGGTGCTGGAGGCTAACGAAAGGGGGAGATTTTTTTACAAAAGTTTGAGGGATCTAGTGGAACGAATGTATAGACGTTCTTTCCACTTACAATACAAAAACCAATCCAATGTTTTCAAGAACAAAATTTTATCTAAACTACAGGAAGAGTTTCCAAAGAATTGGTCAATGAGACATGTCAGACTTTTAATAGCAAAAATGTACCAAAAAAAAAGGAATGAAAAAGTAATATTCCTTTAAATGTTTGTCTAGAATGATTTATAAATATCACTTTTGTTATATTTACTTTTAATATATCAATATAAAAATTAAATAATTTATTTTCATGTTACATTTTCAGGAAGATTATGTAAATCTCAAAATATGAACGAGATGATATCAGAAACATTCTAGTAGGAATGTCCAAAAAGGTGTACAAGGAGAAGGTCAAAGAAATGGACAAAATTGCATCGCAGGAGGAGCCATCTCAACAACAACGTGCTTCAAATGTAATATGTAATCATTGAATTTTTCGATCATTAGGTACAATAAATAAAAAACTTAGCATTAAATATTAATTTCAAGAATTTTCTTGCAGAAAAGAAAAGAAAATGGAACCCATTTAGCACATAAAACAGGACAACAAGGAAGAAAAGGGTTGATATCTAAGTTTGCGAGTAATTGTTACTTTCTTATAACAACTTAACTAGATTTTATTTTTGTATTTTTTAAGTTGTTTACAAAAATAATCATTAAATGTCTTCAAACAGGTGCTAACATACAAAGAAGAACCATCAGACGAATTGATTGAAATTGGGTTAAATATGGGTTGTGAGTATATGTTGGCACATCATAAATCAATTGTGAAATTTGTAAGCATCTATCGATCTTGTTTTACTTAGATCCATCTATAATTAATAGAACACAAAAATATTTTAGATTAAATATATGATTTGTTATGGGGTATAAAATTTGCACGAAACAAAGTATGGAACTGTGCCAACAGATGAAATTTTGAAAGATGGCATGGTACATGGTTTTGAAAGAATGTGTGTAGTTTATGAGTCAATTGTTTCTATGGTACGTCATTTTTCTTTTCGATTTACATTGAAGTATATTATTTAATATTGCAATTTTCATTATTCTCACAAATGTATAAACACTCATTTTAGTTTATTTGTATGTTTGTAGATGGAAGGTAAAGAAGAAGAAAGCAAAGAATGATGATCACTATGTTTGGATATCAAAGCAAGGCATTGTATTTTTTGAAATATGTCTATGAAATCAGACATTTTGTTTAATGTAATGGACATAATGTCCCAATTGAAAGACAAAGGGATACCAATAAATGTCCCATTTTGTATGACAAAGACTGTCTTATTCATATGTATATATATTATAAAATGTGTTTTAATTTGTTCTATTGCGTTCTCCATTGTCGCTATTGCATTCTCCATTGTCGTTCTCAAATGCACTAATAAAAATTAAATTCATATGAATATTTTTATAAGATATATATGTGTTGACTTTTGATGAATACCGAATTTTAAAAAACCACAATAATTATGATATGATATAAAAAATTAATCCAAACATCACATTCAAATGCATTAATAAAAAATTAATTAATATGAATATTGTTATAAGATGTGTCGACTTTTGATGAATAATGAATTTAGAAAAATCACAATAATTTCACTATCACAGGTCGAAGTTTCTAAAAAATACAAAATAAACACTGGTGTGTGTCAGGTACTATACGCCGGTGCTTTTGTATGCTGAAATGCACCGGTGCGTTTCTACGACCTATGGGCACCACACCAATACCAAAACCAATTAAAAATCTCGGTGTGTTTGTGCGATACTGCGTACCAGTGCTTTATGTGAGAGTACACATCGGTGAATTTGTACGATGTATGGGCACCGCACAAATACCAATACCAATTATAAATATCGGTGCATTTTTCTGATACGGCACACTAGTGAGTTTCTATAAGTCTAGGTACCGGTGCGTTGAGACGACATATGGGCACCACAAAAATCCCAAGACCAATTGGTATGGCCCCGTGCGTTGTATCACCAACACTGCGCTCGATGCTGTTTTATACCTTGACGACCCGGTGTAGGAACCTTTGAGTGCCCCGGGGCCACCGTCTAGATGACACGCATCGGTGCGTTGAAACCTTAGTAGCACACCGTTGAAAAAAGCATCCGTAATAGCCTTCGACCACCTAGTTTTTTCAGTTTTGTTGAATTTCCGTTAGAAGCTCTGCCAAAACCTCCGTAACCATAATCGAATGTTGTAGAAAATGTTTTTGTGACAATTTTGGCCAATTTTATAACACTAAAAACCTCCTTTATAACCTCCGCTAGAGGGTATTTTCCTTGTAGTGATTGGAAGGATCCCCATTCCGTCGCAAAGGTCATCTTAATTCTGTCTTTAGGAATGATTCTTATCCGGTGGTATCCAAAAAATCCATCAGTGAATGAATAGTCCTCTTGCCCAGCCACATTGTCTAATACTTCATCATAAAATGAAGTTGGAAAAGGGTCATGCACATAGGCAGCATTCAACTTTCACAGATCCACACAAATCCTGATATTTCCTTTGGTCTTCTTTTCTTAAGCAACCATGGGGCTCACCTAATCTGATTCTTCTTCTAGTTCAAAGATCCCTGCAACAACCATTTTCTCCATATCCTCCTTAACCTTCTGCTTATACTTAGGATTTAACCGGTAAGGGTGCTGCTTGACAGGTCTGACATCTAGTTTCAGAGTGATATTCATCACACTAAGATCCCCAAAAATCCCTTTTAACTCCGATTTTTTTTTGGGAAACAAGTCCTCATATTCAATGAGCTGCTCTGCAACCTTAGCCATTGTATATTCATCCCAATAATCCCCTATTTTGGCAATATTAGGTTTCTCTTCTGTTCCAATATTAACTTTCCTAATATTCATAGGTCTAGTCACATATGTAATTCAACCATGGGCCCATCGAATGCATGCTGAACTTCATACTCGGGGATATTGATGTTTCTTGGGTCCTCCTCATTATATTCAATTGTCACATTCCGACACTCAACTATATCTTTCATCTGCGCATCCCATGCTGGTAAGGCTCATTCTTCTGATTGTTTAGCATGTCAAAGACCACATCTTGAATCATGTGTAAGGAAATATTGATGCATGGGAATCCACTCTCAAAACTGAAATTTAAAACAAAGCTTTCCCTTAGTGCAACCCATTCCATCGTTCCACGTCACAGCTCAACCTCCAGATACCAGTTCCAGGGTATCCTACTTAAAGTATGAATGAATGTATGCACCCATCCTGGCTTCACCTCTTCTTCCCAAGATGTAGTCCACCTGGATAAATGAATGCACAGGTCTTATTTTCCCTCATAGGTTCCTTCCAATAGGGTATTGGGTTATTCGAATCATATTCGCATCATGTGGGTACATTCTTCCCAATCAAAAAAATTGTCCTTGTGCATTTCCCACCATCGCACTGGGGTTGAGCGAAGAACTAAGTCAAGTACATGGAATCATTTTGCCTCTAGAACGTCCTTTTCAAGTTCTTATATAAAGTAATTAACACTTCCTACACCATCATATTAAGGTAATTCACAAACCTTAGAGGATATGCAACGTAGAGATTTGGTGACTTGGTTGCAGGGCAACGTAGAGACTTCATGCAAACAATTATGCCAATTACCCAACTCCTCATTTGAGTCTAAGTGGCATGAACTATCCCTATCCCAGCTAAGCCTACCATATGTTTTAGGGTTGATCCAATCTTCATCCCTCGTAGTTAGCTTGTAGATATGATCAACATCCTCTTATGCACGGACCAGTTCTATGTATCTTTCTCCTTCTGCAGGGTCTAGAGGGACCACAAGCCTAGTTCCATTATTTTCAAATACCATACTTCTGCACTCGAGGTTGATGATAACATCCATATCAATAGTCTAATCGAGACCCAACAACGCAGGGTACAGATCTGAATCATCAACAATTTGAATAACTTCAAAGTCAGCTAGTGCCTTAACTCCTTCGATATCAATTACCACCCCAGAAAGTCTACCCATTTGGATAATATTTAGTTGATTTTCCCTGCATAGATGTATTGTGGACCATTCCAACTTAGGTTCTTCCATTTTCTGCCAAGTTTTCTTTGGTAGTACATTTGCATCATACCCCAGACCCAAAATGACTTTGTCCATTTCAAACTCTCCTATTTGTGCAGTTAAGCACATCTCTTGGCCAATTATTCTCTTGTTCTTGTAAATTTTATTGACAAACTTTTGCTCCATCTGAGGCTGATATTTCTTGGTGCAACTATTAATCAAAGTGTGAAGATTCTAAATTGCCTTCTTATTGCGCATAAGATTGATACATGCCTACAAAAAATGTTTCATCTCTACAAGCTCAGCCCCTTCGACGATATCTATGTTAGGCTTGCTTGGTACTTTAGAGGTTGGTGCGCCAGGATCCGCGAAGTCCTGCTTTGCTTCAACAAAGGTTTCCTTCTCTCTTTGTAAGGTAAACCCTTCCTTTTTCTCAGGAGCTATTCAGGCCCAAAAATCGGTAGCAGGTCTGGCTTTATATTCACCAGTTTCTACACTGCTTCTGGTCACAATATTCATCCTAGGGTCTTCAACGCATAGTTCTAATCTTATCATTTGAACGTTCTGTGTGGGTGTCTACGGTTTTTTTCTTTCATTTTTGAAAAAAACACAGGGAAATCTTCAAGAACATGATCAAAATATCTACAATACCTACAAGATTACTATTTTGGGTTCAGTCAATCACACGCATAATGGCCAACCTCTCCACAATTATAACAAATGAGCTGTCCCCTTCCTCGACCAAATCCTCCTCCTCCTCTTCCTCATCCCCTACCCTTAAATCCACCTTGCCTAGATGGTGATGTAGGTGAATCTGGTCCTCTAACTTTGGCCTTCAATCTATACGAAGCAACCTGCTCAATCATCAAATCAAAGATGCGACAATTCTTCTCGTCGTGTCCCACAGATCGACAAAATGTGCAGTAAGGTTTCTTGAGCTCCAGAATATATTTACCAATAATAGGGAAGAATATTGTCGTGTACAATCCATTTTCTTCAAAAATCACGCACCAAAGTGTGGGAACTTCACTAGGCCCTGCCCCACTCTTAATAAGAATTGGTCCTCCAAATTCTATATGTATACATGGCACTTATCCCTGTGATGCCGTTCCGTTTTATAGTGTGTGTACCATACTCATACACACATCCTTTTATTTCTCTTTCCACAGAGTTTGTATCTATAAGTGTAATGCATCTAACTTGCTTTGGATTTTTTGAGCCCCAACCTGTGTAGCTGGTATAGGCGAGGATTCTAACTTCATGGGTATCTCAAAAACTTCATCCCATGTCACAATCTTCTGCTGGTTTAAGGATTGGCACAAATACATCAACAACATAGCAATGAACCATTTTTTGTGTTGTGTGTCATCGATAGTAAGTCATCCATCCCTGATGGTGCGCTTCAACAGTTGATCTGACTCCCATACAAATTAATTCACTTCTTGGTGGATCTCCTTTAATTCAGTGACACATTGGGCATATGATTTTGGATTTTTGAACTTCTCCTTTAGTGAGAATTTAGGCTCATCATTTGTTTCATTAGGTTTTTTTGCCATATACCTCATGTACAAATCCAATGTGCATTCTTGAAATTTAGTATTAAGCTGCGCTTTCTTAACATTATCGTTATCGATCTGCTGTGCTATCCACACAACATCTGCGACGAACCATAATTGGTCAACATCTTCATTCCCAACACCTTTGAAATTCTTCAGTTTTATGGAAGTAGCCATATCGACTTATGGTGGTGGAGGTGGAGTGGATGACTTGTTAGTGTGAGATGAATTCAGAAGTGGAGTGGATGGAATATGAACTATGATAAAGTTATCTTCTTCTAAGTGCGCAGATTCACCAGAGCTACTAGATTTAGACTCCACATCGCTATCAGATTTACCTATGAGAGGGCTGTAGATAAAATCTCCTTCTAGGTCTACTCTGTAAGTTTTCCTGTTGTACTACTAGGACCTCTACGCGTGGGGCTAGATCGACCTCTTCAGGACATTCGCTCAATGTGGTTGCACATAGTACCCTTTTCACATAAAAGCATTTTAATCCACAGTTTCAATGAGCGAGGAAAATTACCTATAGGGCCTTTAAAAAATATCCTTTTAGCTTCATAATATGACACAAAAGTATCAATAGAAAATTTAGCCATAAAGCCACTCAGAATGTTATCAATCCAATAATCTACTGTGCGAGTAATTTTATTGCTAGATTTCTACAATTTTTGAACCAACTCAGGAGTCCACCTACTGATTGTGCCATCCTTTGCATAGGTCTGAAACTCAGGAAGTTGAGATAAAAAATCTTGTATTTCTGTTGCAAAGGAAGCAAATAAAATTTCGTGGATCTCTATATAGATATACCTTTGCTCCCAATCTTCAACAGAAAACTTAGGGTTTTATTTTTCTTGGATTGCAAATTCACACACCTTCTTATGAAGCCAATTTTGTAGTTCGATCTTCATCAGATGCCACAACATCACATCTCCCTAAAACATATCCCGGTCCCAGCAACTGAACCATTTTTTGGCTTGAGGGCTCTTGAAGCAAGTTCAAAGTATTATGCGCAACCAATACAACCCTCCAAATATTGGCCCTTTCGATAGTGATCTGCTTGTGCAAACCAAAGTCTCACCCGAAGCAGTATGGAGGGGTGCTGGAACCAGGTTTCCACACCCTGAGGGAGCGTGTGATGTGGTCCTTAACTGTACTTATCAGATCTAATGCTTATCGTCCTGCATGAGACTTCACATAAATTCATATCTAAGTGCAGATAAAACCATTAACAAATATGCATCATACATATTATTGTTCTTGAGTCATATCTAGCTTATTAGAGTGCAAATAACACTTGCACAATCACATATATAGTTCTTCTTGTTGGGTTTTGAGCCTGATTATCTTCCTTATTTAGATGTATCGCCACATTGGACCCCTTTTATTAATGAGGCAGAAATGCCTCTCATCGTTTGATCACCGTCAGGGGGGTCCAGGGTGGAGTGGCGACGACCTTTTGGAGCTCCTCCTTGGCAGGGGGTTTCGGGGTCAGCTCCCTCGAAGCTAAAAACAAATGTAAAATTTCCTTGTAAAATATTGTAATTTCATAGTCAATCTAGGTCGTTCATTAGGCGGATGATCTGATGGTAGAAGTTATGTTTAATTTAGGGTTTTTTTCCCTAGAAGGCAACCCCCTCTATTGTATGACGGTATTGTATTGCGTCTATGTATTGTATGTATACTCTGAGCGAGAAATAACAAGGGGAACTGTGTGAGAGAGAAGAGGATATTACAACTTATCTGTTGTAGGTTGTGTCTCTTCATTTTGATGGATAATATAAAGGAAAGACTGTCTGTTTCTGTGGACGTAGCCCAAGTTGGGTGAACCACATATATATGCATCTCTCTTGTTTTATATTTTTTCTGTGTTTGTGTTTCGCATATTTTATGTGTTCCATTGCTTTGTAATATATAATTTTATAACACTTCTCAGAGAAAAAATAACATGTGCAATCACATAGATCTAATCCTTGCACGAACACAAAGATCCTTCACATATATTTAACTCAGATAAATATGCATTCCAATAGGAAACAGATCTATAACTTGCAGTAATCAACAGATAATTAAACCAACATATTCATGCATAAACGCAGAAATCACAATGCAATAGAGTTCACCAAAATTTCTTCTTTATTAATAGATATTCAATTCAGTACAATCCTTTCTGCATTTGCACACAACAACATGGCCCTGACACACTGCTCAGGACTAGGTCTCTTCGCACATAGCCAACAGGAGCCTTTCTACCCAAACTGAACACAGACTAGCCCAAAACTTAGATCAAAACATTTATAAATAACATAAATATCAACGATGTCTTTACTCGACTTAACTCTTACCTATTTATATGACTCGAACACACAAATACCATGGTTTGAAACCATGGTTTAAGACTCATGGTTTCCCTTTTGACCCATTACAATCATTAAGGAGCTTTGACCCGCCCCAAAGCCCCTTTACTTCTGTTTGCAGTGCGTATTGACAAAATTTAACCAAAATTATACCCAAAAACTTGACCCGAGGGGACCCCATCCCCACAATGAGGTGTCTTGTATGATTGTGGTAGGTAAGAGTAGGTGATCAATGTCACCCTTGAAGGGGTGTAATATTGTGCTTAGGGTTATGCCTTGGGTGCAATTATAATCATCAAAAACTCTAAAGGAGAAAAATAATACTGTAAATGTCATAAAGGGATTTAGGAATATGTTTAGAGAAGGAAAAATCAAAACTACACCACCTTTGTAAAATTGGTGGATGGGTAGGTTAAAAAGTGGCTTTAGAGCCATATTTAAAACACTAGAATGTAATGGACCAATAACCAGAATAAATTTATAGTGAAGATGTTACTAATATTAGTTAATTAAAGTATCATGTCAGAAAAGACTAACATGATAATCTGTTTGTCTCAAAACATAGAAGCAAGAAAGAAGTGAAGAATCAGGGAGACTAGTGATAGTCAAGTGTTCAACATGGAAGAGGTATCACATGATCAAGAGATTGAATTGAAAAAAAACAGGAATGTTGAGTCTCCCTCAGATGTGGTAAAAAATATGAGAAGTCTATAGGAAAAACTATAAATTTATAGAATGGATGATGAAATCTTGATTCAAGATTATGAAAATAAGGATGAGTTGAATGTTGTTCCCCTTTAGATTCTATCTAAAATTAAAAATAAATTGCATCAAGAACTGGCCATGGGTAATGCAGAAATAAGTTATTCACTAAGAAGGGGCACCATAGTAAAAGATGATAAAAAATCTAGTGAGGAGATTTCAACAAACTTTTGGTTTAAAGATACAATTACAATAGATGAAGCATCTAGCAATGGCACAAAGAAAGGGAATTATTGAAAATCTTGGAGGAAGGATTTTGAGAAATCTAAGTGATTAGATTTTGTGGTAAGATAAATACCAATAAGGAGGTGGAAACATGGTTGTTAGGATTGAAGAAACACTTTCAAGTATATAAATATTCAAGAAAGATGAAAGCAAGAGTGGTTATATTTAACATAAATGGTCAAGCTTGCATCTATTCAAAATACCCTGAGAATGTGAAAATTATTAGTGAAAATAAAATCATTTGGAACGAATTTAAGAAATACTGTAGAAAGAAATACCTTTCAAAAAGGTATGATAATTGCAAGATCAAAGAGTTCCATGAGTTAGAATTGGGACAATTGACAATTTTGCATCTATTGAGGTATGTTCCCTATATCACAGATGAAATTTTTAAGATTTAGAAATTTTTTAATGGATTTCCACAATCATGGTGGGATACGATTAAGTTCGATGAATTATAAACTCTCAAAGACACGATCTAGAATATGAAGTATTGGTATGAGAAATCCAAGTGTAAATAAAAAATTATCTAGGCTTTGAAATATAGATGTAAAGGAAAGGTTGATAAAAATAAGAAATTTAAGCCATAACAATATAAGAATCAACCAAGGAGTAATAAGTCAAACCATTTAACATTGATAATATTTCAACAAAACTAGCTTACACAAAGTGAGAATAAGCAAATAAAGGAAAACAATGAAAGAACTAGGGAACATTTGAAAGAATCACTAAAATGTTCGAAATGTGGTGAAGAACATATGCTCAAGTATTTTCTTCATTCATATAATAATATTTGAGTGATTCATAATGTTAAAGAAGCTACGATAGTTAATACGGTAGCAAGCACTATTCCTTGAATTCACATTACAATGAAAAATCGATAAGCATACCACCAAGCATCAATGACTAAAGTAGAAGGTATTACTTTCCATATACTTGTTTCCATTTTTATTAACCCCATATCTTACCCTAAGTTATATTGCACCCAAAATTGTTGAAAATTGTGTCCTTCATAAATATAGGCATAAGTAGTCATGATTATTCCAAATTGATATAGGGAACAAAATGGAGGCGAGTGAGTTGGTGGAAGCATGCCCATTAGATATTAATGGGTCGCATAGGCAAGCAACACTAAACATTTTACCCATGGATTCATATGATATCTTGATAAGTTGATCAATGGGGATTGATAGTAACACACATGCTCAAGTTAGAATATTATAATAGAAATTTTTAATGCATTTATGGTAATGGATACATTAGACCAATAAAATACATTTTGACATCTATATCTATACAAAATATCTAACCATTACAATTGAAGAAGTGCTTGAGGAAAGGTTGCTAGTTATGCATTGTACATGCATTGGAGATATTAGAAAACAAGTGTTCAACAATAAAATATTATTTGATACTTTAGGAGTTTAGGGATGTGTTTCTATATGAGGTATTAGAACTACTTCCCAGGATGGATATTGATTTTAAAATTGATCCATGCTATGAGTGGGATAGTATCTGAGGGATTGTATAGCAGATAAGGTGCTAACTTTAGATTGATTTAAGATCTACCCATCATCAAGTTAAAGTGAAGGATGCAGACATTAACAAAAAAAAATTTAGAACCAATTATGGGCACTACAAGTTCATGATGGTTCCATTTTGACT
This sequence comes from Pinus albicaulis, assembly GCA_034641835.2. Lineage (NCBI taxonomy): Eukaryota > Viridiplantae > Streptophyta > Pinopsida > Pinales > Pinaceae > Pinus > Pinus albicaulis. The sequence goes on along the minus strand of CM076576.1, from coordinate 945,026,819 downwards.
CACTAATGCACCAACCACCTTCATGTGCTTAATGAATAATATTCTCTATAAGTACTTCGACAACTTTGTTATTGTCTTCATTGATGATATTATCATCTAATCCAAGCACAAGGAGGAGCAAGATGAATATCTCAGGTTGTTATTGCAAGTGCCAAGAGAACATTAGTTGTATGCCAAACTCAACAAATGTGACTTTTATTGGAAGAAAATCAATTATTTGGGCCATGCAATTTTAGAATAAGGGATTTTAGTGGACCTAAAGAAGATAAAGGTCATCATAAATTTACCACTTTGAAGAATGTTACTGACATAACATTCTTAATGGGATTAGTGTGATTTACCAAAAAACCATTCAAGGATTCTCTATGATTGGTCATTCGATAACATATTTGCAAAATAATGGTATAATATTTTTATGGTTTAAAAAATGTGAATAAATTTTTCGACAACTAAAGCATATCCTTGTCAATGCTACAATATTAAATATTGTATGCCTAAATACAATTTTTTCTTTATGCTTAAAAACCTGTAAAGAAGGAATCTATAAATTTGTACCAATCATTGAGATCACAACATGTTGAAATATTTGTATGACGAGCATTATTTAAGTGCTTGAAATGCTATATGGTTGGCCCTTATTAGTGGATATGAATTTGAGACTAAAAACAAAAGGGGTTTGGAAAATAGAGAAGTTGATGCACTCAGTCGAAGCATCTAAGTAATTCACCTAACAACAATCAATACATATTAAAGTTAGTTGAAATCTAGAGTAAAGGAAGCCTTGCCTAGTGATAAGCACTTAATGCACATTAAGGAATGTTTGTTGTAAGAGCCTACTAGACATAAATGTAAATGATATAAATCTAGTATAGATCAATTATTAAGGTACAATAACATATTGTACATACCAAATTCCATATATTTAAGGAGAATAATCATGGATGGACTTCACTTGAGGCCCTATTTAGGACACCCACACTATCAAAATATTATCACACCAACAACGAAAATATATTATTACCTAGAATGAGAAATGAAATTATAGAGTATATTGTTAGATTCCTAAAATCTCAATAGGTTAGGGTTGAAGATTGCTGGTATATTACAACCACGGTTGATTCCAAAATGGAAATCGGAGAACATATCATTGGATTTTTTTTATTGTATTGTAAAACAAAAAAAAAACAACATGATGCAATAATGATGGTTGTTGACAAGGGGAGAAAAAATGACCATTTTATTCTAGTGAAGTCAATATGTATGGTAATTGATGTTGTTGGATTTTTATGAAGGAATTTTTTAAAATGCACACTATCCCATAGGTGTTCAAATTTGACTGTGATTCAAAGTTTACTTCAAAATTATAAAAATCATTATTTGAACAATATGGAATGTAGTTAGCTTTTAGTACTACCTATAATCCCCAAACAAATAGATAGATAGAAAGGTCTAATTAGTTATTAGAAGACATGATTCAGATATATGTCATGAGTAAACGTATAAAATGGGTGGACTACTGCCTTGGTGGAATTTGCATACAATAATGGCCATAAAGAGTTATTTAAGATGAGTCCCTTTGAGTTATTCTATGGAAAAAAGTGTAATACCCATATTAGTTGAGATAATCTAGTGGAAAAAGTCACACTTGGACCTAAAATGTTAAAATAAATGGAACATGAAATTGTCAAAACCAAAAAATGTCTAAAGGTAGCCCAAGATAGAAAGAAGAGCTATGCATATTAGAACAAAATACCTAGCAAACATAAAACATAACTGTTCTAAATCTTTGACTCTAGTCGAACATTATAATAAGACTAAACACCATATTTGTATTGAAAAAATTTGCATCCTTGACAAACTTAATCACTATCACTATAGAAAATTTAGGGAAGCCATTGAAATAAGTAAAAACCCTAAGAACCTTAACAGACTTGATGAAGGTTGGAAAATTAGCAAGAATTGGGTTCCCACCTTAATCTTGATGTTCGTCTCTATCTAACCACTTTCTCTTGCATTCTTGTTATATTAAATCTTTATTTATTAATATAATATAATATTTTAGATTGTATTAAAAAATATAATATTATTTAATATATTAAATTATATTATATTACATTCTATATATCGCATTACATTCGCTATAGTATATTACATATTATACTATACTAAATTATATATTATATAGTATACCAAATCATAATATGTTATATTCTTCGCATAATACTTTATTATACTATATTTTGTAATATAATATTTCATGAATATAATATTCTACATTCTTTTATATTATACTATATAATAAGAAAAGTTAATAGATTTATATTCAAATAATGGTAATAATATTTGTCCATATAGTTATACATTAGAGTTTTCTTGTATATAGTGTTTTTTTTTTTTTTTTTTGGCTCTTTTCTTATTATTCCTTTAGGTTTGCTTTATATATGATTTATGGTTGGATCAATATTTATCATCTTACATTCATCCTGATGATGAGACACATATGTTGGCTTAAAATGTTGATAAAGAAAAAATCTATTCAACAAACCCGAAATAATTTCAACATCGCTGATATCACAAAAGTCTCAAATCTCAAATACCTAGAGAACTCAAAGAGGGAGATCATTTATATCTCAAAATTAGACCACAAAGGAGTTCCTTGAGAATGGGAACAAGTGCTAAGTTGGCACCTTGATATTGTGAAACTTTTGAGATCTTAGAAAGAGTTGGACCAGTAGCATATTTGCTTGCATCACCTCTTAATGTTAATGCACATATTGTATTCCATAAATATTTGCTTATAAATTATGTATCTGATGCATTTATTGGGATGTGATTTGGTTGGAACTAAAGGGAGAATTCTATCTAGAACCTTTGCACATTCTAGATAGGAAGGAAATAATGCTATCGAACCAAACCATTGCGAAGGTAAAAGTGCAATGGAGGCACTTTGGAATAGATGAAGGTACATGGGAAATTGAAGATTCCATGAGAATGAAATCCCATTTTTGTTTTTGACTTAAAGATATTATTGGTGATAGTAGAACAAAATGATGGCGTTCCTTTAAGAGGGAGGGGATTGTGATCTCACTATTTTGATTCCTTAAATTACTATGTATGATATGGTTATTGTTTGGCATAAAAATTATACTAATATGCCAATTTGAATCATACAAACTAAGAAAAAAATGTCAATTCATTTTATTACAAGTTAAAGAAAATGTATAACAACAAATTGAGACATGAGCTCCTATAGAGAGACCATGATATCATTAGTGGAGAATGGGTAAGTGGCTATACATGGGAATTCTTCTGGTTAAATAATTATACTCTTACCCACTTTCATTTAATTTAATATATGTTCATTGGAGTTGTAATATGAACCTAAGCCATAATTTAAAAGGAAAAATGAATCCTTTCTTAAATATTCTACTATTTTCTTGGAGACTTGTCTTCTTTCTTCATTAAACTAATGTGTTAAGATTACTTATGGTAACTAATATTTTAATTGAGGAGGAAAATAAAAGAAATTGAAGTGCAAAATGGAGGTCATGTAAAAGAAAAGAAGATAGGGGAGCATAGGGATAAAATCCTTGACTGCCATGCGTAGCCACGAGTTTACAAATTTTGAAGTAATCAACTTGTTTTGAGGCCCAAAATTAGCATGAGAAAACTTTTAAATTTGCAAAGTGTGAGGGTTGCAATCAGTACAATAGTTGGGAAAGCAGAGTAGGAATGAGGGAGGGGAGTATTTGAGGTATTGTATAGCAGATAATGTGCTAAATCTAGTGTTATTAAACCCAGCAAAGGATGCACTTGATATTGTGGAAACCTTATAGTCAATAAGAAGAAATCCTACTGAAATTTATACTAGTGAGATAGCGATAATTTTTATTCCCGAAAAATTGAGTGTCGTTAGTATTCACCTTAAATATATCATGGCCTAGCTCAGGGGTGGCCAATTATATAACTATTGGTGCAAATTTTCCTACGATTGGGTGAAAAAGAGCTCAACGTTAGTTGGTTTTATGGATTGAATTTCTAATTTAGATAAGTCTTATATCTGTGCTAGAAATTGTTGATAGTATTTGCTTATAATGAATGAAATATAAGAAGGAAAATTTGAAATTATTATTAATTTGATGACATTGTATATTGCTAAAGAATTCTTCTTGATTTTTACCAAATAATGTTTACATGAAATATTTTCTTGTTCTTAGCAATTTTGTGTAGTATTAATTGTTTGGAATACTAGAGGATTGGCTTAAAGCTAAACCAAAAAGTAACAAGTTATATACATAACACTTGATTGAGTATTTATTGGGTAATTAATTTTATTAAATGGAATTAGCATCATTATATGTGGCCTAGGATTTTATTAAATATTATGGGATTACATGTCAAGCTCATCCCTAGTTATATGATTTGTATTGAGTTGGTAAAGGATATATATACATATAAATAACTTGATGAAGCTAACACCAAAATATGTAATGTAAATGATTTGGTTGGTTTGGTAAGATTCCTTAAATGTTTATTTGTAATGAACCTTGAAACACACCCTAAAAAAAATCTCTCTAAATAAATTCCAGTACTCAAGTGGTACCCCACAAGTCTATGACTTAATACTATGATACTGAATTTATTATTGACCATTTTTTCTTTTGTAATACTTGGATACAAATTGATTTTTAGTTTTAACATACAACTTTCTCACCCTATAACTTATATAATTTGAGGTTTTCCTTAAATTTTCTCGTGACACTCTTTGGTCTATGGTTTGTACTAGTGGCGTATTAAAAATAATTACTCTTAATTTCATTATGGAGTATTTTAACCACCATATATTTCAACTTGAATTTAATCTTGTACATATATAACTAGGACTAAATGTTTTTTTTACCCCTTATTGAATTCATATAAGGTTTGACACAAAGTTAGTTTTAAAAATGTAATATGAAATCAAACCATTAAATCTCATCCCTCTTTCTTTGTTCTTCTATGACTAGTATTACCCGAACATTATTTACCAAAATCTAATCATGGAATATAATATTTGGTTATTGAAAACTGTTGCCTCTATCTCAATAGGATTTCATGCCTTTACATGCTAATTAATATCAAAGCCCGATATGTGTGTCCACATTCGTGGACTCATACACTATGAAAACATTCAAGTCAAAGTCCCGAGGTCACCCAATGGGCCCTGTCATCATCTATGTTTGAAGTATGGTTTTTATACATTTTATGTTTAAAGAATGTATATGAGCATTACCTACACACTTGAATTAACCTATGAATTTTAATGCTTGAAACATGCTTGATTACATGGGTCATTTTTATTGGTCCATGATGTGGCTTCCCACTTGGCTTCACATGGTTCTGGATGGAAGGGTGTGAACATGAAATCAACAAAAAAGAATGAGTGTTGATATAACATTGATGTAAACTGTTAGGGTTTCATTTACACCTTAATAAATTTCACCACACTGGTATTCATGGTCATTTTCATTTGGTTTACAGGCAAAGCGTTGCTCTGCTCTGTGAATTGGTTTCAATTTTCCATTCACTGCTAAATTTCCAATCACTGTACCTCATGCTCTATCTAGGCCTCATCCATTCACCTTCAGAGGAAATAATTTAAAGTTCAAAATCACCTAACTAGTAAGTAACAAAGTGTAAGGTCAATTTTATTAGTTCTTTACTTCTCTTCTATCAATTTCTTGTATTATTAATTTGACCAACTATTTATATCCTTGGACTTGTAGGTTTTGTAGGAAATATTTCCGTAATGATGTCGAGAATCTAATTGGTATTTATCAAATGAATGAAACCTCCTTTAGCTATCTTGTGGTTTAATTGAACTGGTTGTAGGAGTTTGAATTTTTTCCCCTTTCTCTCCAAGTAAACCTTCGTTTTTCATTTTCTTTGTATATGACATCTCATGGTATGCTAAAAAAACTAGGGTTTAACCATTTTTCTTTTTATATTCAAGTGCAATAGGAAGATATGGTGCCACTTCTTGCCTCCTCTTGGTAGGGTTTCACCCTTGGTAGGTAAAATAATTATATTGTTCCTTTCAAGGGAAAAAACCTCAATACTATTCTCAAAATTATTGGTTATTTCATGGTTAATTTTCAAATTTGGGGTTTCAAGATTGAAACCGTAGCACACCATGGATTTTGTAGAGCTACGGGTAAATATTGGCATAAGTGTTTTTTCCATACCCGCATTTGTGAATACTGTGTTATGACTGCACTTCCTTATGTGTAAATTGTACTCATTCTTAGGGTTTTAACCCTACCTGATATTGTTGATTTGATATTATTTTTTAGAATTTTCGATAGATTTTGTATTATTTACAGGTAAAGGATATTGGTCCTCATACATGGGTTTTTCTCCAGGTATAATATTCACCTAATTATTTTCTTGTTTCTTCTTTGTTAATATTTTCATTTGATAAGCCACAAATTATGTTTTGTATTGTCAGGAATTCTCAGGTAAACATTAATTGGCATTTCAAATGCATTCCTTTATACTCGATATTGCACTCTTCTGTTCTTTAACGAGTTCAACTTCCTCTCTTATAGGTTAGGTGAATTTTCACTCCCTAGTTAGTTCTTATGTATACATATTTGATTCTCTTGCCAAGGATTGAAACATCAAAGTTTCTACTCTAAATTAGTTATCATGAGAATTGTTCAAAATTTTAACTCGAGGGAAAATTTTAATGTTTAAGGAAACTATGCCTCATTTTCATTATTTAAGAAATCAAGATTGGAAGCCTTAAGTCAATGGACAATATTTTGTTTTAATTATTAACATGTCTTAATTGACCATTTTGGTTATCACCTGTTTCATTATAAATAACATTGTATGTTAATGAGTTTTTTCGTTTGATAACTGATCCAAACTTTATGAAGGAATGGAATGAAATATACATTTAAACAAAAACACAGAGATAGAGCAAAATAAAACTTCAATTAATAAATAGCAACTGCTGAAAACTGTTTACATGCAAGAAGGAAAAAAATAGCTCAATTATGGTAGCTTATGTATAAGAAGAGATGTGATAGATACATGCCTACTGAACTGAGTTACAATGAGGCTATTAGGCCTTCTATCACCAAGAAACAATGAAAAACCCTAAACACCCAAAAACATAACCCTAGGAGATGAAGCGAAAAAAGCTTATGGGCCCATTGGGTTAGTTGGAACATCAATTTCCCTGGATCGTAACTTTGGAATACAATATTCGTTTGGCATGCAAGATATCTTGTTAGAAAGGTCTATCTGTGGAAAACACATTTTGGCTACAAATGTTTTCCACAAGTTTCACATTTTCCCGTTTCCCCAAAAAACATCGTTTAGGGCTTCAAAACAGATCCAAAAGTTTAGGACTCTAAAAACCACCAAAAATAAGAAACTATCGAAATAGGAAACTATGTTTGAAATTAGGAAACTCAATAGAAAAAATGTTTGGGGTCCAAGTAGAATAGGCAGGTGGCCACCAATATCCACTTGGAGTAGTCCTCCCCGCTTAGGAAGCAATGGTTCCCATTGAGTTGAGTGCCTCCATGAGATGGGGAAAATTCTACTGAATTTGGTCCCTGGTGAGCCACTTGCCTTGGTGTAGAAGATAGCTAGCTTTGACAACCCTATATAGACTGATCCTCTATTAGTAGGTGTTTTTAACCTATGTGTCCATGATTTGATTAGTTGTGGTTTGTTTGATGCAATATGGATTGAGCTTTGTTAGTGTCAACTGCTCAAAAATGTCTAATGTGTCCAACAATGTTGGGAAGTATGGCCAAAGGTAGTCCACATTGAATACAAGGTGTGGGCCAAGGAATGGAGGGATACTTAGCTCAAAAGAATTGTTACCCAAAACCATAGTGATGATGTAAGGCTTGTATCGAAGTGGTGGAAACTTCTGATGGAATTCGGTAAGGGGTTATTTCTGTAGATGTGATGACAGAGTGGGGCGGGTTACCTCAGCTACCAATAACCCAAGATACTCCAAAAACCAACAAAAAATATATATCCAATTTGACAGTAATTCAAGAAAAATTTACACTACACAATCAATATAGTAGTATGAATTCACTTCGCTCAAAAATGTCATGAAAGATTCTCCATCTAACCTTCCAATCCTCACCTCATCCAATTACATGGGATTCATCTATCAAATGATGTGACAGGTAGGCCAAAATAGGAATTCAAGACCTAACACACAACCCTGAAAAATGTTGGTTGTAGGCACTATGAGTTGATTTCATAGCGCTGTTATAGAGTCCTGTAGGCGCTACGAGTTGAATTCATAGCACTGTTATAGAATCTTGTAAGCGCTACAAGTTGATTTCGTAGTGCTGTTATAGAATCCTATAGGCGTTACGAGTTGATTTTGTAGCTTTCCCAAAAATCGTCTTTTCAAATTCTTGAAAGGTGAAGCGACTTGACCTTGCTACCAATCGTTTCTACATGACCTAAAATTGCTTCCTAACATTACACATGACTTCATACACCCTCCTTTATGGCGATTTATAGCTCTAACTCAAACTTACCAAGTAGGAAAAAATCTGAAAGGTTTGGACAACATTCAACAAAACTGGGTGCTTTGTTTTTCTCCATACGCAGGTACTCTACGACCATAGTGACTCAATTAAGGCTAGCACAACTATAAGCTATAAGCGTGGTTTCTCAACTCTTGAGCACAATATTTATAACTTTAGGGGAACTAAACAAAGGATATCACATTCAAATAAAAAGGGCGGGATTACATTCAAACAATGGTTCCACTACTACATTTGGATGGAAATTCTGATGCCAGAATCTGATAGAATAGAAAAAATCGGAAAAAGTGTCGAAAGTTAAATGTTTTTAATTTTTAATTTTTATTATTATCTAAAATATTGACACCAATCGAATATCCAACGAGAGTTCTTTAACAGTCCAATATTCGGTGGAATGTCTTTTCTTGTTGATTATTCGACATTTTTTTATATAATCCCTCCCGCCGTCGAATATCGGACGAGAGTTATCTTACCATAAAATATTCGACTCTTTATCCAATATTAAAATGTGTTTTCCAATTTTTTACAAATGGAAACTAATCGTTGCATAACATTCAATTCCACCATTAATGGATTTTTCCACTAACAACATCTAATATGAGACCGCTTTACGTTTAGTTTAACTAATTAAAATAAATATAACATTAATTTTATAATTATATATAATAATATTATTATATATTAAAATTAATATCAATAACATAGTAATATTAATATAGTATTATATGATTATAATATGAATTATATATAAAGTTATTAAATAAATAAATAAATAAGTAAATAAATAAATAAATAAATAAATAAATAAATAAATATATATGTATATATGTATATAGATATAGATATGTATATATATATATACATATGTATATATATACATACATATGTATATATATACATACATATGTATATATATATATATATATATATATATATACATACATATATATACATATATATACATACATATATATACATACATATATATATATACATACACACACACATATATATATATATATATATATATATATAGATATATGTATATATATATATATATATACACACACACATATACATATATATATATATACATATAGATATATGTATATAGATATATGTATATATATATATACACACACACACATATATATACACACACACACACACACACACACACACACAGATATATATACATATACATATACATATACATATACATATACATACATATATACATATATACATATATATATTAATTAGTTGCGATTGTTTTGAAAGGTTGTAGGATTATTTTGAAGTTAATTTTTGAACAAAATCATCACTGAAAGTTTGGTGACAAAAAATGACACATAACATTCCTCAAAGAAACCAAGAATACTTTGTATCAACATTGGGGGCTTATAAGGATCGAAGATGTTATTGCCCTTGTGTAAATTGCAAGGGTTTGAGGCCAAGGAGAATTCTAATAAAATAAACTAAAAAGCATTGTAGAGATTGTTAGTGTCAGTATTTGCATCATTCCACCAGTGATAAAAATTAAATATTTCATGTCATGTTAGGGGTCCCATTCAGAAAATTTTTGTCATTCCACTAGGTCATGCAAAAATTTGGTCACTTGGTGCAGATTTTAATCAAGGTTCACTCTTTTCAAAAAATGTCATCTCATCACCTGCTGGATCACTTTATCACTATGCTGAGTGTCCATTATTCATGAGTCTTTATCACTTTTTCAGTCATATCATTATGAAGTCCATTCAGTCAATGTGTCCATTAGGTCTTAGGGTTTTCAAGGTACATTAAAACATAATTTCCATTTTATAAAGGACCAACAAGTAAGAGAGTGACCAATAAATTCACTTTACCATGTAAAGATGACTTCAAATATGTAATTTTGATTCCAATATGTAATTTTGATTTCATTATGTAATTTTATGTTCTCTCTATATGTAATAAGTTCATGGTTCCAATAGCTGCTAACTCAGAGTTCCATATGCCAAAAAGCATCAAGTTTCCAAAATCCTAGTGTTCTCAAAGTCCATAAAATGATCAATTTCCAAAGAATAATGTGAAAGTGAAAGGTATAGTTTCAAAATTTTAAGGTGAAAGTGAGAAGGAAAAGTGGGTCCCAAAGCTCAAAACATCCAATCCGTCAAGCATAAAACCCATCCAAATATCAAAAATATATTCATTTTCTCTCTATGCCATCGAGCCATCACTCACATAACTCGAAAATCAAATTTTAAAGGCGAAAATCCAAGTTTTTTGGAGGCGCTGCGCACCTGGAACAAGGCGCTGTGCACTTGGGACAAGCACTGCGCACAGACCAATGGCGCTACAAACCTGGCAGACAAGCGTTGCACATGCATAAAAGGTGTTGCAAACCTGCCTAATTTCATCTACAAGCTCCAAAACTTTGTGCAAGTGCTCCAAAACTTTAGCAAAGGATTTATCCATTTTCTAGCAAGTAAGTGAGATGTCATCATGCCCTCATTGCATTTCTTAAGTGAAAATTTCATGGTGTCAAGATTTCCATGAGAAATCTCCAGTTTTTCAAGATAGAAACCCTAGTTTCACTTCCTAATCCCAAATTTTATCCCTGAAAACCCTTTTACCCTTCCCACATCATAGTAAAAAACATCCCTACCCCTATATCACTAAATAAATATCCCAAAATTCCTTTTCCATAAACCCTAAGTCCTAGGAATCTCAATTTCCTAGGCAGCTCCATCAACCATGTAATAAAATTATAATTCCCAATTCCCATAGTACTTTGATCCCCTATCACCTTCCTAAGTTCCCTAAACCCTTCTGCTACTTCCCCAATTTTTCCTACTCCTTTCCCACCCCCCTAACCTATCTCCCACTCCTATTTCCTCATCCCTATGTTTTCTAAACTAAAAACACCATGGAAGAGGAAGATAGAGATTTCATGGAAAAGGAAGACATAAATGAAAGAATGCCACACAAGGGAGGTAGAATTCTAAGGTTTGAGGCTACCAACACCAGAGAATTATTGGCCTCGCCTATGATAGTCACTTGTTTCAAGCATGTAGGATGCTTTGAATTTTGTGAAATGATACAAAGAGTTCAAAACCACCCTGTTTTGACTAGAGTTTTCATTTCAAATATTCAAGACAATCAAGTGACCCTTGCTGGTGTAACTTTCACCATATCCTCAGCCATCATTGCTACTACTACTGGTATACCTAATGTGGGTGAGAAGTGGTTTAAAGCCAAAAACCTAGATGATTAGTATTATCAACCATACATCAAGCCTTAGTATAGGAAATGAGAGAAATAAATTCTTCCCTTTCAGTCACCTTATTGATAGGTATGCTCCCATGATGAAAATCATCATGAAGTACTTCTCTTGTGAAGGAATATTTTCCAGAATTTACACATACTATATCAGATTGCTCATGCACTTCAAAAGAGTAAAAATTCTCAATATTCCTTATTAGTTGTTTAAGAGCATTGAAAAAATGGCATACACAAATAGAAGACAGAGTATGATCAGCAAATGAAAAACCTCTTCCATCACTCTCTGATCAAAATCATTGTCCATCATCACCTTAATCAACTAAGCATCTCATAAGACACTTTCATTGCCAATGATATATTCACTACTCTACAAGATTAGCATGCTGAAGCTATGCCTCCTCCACCTCAGCCCACTGCACCTATTCCTCCATCAACTCAACCTACTAGACCCATCTCATCAGCATCATTAGCATTTTAGAGTCAAATTGGGTCATCTAGCAGAGCTATGGTCAGCAAGCTTAAAGAGACCAAAGAGGCTGAAATGGACACATTGGCTAAAACATATAAGAGAGGGCATAGGCAGGTGTTTTACCCATATATTTTGGGAGGGACCTTTCCTTATTCATCAACAAAGAAGGTACAAAAGGGAAAGAAAAATCAGAAAGAGGCAGTTGTGCATGAGGAAGTCATGCAAGAGGATGAGGATCCTCACGATGAGGAAACAAATTTTGACCTAGTTGACTTGGATCAGTAGGATGATTATGAGGCCTCAAGCTTAATTTTAAAATTAAAGGATGCCCAAATGAGAGAAGTGCAAACTAATTTGGATAGATCTCAGTTTTTCATTTCATTTCTTGAGCAGGAGAATAAGTAGCTGAAAGATCAACAAGTTCTTATTGAGCTAGAGCTGCTCAAATCAAAAGGAGGTAATGACATGATGTCACTTGATGATCATGATCAAGATGAAATTAAAAGCAACATAACAAGACCTAAGATAAGAGGTCTTAAGAGGGTTCTACAACCACAGAAGATTGAGGATGAAAAACTCACTTTTGAGAAGAGGATTGCCAAGGAGGTTGAAGATGACAGAGAGATATGGCTTGATAGGGTCAACATACACCTTGCTAAACTCCTTAAAAAGGAAAACAAAGATAAAAAAATTCTCAGAAACATGTCTAACAAGTATAACACAAGAAACAAGGTCTGTAGCATTAAACTCAAGCATTTGCAGGAGAAACATAAGCAAACCCTAGCCAATAAAAAAGAGGGAGACAAACTTGAAATCCTTAATAAGGCATATCTCATTGCCTAACATACTTCATCAGGCTTTTATAGAACAATTTTAAAGAATTTTTGAGCAAATTTTTGAAATTTTGGGTTTTTTGTGTAAACTTTGACAGTCTTTACATAGTTTGACTATCATGTGCGAAACACCTTAGGCGTTGTGCACATTCTATAGGCCTCCAAATGAAAAACCAACACCACCATTGGATTAAGAAGGCAGAAAAAATGCAATTTTGACTATTGGCACACCAAAATTTGGCATAATGGCAGGGAAAAAGGTAAAAAAACACCCTAAAAATCACATTTCTGCCCTTATTATCAGGCAGGCGTTGCGCACCTGATCAGTCTTGGGAGATTGAATTTTTGAAGGGTAAAAACTTATAATTTTTTGAACCAAGTACATTTATGGAAACTATACATGATAGCCTTTCCAATGAGCTATCCGGAACTCAATTTGTACATCGGGACCCCCTTCAAAACTTGGCTTGAAAATGGTGCTGCGCACCTGACTAGGAATGATATATTTGATTTTTTTTTTTTTTTTCCAGTTTTATGAGTTTCACCATGGAAAATCATGATTTTTACTGATGTAAATGATGGATGTAAATGTAATTATGATACTTTTGAGATACATAGGGGTAAATGCATTAGGTAAAGTATTTTTGAGGATGGATGAATCAATTTCACTAAAGTTAGGGATAAGTCAGTTTGACCTCCCTACACTCTAGGTTTTCAATTCAGTCTTTTATGGAACAATTCCTAAACTCAGGGATCAACCCTTGAGGTTGGGAGAAGTTTTAGTTTGATGTCTATGTATTTCACCTCTTCACTCATTTGAGGGGTTGTATGCTATTGTATTGATCAGAGACACTAGTATATTTATATTTTGGCAGGAATATATTGGATGAGTTGTAGCTATTCTTTTGGGATTCATGTGATAATGTACTTTGGCATAATTTCTTATTTTGTTTCATATGTATGAATGTTTTTTAATTTCCATGTTCATTGCAATTCTATGATATGTTTGATTCTCAAGTTTGATAAGCATAATACATCTTTTATGCTTTGTTTTGGAGAATCACCATATTTCGTTTCAGTTTCTTCAGTTTAAAAAGAATTCATGTACTGTCACGATATTTTTAGCATCTCATGAGTTTGATCCATCTCAACCTAAAACCCTAAAGTGTTAAAGTACCTACCTACCTTTCCCCATCAGATGTTAGCAATTCTGATCTTATTTTCCCTGACCTAGTTACCTCTTTGACCTAATTCACTCATATAGCACCCAAATCAACCAATCAAAACCCCTGTGCTATTATACCTAGCCTAAAACCTAATTGATTCAACCCTCTTGGCTTTGATCCCTTGGAGAGAGCCCTCTCATGCCTAGTAGGGCTAACTACTTGGCGAGAGCCCTCTCATGCCTAGTAGGGATGGCTACTTGTAGAGAGCTTGGTCTGTAGTTACCTTTGCTGGTGTCTTCTCAGCCTCAGAGATCTGGTGGAGTGTTAACATCTTGGAAATCGTTAGATCTTCCCTGTTTGTACCATTAGTTCTTCGAATTCTTGGCCTCTGGATGATAGGTCCAAGATTTCATTGAGGATGATCTGAAAAAGTTGCAGAGAAAACAAGTTTTTGAACAGTGAACATTTTGGCTTCGAGGAGATACACCAAATTAAATCCTGATCCTCACCCAGCTGATCCAGTCAAAGATCCAAAGAGGCTTGTTCGGAAACATAGATATCAAGCTACAAAAATTTAGTTAGATCCAATCCCATTGGTAATATCTTATTTGCTTCCTACTAAAGTTATATCTCTCGAAGATATACCATTTGATTTAAAATTTGAGTTGTCATTGTTTGATATAAGTCTGAAACCTCATTAGCTGACATATTCTTTGATCTGTTAAGGCTCTTTGAGGTCAAGTTATTATCTGAGTTAGATCTTAGTTCTTCAAAACTTGAAGAAAATTTATCCTTTGAAGAAACTAAGTCTGAATCAGACTTCAACACTAAAGTCTAGAGTCAATTTTATAAACTTGAAATTTTAGCAAACCAACTTTAGTATCAGTCGAAAATATCCATAATCCAATATCAACAAGAGTCAATACCTATCCTAACTCACTCACAGTCAACTGTTGTTTCCTCTTCTATGTTAGGCCCCTATATTACTAGTATAGTCCCTTATTGTTGTTAGTGTAACCCCCTTATTGTTATTATTGTACCCTTGTAACCCCCATATTGTTATTATTGTGCCCTTAAATTATTATTTTTAGGTCAGCTAGGAGTACATTGTGGCCCCACTAGGATTACATTGTGGCCCCATGGAATCCTATATATAGAAAGGAGGTTTTGTAATTTGAATCATCCAAGAATTTTTCATTCATGTAATGTATTGGAGGTTGCCCCCTCGAAGTGGCTTATTTCTAAGGCATTGATACATCTTTTCTTCTCTTTTTGGAGCTAGTTTTACAACATTTAGTATCAGAGCTTTGAGATTCTAAGGGTTTCGCTGCTCTAAACAGGTCATCATGGCATTTTCACTATAACGTTTTTTATACGAAGGTTTAGAATCTGAAATTTTTAGAGTGCGAAGCAAAAATCCTGAGGAACATAAATTCACAAAATTTCAAAGCTTGGTTTGCAACATTTTTGGAGATATGATCTGTGCAAGTTAGGTCATTTTGCAGGCTCCTAAATTTAACCTAAACAAGTCATCGTGGTATTTTCGTAATAAATTTTTTTCTACGAAGGTTCAGAAGCTGAAATTTTTAGAGTGCGAAACTGCAATCCCGAGGAACATCATCAAAAAATATTAGATATTGGTTCACAATATTTTCAGAGATATGATCTATGGAAGTTAGGGCTTTTTGAGACTTCTGAATTTCATCTCAAAGAGGTGATCATGGGAAAATATTCATATCTCTCTCTCTGAGCATCGGATTAGAATGCTGTAAAAAGTGGCCACAAGAAAACAGACTGTTGTTTTCAGTCTATCAATTTCAGAGCCAAAGGAGGAAACAGTGATACGTGGCAAGTCGTACAAGTTTGATCTACTGAACCAGTCCAAAATTGGGTCACTGTGGGAGATTTTACATAACGTTTCCTTGAAGAATCCAAATCAGATCAGACCTGTGGCATTTGAAAGAAGCTTCAGAGGGATACTACAGGGTTGAATTTTAGATATTCAGGATCTGCAATTATAGAGATAGTTGAATTTCAATATCGAGCTCCTCAAAAGCAAGTAAAATGTGTGTATTTTTTATTTTTATTTTTTCCGAATTGCATAAGTCTTGTTTGAAGAATCAAGTTGAATTGATTCCAAGGGCATATTGTAAGTTAGATATCAGTATTGGATTCTAGTGGCCCCTAAAAATAATTCAACACCCATTAAGCCTTTAGAAAGATCTACTATGACTCATGAAGATGAAGAATGGCAACATGACATATCAAAATTACAAGAGCAAGTGCAACAAATTTCGCTCTAGCAAAGAGCAACAAAAAATGACATGGAATTTTTGAAGAAAGGTGTGGAAACTAAGATCGATGGTTTGAAGAAAGGCGTGGAATCTAAGATGGATGGTTTGAAGAATGGCATGGAATGTAAGATATATGGCATGAAATCTAAGATAGATGGCATGGAAGTTGGCATGGAATCTACGATGGATGGCATGGAATCTAAGATGGATGACATGGAAGCTAAGATTGATGAGAAAATGGAAAACATGAAGAATGATCTAAAGCAGACATGGAAGGTTTGAAAAAGTTGATACAAGAAATGTTTCCTAATGGTGAAAAGATAGTAGAGGAAACTCATGATGAGAAAAAAATAATTGTTAATCGTGATTTCATAAAATCTAATGTTGGCGGGTGTTATAGCATCATTTCTCACCTTGACATGATTCATGATTGCTACATGGCTTTATGGGCACCCATTCCTACAGACTTGGACAAATTCACTTAAAAACAGTGGAAAATCCTTCATACGCGACTATGCCCGTGTTTTTCCGCGTGTATACGCGAGTACAGCTAGACTTTTTCGCGTATGCCATTTTAATGATTAAAAAATATATAAAAATCCCTAATTTCGCGCTGGGTTGATGGTTACTCAGGTAGTTCAACCACCCCAGCCCGTGGCCAACTGTTTCCAACTGCCGAAACTACTTGGAGGGACTATAAAAAGACCTCATATGTATGGCCTAAGGGAGAGAGAGAATTATTATTATTATACTCTGTTGGTTCCCTATCCAAGTCTGATTCCCCGTGCCTCCTGCACTTTCCCAGTTCATTTCAGGAAACCCTTGTTTCCTCGAGATACACATCCCTTTATATGTTATCTCGTATGCACTCATTTGGAAGGAGTCTTAGCGAGGCAAGGGCTGGACGGATCCGGACGACGGTCTGCGAAGGCCTTGGAAGGATCAGGTGATCTCTCCACTTACTTTTGTACGTACTATTTTTATAACACAGAAGTATCATGCTGTTCCCGAAATAAACGTGTTAGTGTATGCTTTAATGTATGAAGAATATTTGTTATACAAGCATTCATGATGATTTATTTAATGTTTTATATGAATCTCACTAACATATATAGTAGAAATATACTGTACAACTTGTCCTTTGTGCTGGTTTCTTCTTGTATTTCAGGTGAAAGAGGAAGGACGGTTGCAGGGAGTTTGAACTCCACGTGGATCTACTTCAAACGTAGGACCAACGGGTAAACCTCTCATTCTACTCGATTTCGTTTTTATGAATGTGCATGATCGTGTGAGTCTTTGTTAAGTAGTACGCCCCTGCTCTGTGGAGGTTGAATCCCAACCAACCTCTAGGGTGTTAAATCCCCGAAACAGAACTGGCGACTCCGCTGGGGATCACATTTTTGTGATTCTCTTGTTGGGTTGTTTCAGCTGTTTGGTAGGATACCAACAGTTTTTTCTGTCTTTTACAGTCCAGTTTGCTTTCTTGCAGTCAGTCTGAAGCTTTTATACCTTTCCCAGGCTTGTACTTTTTATTTTTCATTATCTTTCTTTGTATACGCAGTTGTTCTTGCACACAGTCGCGTATACCCGCGAGTTTGTGTAGAAGGAACCGCGTATACGCGGTTTCTCACCTACGTACGCGTATACACGCCTGTTGCATAACTGCAAGGTCGCGTATACCTAGGCTGAATTTGAAATTTCAAGATTCCGGTGTTTTTGGTCTTTTCTGGCTGTGGAGGCCTGTGTTTGCAGTGTCTTTGTACTTACTGGAGTGTGACAGAAGTGGTTTTAAGTCTTGGTTCTCTTTCGTTTGCCCGAAAACTGATCTTTTGGCGAAGTGTTCTGGTTGGTGCTAGCACTCCTGGATTGAGTTCCAAGATCGCTTTCTGAGCGTTCTTGGCTGTTCTGCTTTACCAGAACAGAGAGCTTTTGCTCATTGACTCGCTCCTGTCTTTGTGTTGTGCTTTGCATTGCGTTCTTTGCTTTGTTTTCGATTGGTTTTCTTGAGTTTCATAAGCTAGGGTTTTGTTGCATTTTTCGAAGATCTTTTCTTGTTTCTTTGGAGTTTTGTATTGCAAAGAATTTGCACTATTTCTCTTGGCTGTTTGATTGAGTTTTTAGTCTTCCGTTGCCCTTATTGATCTTGCTATCATTAATTTTATAAGGTTTGGGGGCATAGTTGGAGTTTATGCTTCAAATTCGGTCTCGTTTTGGCTTGGATTGGGATAGTTGTTCTTGGTTTTCTTGAAGCTCTTGTTTTATAAAACTGAAAAGCCCAAAAACATTTGTTTTGCTTTTTGTTTTTTGCATATCAAAAACTCAAAAAACATTGTTTCTTGTTTTTGTTTTTGTTGTTGCCTTTTTCATTTTCGTTTGGCTTCATCTTTTGAGACTTTAGTGAAGTTTCTTGCTTCTAGTTTCCCGCTTGATTGTGAAGGGAGGTTGTCTTTTGATTTCTTCTTCTTCCTGTTGAGTATTTTGGTGTCTTATATTAAGAGTTCTTGTTTGCAAGAATTAGCTTTCTGGATATCAAAAGATTAGTTGAAACTGAAGGAACCTTTTGGGAAATTTCACCTTGTTTCAAGGGACTTTCTGCATCTTAGAAATTACATGCTAGTGGTCATTTTCATTAGGTGCATTGAATCATTTAGTTAGCTTCTTAATTTTTGTGCGTGTGAGTTTGTAATTCGAAAAGAAAAATACATTTTTAGCCTCGTAGAACTTACATAGAAATTTCTCTTCATCGAAAGACTAAGAACTGCATGTGCATGTAGTCAGGTTTTTATTAATTTCTTTTGCGTCAGAACATCATTGGTTTCAACTCCATATCCTTATGACTTAATATAACAGCCCTTAAAATAAGCGATTAAATCTAAAATCAACTAGCAAGTTTTATTTAGTGTCAATCACCAACTAGCTAGGTTGTAGGGCCTTGGAATAGGATAGAGGAGAGTTAACTCTCCAAGGCCGCTCAAACAGACATAGAAGTTTACTAATTGAGCGAAATCCAACTCCGTGAAGTGGACTGGGAAAGCTCTCATCCGAGAGTCAAGCGCGAGGGGAAGTGAAGGTTAAGAAGAGGGATACCCCCCCTCCGATTAGCTGAATCTGACCTCAAGACCGTTCCGCCCAGCTTCTGATACGGATTGGTGTCCATAGTTGTCGTTCCTAGGTTCCACACAGGTGACTGCGGGGGGGAATACCCGTGGTACCTGAGGCAGACGTCGCATCACTTTCAGCAGTACTTCTGGGGGGTGCCCTTGCGAAGCTTGGGTACTTGAGCCGGCAAAGGCTGTCATTAGGAGGTCGGCGTAACTGTTTCTGATACCTTCGCTAGTTGTTCTGGGCCCTAATCATCCCAGACTGCTTTCGGAAGGTCCTATACTTCGCTTTCCTATATTTTGGTGTCCGGTCCTCATCACCCGGAGCGGAAATACTTGGAGGCTGTTTGCTTGCTGTTTCTCAGGGTTTTGATTTTAGTGAGTGCTCTTTGCTCCTACCTTGCCTAGCTTTTCACTTTTCTTGAGTCTAATATAATAAATTTGTAAAAGTGGCTGATCAAGCGCCTCGACGTTCGAGGAGAGTCCGGGGGTTATCTCCCGAGAGTGCCGAGCCTTCTGCGAGAAGGCGTAGGAGCGATCTAGCAGGTGGTTTTCACCCTGTAGAGTCTGACGCTGTGGAGAGAGATCCTCCACTAAGGTCTGAAGGTTTCGTTGCTGATTCCGGTGTCGGTTCCGAGAGGAGCGTTTCGCTCACCTCGAGGGTATTGTTTCCTCAGGGGGAAGATTTTCAGATAGAAGATATACCTGAGCCTGCAGCTACAGGTCCATCTCCTCTTCCTCTTGATCATCCGTTTGTTATAGAGTACGTCGGACCGGAGTCTGAGAGACCGCCGGATCTTCCTTATCTTTCTTATCTTTCGATGGCCATGACTGGGAACGCGGCTTCTACCGTGAGTGCTGCGGGCATTCAGACCCCTGCTTCTGTCGAGGCAGGGGGCACTCTTGCTCTATCTTCGAGTGCTTCTAGCACCGCTATGTTTGGCTCTGGGTTCACCCAAGCATATGCTTCTCAATCTGGTCCCTTTGTTTCAGGGATGTCCATTGCTGGAAATCCCTCTTTTTCCTTTACCGCCGGTGCAGCTGGATCTACACCCATGTCCAACATGGCTAGTGGATCAGCTTCTTTTCAGGGTTTCCCCTTTGGGACTGGGCATATTCCTAGTCCCAATCCTTCTTTAGGGTCGTTTCCTTTTACGTCCCAGACCCAAAGTTTCAATCCTTGGGCTCAGGGGCCAAGTTCGGCTTCTTTTACAAGATGGAATCCTATGTTTGCAACGTCGGGGGCAGGGAATCAGTTCATCGCGAGTCATCCAGGGAATGCTTCTTTCCCTGCATCGAGTGCTTATCAGTCTTTTTCTCCTCTATCTACTGCATGGAACCCCTACCAGGGGCTTACATCTTCAGTCAATACTTCAGCGGGGGGAACTAGTCTGGGTCTTGGTAACTCGGCGTGGGGAGGAGGTTCTTCTCCGTTTTCTACGGGTCCTTTCTGGCAGCCTGGTGTCTCATCAAATCCAGGCTATTCTTTTCAGAATGTGGGAAATCCATCCCATCAAGGATGGAATTCTCAGGCTCCGCCGCGATTACCATTTCTGGCAACGTTAAACTTGCCAGACTTGGCGAAGTGAACTAATGACCCGATTCGATATAGTCCGGGTTGGCCTCCGGTTCCAACCAAACTTCCTTCAGACATTCCTAAGTTTGAAGGTAAGAATGGTGAAGATCCGGCAGACCATGTCACCACATTCCACTTATGGTGTTCATCCAACTCTCTGATCGACGATTCGATTAGATTGAGATTATTTCAGCGCACCTTAACCGGAAACGCCGCGAAGTGGTATATAGAGCTTACTGGGGGCAGTTTCGCCACATTTGGAGAACTGGCTGTCACTTTTCTTAACCATTTCCAGTTGCCTGTCAGATATGAGGCTGGGACCGAACTCCTGGCTAATTTTAAGCAAGATGAGGCAACTCACATTTCTGATCATATTCAGGAATGGAGGAGAAGGAAGAGGCTTATCAAAGCCCATATTCCAGGTGAGTTCCTTCTCGAGTGGTTTTTGAAATCGCTTCAGTCATATATTTCAAAGGATGTATCCATGTCAGGGGTATATTCCGAGGAGCAGGCCATCTTTGCAGGCTCCAAGAAGTTGGGATGATCATCTTCAACTGCACAGTTTTATGGGGCATTTGCTTTGGGGCTGCAGCTCTTTGGGCCTGAAAGTTGATCGGCACGGTGCCTAAACTGGTCCTCTTCATGAGGATTTGCTGGACTTGGTTTGACTTGGTTCAAAGAGAAGGCAGCCACCGATTTCTCAATTGGGTGTAGCTTGTCTTGCCAATCTGCTTCTTCTGGTCAGGCTGTGCCTGCTGATTCTTCACCTTCCCAGTCTTTGTCCATTAATGCTGTCCAATCTTCTGAACCCAAAGGAAATCAACAGTCCGATGGGAAGAAGAAGGGACGTAATAACAAGAAGAAGGGAAAGAATGGGAAGGACAATGCAAATAAGACCAACGAGCGTGTTGGTGAAGGGCAAAAGGAGAAAAAGAAAGTTAAGTTTCCATGCAAGCTTTGTGCTGGAGACCATCTCACGCATCTTTGCCCGAAAATTCAGGATGCTCAGCGCCTGTTATCTCAGCAGGGTTCTTCTACTTCCCAGGCTGTGCTAACAAACCCTTTTCCCCAAGGGCAGCAATTAATTGCTGACGCGAATCAAAATCCTGGGGCTTCCTCTGGAGGTCCTCAGGAAGGGGAAATTCCATCGAATATCTTTATGATGAGTGCTCACGTGGATGTCGCTACGAGATCCCGTGATTATGGCGGAGAGGAATCTTCGAAAGCTAAGGAAGTTCCTGATGCTACTGAGCCGCTTCATATCACGAAGCCAACCGTCGAGTCTATGCCTCGGATGCCAAAAGCATCTTCTAAGAGGTCAACGATTAATCCAAACATGAGGGCTGCCCAGAACTACTCGATTGTGGAAGATCTGGCGCAGAGTCCTTGTGCTATGTCAGCTTTAGAGGTACTCCAGTCTTGTCCGGCTCAGCGCAGTGCTTTGCTCACTGCCATTGGAGCTATAGATCCGAAAAATTCTCTTCTGATTACCTTTGATATGAAGAATTTTAAGAAGAGACTACCTCATCATATGGCCTTCCATATTAAATCATCATACCGGAAGACTAATATCTTTCGCACGGTCGTTGATGAGGGTGCTTCTACTTGCGTGATGTCTCTCGCATGCTGGAAGACACTAGGATCTCCCAAAGCCGTTCCATCTAGCACTATTCTTACTGCATTCGATGGCCATTCTCATAGGCCCCATGGTATTGTCCCGGCTTTGCCCATCTGTGTTGGGGGCAAAACCGTTAACATACAGGTTGAGGTAGTAGATGCAGCCTTGGACTACAACCTTCTGTTGGGGAGGAACTGGATATATGATATGGATGCCATTGCATCTTCACTATTTCGTATAGTATGTTTCCCCCACGAAGGGAGGATAGTTACGGTGGATCAACTGGACTGTCCTCCTGTAGACCTGGATGCGCCTCCTGACTCATCTGTCCCTAAGTTGGACAATACTAAGGCACCTATCGAGAATCTGGGAGTTGGAATGTATTCCTCCCTGATGGGATCTTTTGATCTTCCTCCTCCTAAGGTGTCTATCAATGCTATTTCATCCTCCAAGGCTCCCCTTCGAAGAGAGTTCTTTCGAACTCATTATTTTTCGGACCCTTGGACCTTACCTTCCCCAACTCCCACTTTGGAGGAAGGGCAAGTGGGTGGAATGGCATTCCCGATTTCTGCAGCTGAGATCGCATATCAGTCTGTTGTTGACACTGCAGAGTCTGATCCAGCTCCTCTTTCGCCGGAAGAGTTGGATGGTGATGTGGCTCCGGCTTGGACGCTTACTTCTTCTTCTGCCCAGGATTGTCTAGATACAACTCTTCCATCTGAAGAGGCCATCCTGGAAGCAATGACAGGTATAGAGAGACCGTGGGATGACTTGCATCATCGGTCTTACTTCCTACCTGACTTGAGCGAAGTCGAAGCTAGTTTTCCAAGTCCTCAGTCTCCTGGACCTGTTCACCCAGTCTTGAGCCCTTTAGCACCAGCACAGGTTTATGCTGAAGGGAACATGGCTGTGATCTCTCCGACTATCCCGGTGAACATCTCCAGGAATCCCAACATTATCGAGAACGTTTTCTTTGGAGCTGAATGTTCCCGTGAAGAAGTTCAAATCTATACCGAGCTCTTCAAAGAGTATAGGGATGTTTTTGCTTGGTCTTATGAGGAAATGCCTGGCATAGACCCATCTATCGTCCAACATGAGATCAAGACGTATGAAAACGCTAAGCCGGTCAGGCAAAAACTTCGTCCGGTTAATCCTAGGAAGGCAGCAGCTATCAAAGCTGAAGTTGAAAAGCTGCTTAAGGCGGGATTCATTTTCCCAGTTCCTCTGACCGAATGGGTTTCAAACCCCGTTCCTGTTGATAAAAAGCAAGGAACAATTCGAGTGTGCATCGATTTCAGAGACCTGAATAAGGCGTGTCCTAAAGATAATTACCCCACACCCTTCATTGATCAGATTATTGATGAGTGTGCCGGTAACGAAATTTTTTCCTTCATGGACGGTTTTTCTGGTTACAAGCAAATTACTATCCGTCCAGAAGATCAACATAAGA
This sequence comes from Pinus albicaulis, assembly GCA_034641835.2. Taxonomy (NCBI): domain Eukaryota; kingdom Viridiplantae; phylum Streptophyta; class Pinopsida; order Pinales; family Pinaceae; genus Pinus; species Pinus albicaulis. Next base: position 945,002,478 of record CM076576.1, on the reverse strand, counting down.
CCGCATTTATTTGTCCCTGGGGTACGTTTGCATATAAGAAAATGCCTTTTGGTTTGAAAAATGCTGGAGCTACTTTTCAGCGGGCCATGTCTTACGCCTTCCACGACATCAAGAAAATTATCGAGGCATACTTAGATGATCTAGCTGCTCATTCTCGAAAGAGGATGGATCATCCAGGACACCTCCGACAAATATTTGAGAGATGTCGTTTTTATAAAATTCGTTTGAATCCGAACAAGTGCGTTTTCGCGGTAACATCCGGTCGGCTGTTGGGATTTATCGTGTCTAGTGAAGGGATAAGGGTAGATCCCTTCAAGGTTGAGGCAATACGTCGGTTGCCTCCCCCGTCTTCAATCCGTCAACTTCAAAGTCTCCAAGGGAAGTCTAACTTTCTTCGGAGGTTTATCGTTAACTATGCTGAGATTACAAAGGGATATATGAGACTGTTGAAGAAAGGAGTCCCTTTTCTTTGGGACGACTATGCTCAACGCTCATTCGATGCCTTGAAAAAGGCATTGACCTCTGCTCCTTTACCGAGTCCACCCGATTATAGCAGAGATTTTCTTTTGTATCTGGCTACAGCAGAATCTACCATTGGTATGGTTCTGGTTCAGGAGGATGATGCTCTGACTGAGCATGTTATTTACTACCTTAGTCGAGGATTGGTAGGACCTGAACTGCGATACACCCCGATAGAAAAGTTAGCCTTAGCAGCAGTCCATGCTGTGCAGCGACTCCGGCATTACATTATTCTTCGCAAAACTTATGTCTTGGCAGCTGCCAATCCATTTCAGTTTGTCCTCAGTAGGCGAGTGATTGGGGGCAAATATAATAGATGGATTGTGATTTTACAAGAATTTGATCTAGAGTTCATGTCTGCCAAATCCAAGAAGTCATTAGTTTTTGCGGAATTGATCTCCGAGTTGCCTTGTGGAGAGGCGATGATCTATGATGAGTCCTTTCCAGACGAACACTTGTTTCTGATCTCTCCACAAGATCCTTGGTATGGGGACATCATTGTATATCTCCAGACTGCGAAGTTTCCCTCTTCTTTTTCGAAAGATGAGCGTCGTAAGCTGCGTCACTTAGCTAAAAGTTATCCGATTATTGGTGATGCTTTGTACCGTCGAGGGGTTGATTCAATCCTAAGACGCTGCTTAACTTTCGAAGAAGCTGAGGCTGTGCTCAATGATTCTCACGGTGGAGCTTGTGGGGGTCATTTATCAGGGCTTGCTACAACCCAAAAGATTTTGCGTGCTGGCTACTTCTGGCCCTCGATTTTCAAAGACTGTATTGAATCGGTCAAGAAGTGTCATCCTTGTCAAGTGTATACTCGAAAAATGCGCGCTCATCTAGCTCCGCTTTTTCCAGTCGTTACTGTCGGACCCTTTACAAAGTGGGGTATGGATTATACTACTTGTAACCCGCCTTCAGCAAAAGGTCACAAGTACATTATCGTAGCAGTAGACTACTTTACGAAGTGGGTCGAGGCTATGCCTACTTTTGGGAACGATGGTGAGACTGCAGCTCTTTTCTTCTTCAACCAAGTCATCGCTCGTTTCGGTATACCTAGAGAGATTGTCACTGACCATGGCAGTCACTTTCAGAATAGTATGATGGCTGAGTTGGCTCTTAAATTGGGTTTCCGGCAGGAGCATTCATCTCCATATTATCCCCAGGCCAATGGCCAGGTGGAAGCCGTGAATAAGTCCTTGAAGACAATTCTTCAACGGACGATTGATAAACATAGATCCAACTGGCACATTATGCTATATCCCGCACTCTGGGCATACAGGACGTCAGTTAAAACTGCAACTGGCTTTACTCCGTTTCAGTTAGTCCACGGGGTGGAATCCGTATTTCCCATTGAATGCGAGATTCCTTCCCTTAAATTAGCTGTTGAGCTTCTTCCTGACACTTCTAGTCTGGCAGAGCGGCTTCTTCATCTGGAACATCTTGATGAGCAGCGTCGAGATGCTGCCACGTTGAATGAAGCGCATAAAAACCGAGTCAAAGTCCAGTACGATAAGGCGGTTAAGCCTAGGGTCTTTTCCGAAGGTGACCTCGTTTTGGTCTATGCCCAAGAAAAGGATGCCTTGGGGGCAGGAAAGTTTAAGTCGATGTGGTATGGCCCCTATATCGTCAAAAAGGTCCTTAAGAAAGGAGCGTATACCTTGGTTGATTTCGAAGGAAATGAGTTGTCGGAGCCCCGAAATGGGCTCTATCTGAAGAAGTATTATGCCTAGGCTTTGGCCTGGCATTTTGCTTTGTATATAGTAGTTTTTTGTCTTGTACATATCTGTTTGATTTTCGATTTTTTGATGGGATGGTGATGTTTTTGATCTTCTTTGGCAGGTTGTGTTGATGTCATGAGTCATTATGGTTTCGCCGATGGTGCTAGTAGACACACCCGGAACTTAGCTTCCGCGGCTTGGGTGCTTCATTATCCTTCCGGTCAGCTGTTGGTATCAAGAGGGGTCTGCATTGGTCCTGCTTCCAATAATGTAGCAGAATACACTGCAGTCATTCATCTACTCTCTGAGGCAATATCTTTGGGTGTTGATTCGTTGGTAGTTTTCTTGGACTCCCAGCTGGTGGTGTCGCAGTTGAACAACACTTATCGGGTACGAGATCCATTTTTATTACGATTGTTCTTGAGGGTACGTTTGTTACAAAGGTCATTTCAATTTTTAACATTCATTCATATTCCTCGAGCCGACAATTGGTTTGCTGACTCATTGGCTAATCAAGCTTTAGATTGGCATATTAATCATTCAATACAATAAAATCTAATCATCAAAAACATCATACATTTGATACATTTATCACATCACATCAAAATATCGCTGTATATATATCATCAGTATGTCAAAAAATTTTACAAAATTTTGGATCCATCAATGCCGTACAAAACTTGGGCTTATGCCCCATCATGTTCAGTCTCAAAAAATATACAGTCATCCAATATGAAAATCTGTCTAATCCTGAGGACCCTGCCCAGCGTTCCTATAGAACATCACTGCAGTGGCCACACGGCAGAACAGTCTAACCCAGTCCCGGGGTACTCCTACAACCCGTCTCTGGACGGCTTCTGGCAAGTCCTCCACAGCAGCCAGAGGGATTTGGCGGGTTAGTCCCTCCAAGTTTCTCTACACGGCCTGGAGGGTCCTGTCAGAATCCGTTGTCTCTGCTTCACCTCTGCGGCGTTTGTGACGTGCTAGGCCCTCAGGACGCACTGGTCTAACATCTGAAACATGATCATTTTTCATTTGTCAGTCATTATGAATCCAATCCAAAAACATGTTTGTTTTTCATTTTTCATACATATTTGAAAAATCCAAAAAAATCATATAAGTTAAAATTTTTGAAAAAAACTTACCGACTGCTCCCCATGCTGCACCGGGTGGAAGTACTAGATCTGGATCTCCTCGGAAATCCATCCCGGCATAGGGATAGTCATCTACTGTGATGATCTGTTCTCTCCACCATAAGAAGAACTCATCGTCCCAGGTAGTTCGGGGTACCTCGCTGCCCCCCAGTCTCTTCATCATGTCTGCCCAACAGGCAATTCTTGGATCCCGAGGGCTGCTGATAGTTGAGATGACTTTGGGTCTCAAAGCTGGAACTCTCTCGAAGAGGAATGTGGTCAAAATGGTTCCATAGCCAAAGTGTTTTGTATGTGTTTTGCGAATAGAGGTCAGTTGTTGTTTCATGTTCAGTAGCAAGGCAGTGCACCAATCATACACATGAATTAAGCACTCTACAACTATGCTCATGTGCGTCCTGGACGCCTGATGCAGTGAAGCAGATCCTGCCACTCTGCCGATGGTGAATAGGAGGATCTTCATGTGCAAGTCCTTGATATCTCTGATTGCAATCTGTGTGCCAACTTTCTTGGAATCTTCTATGCAATAGAGTTGGACATAGTCCTCCACGGTTAACCCTCCCAGGGGCCTCCCGTGCAGATCCACTGGGTCTCCCCTTCTGGAGAGTCCAGTGATGAAGTATATATCTTCCACCTCTATGCGTAGTGGCATTTGATCAATGATGAAACAATCCTGATCCGGTTCCCAATAATTTACCAGCATTTCAAGCAATCTCACATTACTTTTCATATTGGGCATTTTGAAAATTTTGAATAATCCACAGTTTCGGAGGACATTTTGCGCTGTTTGATCTTCCATGACCTCTTGGTCTATTGCACTATGCTCGCGTTCCCTCCATGAAATTGTCATCCTAAAAAAATTCATTGAAATTTGCATTAGAAACTCATTTTTGAAATTCGGACTTGCGCATACGCTAGTTTCGCTGTGCACAGTCGCGTATACACGCGACTTGCCTTCTTTGAACCTGCGTATGCGCAGGTACGCGTTTTTTAATAAGGGTTTCCAGGTAAAAATCCACTTAATTTTAAATTTTAAACGGACAAAATGAATCAACAGGATGAATAAGGAGCCTACCTGAAGTTTCGCTGAATTCCGACGGTCCGTTGTTGCTGGTTTGACGAAACAAGTTTTTAGCTCCAGAGCTCTTTTTCCAAATCAGCTATGCAATAATGAACCATTTGAGAGGTAATTTGTGTATTTATGGCTAAAAAATTGAAAATTTTCGCAAAAATTTCCTTGTGCTTATTTTTTCGATTTGTCTTATGCTGTATAACTCGATTGCTTGGAAGTGCCCAGTTTGGTATATTTCAGGTACATTTTGACATTTTCGAGATTTTTCCCGGTTTCTGGCCCATGTGTTCAGACTCTTCATGGCAGGTATATGATCTTCACTGGCATATAGGTTAGGGGATCACTTTCCGTTGCATCTTGCATTCTAGCCTCCATACTGATCACTTGCCTTAGGGTCGATCCCATCAGGTCATGAGTATTATACCCATTTCACTCGCCGATTTTTTAAATCATGACTTGATGGTAGAGCCTTCCTTTACATGGGCTTCCTAGTTAGTTCCTCGCTATCACTTGTTGCCCATGTTGCTTTTTATGTAGGCTCGGGAGTCCTCTTTAGTCCCGCCATGTCTTTCGTGTTGAAGCTTCATTCTTCTCCTTCATCACTTATCATTTTTCTGGCTTATACCCTAGAGGCTCCCTGGTGTCGTTAAGTTGTATTACCGCATTGCATATTGGCTACTTGTTTATCCTGGCCTTTAGCCGGCTTCATTTGGACTCGATGTTTAAGCCAACTTTTGACCTTGACTTTCTGTACAAGTTAACCATTGCATGCACTTAGCTATCACGACTTGACACCTTTTACCCATGGATGGAACGTTCCTCCGAGTATCACTTACCAGTTTTCGCCACCTTGCATTGAGCATAGGATTGTTCCAAACCCAGGAACTAGTGCATCTAATTTCTTGATACTCATTCTATCCATTGTACCATAGCATTCTTTTATTCTTTTTCAGGCTTATTATATGAAAAAGACAAAAAAAAATCAAATATAACAAAAAGAGCGGGAATGGGATGTATCTTCGTTGTTTTGATGGCAGTACAGAGTCAGTTTGTCGCCCTTGAACAAAGCACATATACTTATATATATCTCCTACATTTGGGATGGTTTTAGTTTTGACCTAGGTTCAGCCTTTACCATGTTTCACTTGTCAGTTCTCCCCCCGTTGGTTATCTCTTCCAATCATATGGAGAGTTTGTTCTGCCTCCTGCATAACAGACTTATACAGTGTCACTTTTTACTGCCATGGTCATCACGAGTCGTGCTTTTGTTCAAGGGAATTTTAGCCTGAGTCGGCCATTCAGCGGTGTCTCTTGACTCATTATTTAGTCGGCCTTCCCGGTCTTGTCAGTATCATGTTCTATCACATCAGATGTTTTGGTCTTCTGCTCGTGCTGGTTTGAGAAGGTCCCCATTGACTTCTTGCCGGCGGGTTTGTCTCTTATCGACTACGACACATTGCTCTGAGAGCAAACCTAGAGCCGCACCTTGGGCCTATTTCCATCATTGATAGGTGACCTCGTGCTCGGCATTTGATCATCATCATGGGTCTTTGACTGAGTGGTTTCCCCTGTGTTCGACGTCAGCACACATTATCACACTTGGGATTCGTGCAGTACCTGGATTTCCATTTGACCCTATCGGTGGATTTCTCGCCTCCGTGTCAGCTTTCATTATTGGTTGGTTCAGAGGGTTTCTTCCGTGCGCTAGCTTCATCTTGTGCACGTCGGAAACGTACTTCGGTTTTGGTTCCATCACTCTCCTTCGTCCGATTCCCTCCAAATCTTGGCCTGCGGGTTACACTCGCGCTGGACTGATGTGGGATGCCTTAATGCCTTCCTTCCAGCAGATCTTTTCCCATCGACTCCGACTCAGTGCTCTGGGAACAAGGTCTAGAGTCTTTTTGTCAGTACCTTAGGGTTTGCAGTCATCAGTGGCAGACTCTTCGCTATCGACAGTGAGGATTCATCATTGCCTCCTGATTGGTAGATTCTTTCAAGTGTTCGACTTCAACTCATTCATTCACACTTGTCAGATTGTACTGGGGCACCTTGACACTCATTATCATTATCGGTGGGTTGTCTCGCGTTGGTTAACGGGAAACATCATTGCCCGGTAATCCAACGATTTCTCACATGGTCGACTTCAGCTCATTTCTTCCCAGTGTGTAGAATTGTGCCGTTGTGATCGGTGAAGACCTTGGGTTGCATCAGCATTTCTCGGTTCACTGTTGACAGTTCTCTCAGTTTCTGCCAGTGTTGCCGTCCACCCTTATATGTTGCAGTTCAGCACAGCAGCATCTTATATGTTGATCCCCGAGTTGCGTGATTGTACCGTTTTGATCCGCCTCTTATGATCCGGTACTTGGAGATTCAGTTACTTGATCAGACATCCAGTTGCACTATCTTTGATCAGCTTTTTATATGTGATACTTGGACATTGATACAGCGTACTGCCTTTTCCTGCCCTCGCCGTATGATTCACTATGTACTTTCAGTCATTATACTTGTATACATGTTGGATCTATTCAAGACTTTATATATATATGATGTATTTGATCGAAGGTATGTCTCTTTTCAAGATGTGTTGACTCTATATTCCGATTTTTTCATTGGTTTTTTGCGAAATAAATCTGGTGAAGTCCTCTCTTGTCCTTGCGAAGTTCTTTCTATGTGCATAATACATTTCGGCCATCATGTACCCCTTCTGACCTCATATATTAGCGGGCATCTGTTATAGCATCATTTCTCACTTTGACATGATTCATGATTGCTTCATGGCTTTTGGGTACCCATTCCTACAGACTTGGACAAATTCACTTAAAAACAGTGCAAAATCCCCCATACACGACTATGCCCGTGTTTTTCCGCGTGTATACGCGAGTTCAGCTAGACTTTTCCGCGTATGCCATTAAAATGATTAAAAAATATATAAAAAATCCCTAATTTTGCGCTGGGTTGATGGTTACTCAGGTAGTTCAACCACCCTAGCCCGTGGCCAACTGTTTCCAACTGCTGAAACTACTTGGAGGGACTATAAAGACTTCATGGCGTATGGCCTAAGGAGAGAGAGAATTATTATTATTATACTCGTTGGTTCCCTATCCAAGTCCGGAATCGCATTCCCCGTGCCTCCCGCACTTTCCTAGTTCATCATAGGAAACCCTTGTTTCCTTGAGATATACATCCCTTTATATGTTATCTCGTATGCACCAGTTTGGAAGGAGTCTTAGCGAGGCAAGGGCTGGACGGATCCGGACGACGGTCTGCGAAGGCCTTGGAAGGATCAGGTGATCTCTCCACTTGATTACTTTTGTACGTACTATTTATAATACAGAAGTATCATGCTGTTCCCGAAATAAACGTGTTAGTGTATGCTTTAATGTATGAAGAATATTTGTTATACAAGCATTCATTATGATTTATTTAATGTTTTATATGAATCTCACTAACATATAAAGTAGAAATATGTTGTACAACTTGTCCTTTGTGCTGGTTTCTTCTTGTATTTCAGATTAAGGAGGAAGGACGGTTGCAGGGAGTTTGAACTCCACGTGGATCTACTTCAAACGTAGGACCAATCCGGTAAACCTCTCATTCTTCTCTATTTCGTTTTCATGACCGTGCATGATCGTGTGAGTCTCTCGTTATAGTACGCCCCGTTTCGTGGAGGTTGAATCCCAACCAACCTCTATGGTGTTAAATCCTCGAAACAACAGGATTGTAAACCATATTCCAAAAAAGGATATGAGGAAGTTTGATGGAAAGGATCCTGTAACATGGATACTACAGATGGAGCAATATTTTGATCTCCATAATGTGCAAAACACACAAAGGTACACATTGCAACTTTACATTTAGAACAAAATGTATTTGTATGGTATCGATGGCTTTGCTCCCATAAAAAAATTGTCACTTGGTCAATTTTTACGGAGGAAATGATAGCACATTATGAGGATACAAAGAGCAACACCTTCTTTAGCCAATTGATAAATCTCAAACAAAAGGGTTTAATAGGGGAGCACATTGACGACTTCCAAAAATTGAATATAAGGGTAACTGATATTCCAGAGGAACACAAGATTGATATCTTCATAGGTACTTTAAAGGATAACATCCAACATGAAGTTCGCATTTTGGAACCTGATTCATTGGAGAAGACATTCATGTTGGCAAGAAAAATTGAATGTAAAATTATGGCGACAAGGAAGCCTATCAGTCACTTCTATAAAGAGGGAAGTGTTGCTACTCCTATATTTCCACAACCTACAAGGTTGACACCACAACAATTGGAAGAAAAAAGAACAAAAGGGCTTTGCTATAGTTGTGATAGAAAATACACTAAAGGTCATAAGTGTGCTGAGAAGAAATTATTTTATATAGATTGTGAAGAGGAAGAAGAAAATGAACAAGAAGAGGATATACACCAGGAACTAGTCGTATAAGAGGAAGAAATGAGTCCGACCATATTGTGCAATGCACTGGCAAGAATCACCACTCCTCAAACTCTCAAGATAGAAGGACATATCAAGAAGAAAAGGGTAAAAGTTTTGATTGATTCAGGTAGCACCCATAATTTTATTCATTGTAAGGTAGCCAAGGAATTAAATTGTTTCCTATACCCAGCACCAGAATGTCAAGTGATGGTTGCAAATGGAGGAACTATAAATATCTCTGGAAAATTCCATAATATCAAGCTAACCATGGGGGAATATGTATTGACTAGTCCAATGCTTTCCATTCCTATGGGAGGTGTTGATGTTGTACTAGGAGTACAATGGTTACAATCTTTGGGGACGGTAGTTTTTAATTTTCAAGAACTTTTCTTGAAATTTTTTTCAGAAGGAAAGGAAGTCGAATTACGGGGTATTGAAGGGAAGCCAGAAAGGATAATAAGCTCTAATGTCATGACAAAGCTTCTAAAGAAAGAACAACAAGGCGTAATTGCACAATTATGCTCACTAGAAGTTCCGACATCAAAATCATCTATTTCTGCAGATCTCCAACAAGTCTTCGACAATCATTCCAAGGTGTTTGAAACTCCCAAAGGACTCCCACCTATTCGTGATCATGATCATGCTATTCATTTGATTCCAGGAAGTGTTCCTCCAAACATCAGGTCTTATAGATATCCTTATGTCCAAAAGAGCGAAATTGAACGTATGATTGCAGAAATGTTAGAGGCAGGTATAATTCAACCTAGTCAAAGTTCTTTCTCTGCTCCTGTAGTATTGGTACACAAGAAGGATGGATCATGGCACATGTGTTCAGATTATAGGGAGCTCAATAAGCTCACCATTAAAGATAAATTTCCCATTCCTGTGATTGATGAATTATTGGATGAATTACATGGAGCAATTTATTTTACCAAGTTGGATCTTCGTTCAGGATATCATCAAATTAGAATGAAGACCGAAGATATTCCAAAAACAACATTTCGAACTCATGAGGGTCATTATGAATTTTTGGTCATGCCTTTTGGCCTTACCAATGCACCTTCTACATTTCAAGGGTCGATGAATTCCATTTTCAAACCCTTCCTTAGAAAATTTGTGCTAGTATTTTTTGATGATATACTAATCTACAGCAGGTCTTGGAAGGATCATGTTGAACATGTTGACAGGGTGCTCAAACTATTGCAGGAGAAACAATTATATGCAAAAAAGTCCAAATGTTTCTTTGGAGTACAAGAGGTGGAATATCTGGGTCATATTGTGTCTCACGAGGGTGTTAAAGTGGACCCTAACAAAATTAAAGCCATTAAGGAATGGAAAGTTCCCACAACCATAAAGCAGTTGCGAGGATTTCTCGGGTTAACAGGGTATTATCGCAAGTTTGTTAAGGATTATGGGAGAATAGCAGCACCTCTAACAACATTATTGAAGAAAGATGCATTTTCATGGACTCCTGAAGCAACTAAGGCCTTTGAATATCTTAAAGAGGAAATGTGCCTAGCACCGGTCTTAGCTACGCCAGACTTCACAAAAACCTTTATTGTGGAATGTGATGCCTCAGGAAATGGAATTGGTGCAGTTTTAATGCAGGAAGGAAGACCCATTGCTTTTGAAAGTCGTCCAATCAAAGGAAAGTATTTACAGAAACCTATTTATGAGAAGGAAATGTTAGCAATACCGCATGCACTAAAGAAATGGTGAACTTACCTAATGGGAAGACACTTCAAGGTAAAAACTGATCATGATAGTCTTAAACACTTTTTGGAACAAAGACTATCTTCAGAAGAGCAGCAAAAATGGGTCACAAAGATGTTGGGTTATGACTTTGAATTAATATACAAAAAAGGGAAGCTAAATGTTGTTGCAGATGCACTCTCAAGAAAGAATGAAGAGGTGGAAGCATTGCTTTGTGCCATTTCTATTATCCAACCAGATTGGATAACTGAAGCAAGAGATGAATGGAAGAAGGAAAAAGATGTGTGGACACTCATTCAAAAGTTGCAGCAAGATCCTAGTACATCTGATACATTTAGTTGGAAAAATGATTCCTTATGGTACAAAGATCGCTTATATCTTTGTAAGAATTCCCAACTAAAATAAAATATTCTTCTGGAATTGCACACTTCTCCTTTAGGAGGACACTCAGGATTTTTAAAAACTTACCACAGGGTGAAGAAAGAATTTTTTTGGGATGGCCTTAAATCTCATATTCAAAAGTTTGTGGCGGAATGTTTGGTTTGCCAGCAGAATAAAGTGGAAACAATTAAGACCCCGGGACTTCTACAACCTTTATCCATTCCAAGTCAACGTTGGGAGGAGATTTCAATGGATTTTATCACAGGTTTACCTAAGTCCTAAGGAAAGAGTGTCATCATGGTGGTAGTTGATAGACTTACCAAGTATGCACACTTTTGTGCATTATCTCATCCATTTAAAGCAAGTACAGTTGCTACTACATTTATGGACACAATTCAAAAGCTACATGGAAACCCAAGGTTTATTGTGAGCGACAGAGATCCCATTTTTACTAGAAATTTTTGGACGGAGTTATTTTCTTGTTTGGGTACTCAATTAGCTCATAGCTCATCTTATCATCCTCAATCCGATGGTCAAACTGAGATAGTAAATAAATGTTTGGAAGGATATCTTAGTTGTTTTGTATTTGATAAACAAACACAATGGGTCAAGTGGTTACCTCTAGTTGAATGGTGGTATAACACTTCCTTCCATACTTTAACAAAAATGACCCCATTTATGGCACTTTATGGATATCATCCACCATCCATCACATCATCTTTAAGAGAAAATTCGAAGGTTCAAGCAGTGGAAGATCACATCGAGCATCAACAAGAAGTTCTCCAACTCTTTAAGGATAACCTGAATTTGGCACAAAATCGAATGAAACAACATGCATATTAACATTGCAGTGAGAGAAGTTTTGATGTAGGAGACTGGGTATTTTTACGGCTAAAACCATACAAACAAATGTCCCTCAAGCAAGCTAAGAAGGATAATAAATTATCGCCAAAGTACTATGTTCCTTACAAGGTGTTGCAAAAGATTGGTACTATGGCATACAAATTGGAGCTTCCTGCTTCTTCACGAGTGCATCCAATTTTCCATGTTTCATGCTTAAATAAGGTTATAGGTGAAAATATTCCAGTTCAAACAATATTTCCAGAACTTGATGAGGAAGGAAAAATCATATTGGAACCTGAAGCGGTCACGGAAACAAGAACTCGACAACTACGGAATCGATCAATTTCAGAGTATCTCATCAAGTGGAAGAACTTACCCACTGAAGATTCTACATGGGAGGATGAGAATTTTATACATAAGCACCCAAAGCTACTCAAGCATTGAGGACAACACTTTTTTGAAGGAGAGGGGCATGTTAGGTCCCTATATTACTAGTATAGTCCCTTATTGTTGTTAGTGTAACCCCCTTATTGTTATTATTGTACCCTTGTAACCCCCATATTGTTATTATTGTGCCCTTAAATTATTACTGTTAGGTCGCCTAGGAGTAAATTGTGGCCCCACTAGGATTACATTGTGGCCCCATGGACTCCTATATATAGAAAGGAGGTTTTGTAATTTGAATTATCCAAGAATTTTTCATTCATGTAATGTATTGGAGGTTGCCCCCTCGAAGTGGCTTATTTCTAAGGTGTTGATATATCTTTTCTTCTCTTTTTGGAGCTGGGTTCACAACATTCTACACCATCTAATTCATAACCTACTCATCAAACTCTTCCTAGTGTCACTCTAGTTGTCCATTCAGCGGGAATTATGTCTAGGATCATCAGTTGGAGGTTGAATATGATGATTATCAGCAAGGATACTTGAATGCTCTCAGCTCACATCAGAGGCAGTATACATTGAGAGGTACATATGTACCAATAACCCCTATTCAAAAGTGGGCATCTCAACAAAAATATACTCAACCAAAACATAATTCTCAAGGTAATCAGAGTAAAGGAAAAGAACTTGCAGCTACAAATCAGAACAAAGAAAAATATCCATCTACAAGCTCATTGGGAAAAGAAAAGGACAACCAAAGGAAAGAAGCTGCATCAAAAGATCATGCCAACAAAAGAGACATAATTAAAGAGGTAGATAAATCCACTCCTTTCAGCTTATAAACTAAAATTTCCAAATTGAAAGTGTCAATACCTTTAATTGAACTTGTCAAGAATAATCAGTATAAGTCTCATGTAGCCAAAATGTTAAAAGTTGATTCTTCGTCTGATATACTTAATGTTGATGATGACCAACCTGAGCTTATCTTTGGCCCAACAATAGACGGTCAGTTAGAGGATAGTGAAGTTCCCCCATTCTATTTGAGTCTGAGAATCCACCAAAATATCCTTCACAATACCATGCTTGACTCTGGAGCTTCCCACAATTTGATGCCAAAAGCCATTATGGAGAAATTGGGCCTAGATATCACTCGTCCTTACCATGACTTGTATTCCTTCGATTCAGGATGAGTCCATTGTTTGGGTCTTATTAAGGATTTAGTAGTTTTTCTTGAGCAAATTCTAGCAAAGAATGTCTTGATGGATGTGGTGGTGGATGATATACCACCATGGTTTGGTATGTTGCTGTATAGATCTTGGGGAGTGAAGTTGAGAGGTACTCTGCAATTAGACTTTTCTTATGCCACCATTCTAGTTTTCGGAAAATTGAGAAAGTTGTACCAGGAAAAGAAGATGAAATACATGATAACCAACAAAGAGAGACCTAATAATCATCCAATAAATTCTATACATACACATTTAGAATCTTTCATTCTGTTCAATGATAGTGGTTTGAATGATGTAGATAGTCAGCTTGTAGAAGTAGAAGATGTACCAGATATTTGTAATTGCATCAGAATAGTTTTAGAGAAGGGAAAAGAGAATTTTCCTAGTGTTTCAGAGCAAGCATTCGATAAGGTAGAGGAAAGTTAAAATCAGAATCAAGAAGTAGCCCAGACAATTGAGACAAAACAACAATTATAATTCCATCACTTAGAGGATGAAAATGGTCTATGGACCATGGATTTTGATGGTGCCTTGGGGAAATATGGGGAACACATTGGAATTTGGATCCACAATCCTCTTCATTAGCCTAGTAAGGTTTTTAAGAATGTTATATTATGTTCATACAAAGTGGATTTTAATTGTTCTAACAACGAAGCGGAATATGAAGAATTGATCACCGATCTCAAGATCTTGAAAAAGCTTGGCGCAAGAAGAATTTTAGTATATGGATACTCCGAACTTGTGATAAAACATGTGAAAGGGGAATACCAGGCCAAGAATCCAAAAATGAGAGCATACAAGAGTGCTGTATTGGATATCCTGAAGATGTTTCGAGAATACAATTTGTCAGTAGTACTAAGAAGTCAAAATCTCATGGCAGATTCACTTGATAAAGAAATTTCAAAATCCCAATATTTTCTAACATAAAATTTGAAATTCATGTGAAGCATCGACCTACAATTCCTGATAACTTGCGATATTGGAAAGTATTTTGGGATTATCAGCAAGTCAATAATTTTCTGGAAAGTGAAGGTGAATTTGAGAATTCTACAATTGACAAAGTTTATGACAAGGATGATCAAGTCATCAAAGAAACTCAAGTTTATATATTAGAGCTTAAGGATAACCAAAAGGTATCATACCTTTGGAAGAATTGTTTGATTAGGATGATGTAGCAAGGAAGCTAACATTGGTTCCTACAGAAAAAGGTGTAGAGGACATAAACATTAGGACAACAGAGAAGCCTAAGTTGGTCAAACTGTCCAGATCTTTGTCTCCTAAGGTAAAGGACAAGTACATTGATTTATTTTCTGAATTTTCTGATGTTTTGGCGTGGGATTATGCAGACTTGAAGGTCTATAATAAATACATCATACAACACACCATTCCAATTAAGCCCAATCAAAAGCACTTCCGGAAAAATTTGAGAAGGATCAACCCGAGGTTGCTGGCATCCATTGAAAAAGAAGTGAACATGCTTTACAAGTCAGGTATCATTGTTCCTATAAGGTTTTCTGATTGGATATCTAATTTAGTCCCTATAAGAAAGAATATTGGTGAAATAAGGCTTTGCATAGACTTCAAAAATTTAAACAAAGTGTCACTAAAATATAATTATCCCCTTCCCAAAATTGATCACAACTTACAAAGAGTGGTTGGGACTTCCTGAATGTCTTTGCTTGATGGATATTCGGGATATAATCAGATTTTAGTACATGAGAAAGATCAGGACAAAACTTCCTTCACTACACCTCGGCGTACGTTCAAATATGCAAAGATGCCATTTGGACTAAAGAATGCAGGGGCTACCTTTCAGCGTGCAATGGATATAGCATTTGAAGATGAGAAAGATGTTTTCCTAGTGGTATATTTAGATGATTTGATAGTTTTTTCCCATTCAGATGACAAACACTTGTATCACTTAAGGATTGTTTTTCAGAAATGTAGGAAGTTCAGAATTTCTCTTAATCCAAAAAAGAGCCTTTTTGCCATAGAGGAGGGAAAAATTCTTGGTCACATCATCTCTAAGGATGGAATGCGGATTGAACCTTCTTAGGTTGAGGCAATTAAACAGATTGAATTTCCACAGAGCAAGAAATAAATTCAGGTTTTCAAGGGTAAGATGAATTTCTTAGGCAGATTTATTGCAAATTTGGCCGAGCACCTTTGAGAAATGACCAAAATGTTGAAAAAGGATAATGAGGTAAAGTGGTCTGAGGATGCTAAGAAGTCCTTTAACACAGTGACATTTTCTTTGAATATTGCCCCTATTTTAATAAGCCCAGATTACACCATTGATTTTATTATATTTTCATTTGCTTCCAAGCACACCATAGTTGTAGTCTTAATGAAAAATAAGGACACAAATGAAAAACCCATTGCATTTTTTAGTCGAACCATCAGGGATGCAGCTCTTCGGTATAATATCATAGAGAAACAGGCTTTGGATTTGATAAAAGTGTTGAAGGACTTCCGTGTCTATATTTTAAATTCTAATTCTTTGGCTTGTCTCCCTAATGCAGTAGTAAAATATGTTCGTATGCAGATAGATACGTAAGGAAGAAGATGGAAATGGATAGAAACGATGTTGGAATATGACCTTGAGATCAAGTCCACAAAGCTGATCAAAGGTCAAGGTTTAGCAAAGCTTATGGCTGAGTCAAATATGCATGTTTTAGATATCAATATTATTACAACATTATCCGATGAAGAACATGATGTCACTATGATACAAGTATTTGATATGCTTCTTTCGTTACCTTGGTATTCTGATATAATATATGTGCTTCAACATTTGAATCCTCCTTTAGGCATGACTAAGAGTAAGGGTAAGTCTTTAAAGTTGAAAGCTTCCAAATATTGAATTTTGGACAACGCCCTTTATTGGAAATATCCATGAGGTATATTGCTGAATTGTTTAGTTGAGAGTGAAGCCTAAGAAGTTATGAATGATTTTCATAAAGGAGATTGTGGGGGCCACCTTTTCTGGAAGACCATGGCTAATAAAATATTGAGAGAAGGATACTATTGGCCAACTCTGTTTTCATATTTGTACAAAACATTGATGAGTTGCCATGAGTGTCAAGTTTTTCAAGGTAAAAGAAAACTTCTTCCATTACCTCTGCAGCCTATTTCAATTCATGCACCATTTCAACAGTGGGGACTTGAATTCATCGGAGAGATTCACTCTACATCATCTGAACAACACAAATGGATATTGGCAGCCACCGACTACTTCACCAAATGGATTGAAGTGATCCCAACAAGGGAAGCAACAAACCTAGTAATTATTCAGTTTTTGGAGACTAACATATTGTCTCGTTTTGGTTGTCCTCATAAAATTATTACTAAAAATGCGACAACATTCAAATAAAAAAGGATGGTTGAGTTTTGTGACAAATATAGCATCAATTTGGGGCACTCAACTGCCTACTATTGGCAGGGTAATGGTTTAGCAGAGTCCTCTAATAAATCCCTGATTAATATCATAAAGAAGATGCTGGAGGCCAACAAGAAGAACTGGCACAAAAACCTTGTGAATTCCTTGTGGGCAGACAGGGTGAGCAGTAAGAAATCTATCAGAATGTCCCCTTTTTAGTTAGTTTATGGAATATACATTGTTTTTCCTACATCACTTGCAGTCCTGGCTATGAAATTGTTGCAAGAAGCACGGAGTGAGGAGAATGATGTACAATGTTGGATTAATCAGATGATCCATCTTCAGCAGGCGAGAGTTGAGGTATTTCAAAACACCTCAAAGCTTCATGAGAAGATAAAGAAGGCGTATGACCTTAAAAATGGAAGCACGAAAATTTTCTTTTTCCTCATCCCTTGCTCAATTTGGACATCGAGAACCCCCTCAAAACTTGGCTTGAAAATGCCGCGATGCACAGACCAAAGGCACTGCGCACCTGACCAGTACTGATATTTTTGAATGTTTTCAGTTTTCTGAGTTTCCCCATGGAAAATCATGATTTTTACTAATGTAAATGATGGATGTAAATGTAATTATGACACTTTTGAGTTACCTAGGGGTAAATACATTAGGTAAAAGTATTTTTGAGGATGAATGAATCAATTTCACTAAAGTTAGGGATAAGTTAGTTTGACCTCCCTACACTCTAGGTTTTTAGTTTAGTATTTTGTGGAATAGTTCCTCAACTCAGGGATTTGACCCCTAAGGTTGGGGGATTTTTTTTGATGTCTATATATTTCACCTCTTCACCCATTTGAGGGGTTGGATGTTGTTGTATTGATCAGAGATACTAGTGTATTTAGATTTTGGCAGGAATATATTGGATGAGTTGCACCTATTATTTTGGGATTCATGTTGTACTGTAATTTGGCATAGTTTCTTCTTTTGTTTCATATGTATGAATGTTTTTTAATTTCCATGTTCATTCCAATTCTATGATATTTTTGATTCTCAAGTTTGATAAGCATAATACATATTTTATGCTTTGTTTTTGGGGAATCACCATAATTCATTTCAGTTTCTTCAGTTTAAAAAGAATTTATGTACTTTAATGCTCTTTTTAACACCTCACCAATCTGATCCATCTCACCCTAAAACATAAAGTGCTAAAATACCTACCTAGCTTTCCCCAGCATATGTCTGCAATTCTGATCTTATTTTCCTTGCCCTAGTTACCTCTTTGACCTAATTCACTCATCCAACACCAAAATCAACCAATCAAAACCCCTGTGCTACTATACCTAGCCAAAAACCTAATTGATCTAGCCCTCTTGGTTGTGATCCCTTGGGGATAGCCCTCTCTTGCCTAGTAGGGCTAGCTACTTGGCAAGAGCTTGGTATGTAGTTACCTTTGCTGGTGTCTTCTCAGCCTCGGAGATCTTGTGGAGTGTTAAAATAGACTATGGACACGTTGAAGGCGGACATGAATATCATCCATTTGTATGTTATTCATTATATGCCTTTGTATTGTAGATTGTTTTTGTAAATGTTTATATGTATATTGTATTTTATATTGTATACCTTTGCATTGGAAATTGTATTTTTTTTTTATTGTAGATGTATTTTATAATATTATTTTGGGAGGTGTTTGACCTATGTTGTTATCTTGATGTGGACTAGAAATATTATTTGATTATTGTCGTTGGGGTCGATTAAGGGGTTAGGTCTAGTTAGGGGTTAATTAATTTATGGGCTTAGGGATAAAGGGGTATTGTTTAAGGGTTTAGGGGTTAGGGGGTTAAGGGCTTAGGGGAATGGGGCTAAGGTGTTAGGGGGTTAATGTATGTTAAGGGGGTTAATTAGGACCTAGAGGATTTAGAGGTTAATCATGGGTTTTTATGGAACATGATTAATATGTTTTTAAATTATCTTATACACAAAATTTAAAACATGGACACAATGAATACATTTTTATAGGAAAGAAGAAAATAATTATAAAACATATTGTAATAAAATTTTATGAGACAAAATAATAGAATATAAATATCATTAAAAAATTAATTAAATAAATATTTGATTAAAAATAAAATTATTATAGAGAAATATGATTGGTTAAAGATAAAAGGAGTAATTTTATTAATTTAGGTAAGATGAAAATTAATAGAAAACCTTTTTTTTATGAAAAAGATTATATAAAAAAAGGAATTACTTTATTTATTAAAAATTCTAAATTTATAAACCATAATTAGTAAAAGAGGATTTTCTTAAAAAATGTCTTTAGTGGGTTCCCTACCACTTTCCTTATGAAAAAAGTGCACTTCCTTTATGCAAGCTTAAAAAACAATAGCACTGTTGATGAAGATAGTGCCTATGCGATGTTTAATTCTTGTCGACAATTAATTAGCACTTCTCTGACAACCTCCCTCACTTTGGTTGCTTTTGTACTTCTTTTTTGGTGAGTTTTCTCAACTATGCGTTTTTCACACTTTCAATTTCACAAGTGTTGCTTTCACATTCGCATTTGTCGTTTTGGCTTGCTTTCACTTTAATAAGTGTCATTTTCATGTTATATTCACTCTAGCATGTGCCGCTTTCAAGGTCATTCACATGTGCAAGTGTCATTTTCATGTCTTCTTACATTTTCATGTGTCGCTTTTAAGTATGTTCACCCCTATATGTGTTACACCTTTGTACATCACTAGAGTTAGTTTTGGTGCACTTCTCTGCATTAAACGATCTTACATATCATTAGAATATGTGTCAGACACATTCCTATAAATCACACATGTTGATTGTTCCTAATTCTTTTCAACATAATCTTAATCATCTTTCTAAATTTCACAAGCTTCATGATCACATTGATTTGTTGTATTTGTTTCTTTCTCTCACCCAAGATCATGGTTTCTCACACATCCTCTTAAAAATTCTAGTCTGTAAGTGAACTTAAGATATAATATGACATTATAATGATGAATGAAAAATAAGATCAATATGTTCTTTATTATGGTTCTCACTATATATCTAAGAAAATGTCTCACTTCCTACATGTTAAGAAAAGTAATATCTTTCTTAGATTTTTCAACATATTCTTAAATATCTTGATAATTTTCACAAGCATCACCATTGATTTTTTGTCTTTGTTTATCGGCCTCACCTAAGTTGTCTTTCTCTTTGTCTTTGTTGTCTTTGTTTTCATTATATATTATATTTGTAAACGATTGTTATATCAATGTTTCAATATTTTTAAAATATACTAATATTACTTTATTGATTGTAATTTTATATTATGGCACCACTAGGGCATTGCTTAATGAGAAAGAGATGGTTGTAGTACAAGCGTCTGTTAAAGAACATGGAGCGATTAATATTGAAGATAAAGCTAATGATCCTATAGAAGAAAATAATGACACCGATAAAAAAATTAAAGAAGATGGGACAAAATTGATCCAGGAGACATTTAATAATGTTGGAATGGATGATGATGGAAACTAGTATGATGACCGTGCTTTTGATATACCTGTACTTGCGAGGGAAACTAAACCTCTTTATGAAGGCTCAGAAACATCTCTTCTCTCTCCTGTATTGTTGCTCATCAACTTAAAGGTGGTGAATGGTTTGTCAAACACATGTGTGAGACAACCCCTAAGGTATGTAATATATTTTGTGACATTTAGTACTGTATACCTGATAAAGCAATTATTTTTTCTGTTGTTTTTAATGTTATTACATTGATCATCATTTAATTAATTTGTAACATTGGGATGCAATATGTACAATTAATATTGTTTAATATATTAACCACTACTACTTTTTTTATGTTGTAGATTATTAGGTGAATTTTTGTTACCACTGTCAAATTTTTTACCTCGTAAGTACCAAGATTTACATGCCATTACGAAAGATATTGGAATGGAGTATCAAGCTATTCATGCATGCCCCAATGCTGATATTATCTATTATAAAGAAAATGTACTGAGATAAAAATTCCCAAAATATGATGAGAGTAGATATCAAACCGATAAAGTAACAAAAAATGTGCTTCGCAAGGTTCTTCATTATATTTCCATAGTTCCACGTTTGTGACTATTGTTCAGGTGCAAAATCGTAGCATAAATTATGGATTATTATGTAACAAATAGAGTTGAAGATGGTGTTCTTCGAATGCATGCAAATGGATCTGAATTTAGGAATATGGAGGAAAAATGGCCAAAGTTTAAAAGAGAACCTCATAATATTAGGATTTCATTAGCAACTAATAGTGTGCATCCATTTGGAGAGCCCATATCTACTTACTCGGTGTTGTCCTTTTTTGTTATCTGTTAGAACTCTACCAGTTCTCCGAAGTCTAAAAAGGAGACTAACAAAGGTAACCAAAAACCACTTTGACCTAGTAGCTAGCCCTACCAGGCTGAGAGGGCTCTCTCTATGTGATCACAGTCAAGGATTGACTGGGACATGAAATATATTAGGCTAGATATGATAGGCTCAGGTAGGTTTTGAATATTTTATGGTTTTGATGCTGGATTGGGGATGAAACCAAGTAGCTTGGTCTAGGTATCAAAGGGTTTACAGCTGCAAAAAATATAAAGGAGAAAGGTAGTAGTGGATATATGATATATTTAGGGTTTTGTAGGTATGGTGGCGAGTCTAAAAGAGTAGAGGGATTTAATGAGCATGTTCATTCATGAATTCATTAAACTTGAAGCATTGAACACAAAATGACATTTCCATATAAACAAAGATAAATCAATAGAAGTCTACCTGTGAACTGTAAGGAAAGCCACTGAAGATACAATATATGAAAGAGGAGCTATATATCATTCAATAAATACTATAATAGAGAATATACATGATCATAAAATCACTCCACATGAATTCCTAGATAATAGCTGCAACTGCATCCTTTGATTTCTGAATATAAAAGTGAAAGTATAAGATACAATAGTTACAATCCACTGATGTAAAACCAGTTAAATGTCTTTGAAAATGATATATATAGACCAAAAAAACCTCTCCCCTCTCTCATGGGTTGAATCCATTAGTTGTGGAGCTGATTACATGATATGCTCAATAAAACCCTAATGTCTAATGGAGGTCAACCAATTCACCTCATCATAGGAAACTAGATACACTTGACCAAAATTACATTAAAAATCATGTATCTACCCTATTTCACTATTTACCAGCTCAATTATGCTTTATGACATCACAAAATCATCATCATTCATCAATTACATAGGTCAAAAGTCAAACTAGGTCAAACTGCCTGTGAAAAATGACTACTCGAACTAAGTCAAACTAGGTCAAACTAGGTCAAAATTGGTAGAAATCCCTGAATCTATGCTACATTATAGGCTTATTAAGAACTCAAAAAGGTGGCTTTTAACCCTCCAAAAATTTATTCTCCCAAGAGTACTCAGAAAGCGTAGAGTGGCCTCAAAAAACAGGGCAAAAAGGTCATTTTTGCATGTTTTTGGGCATTTTAACCCTCCAAAAGTGGCTGACATGGCTCCACCGCTGACTAGGATTGATGTAATCACGAAGAGGAATCCAAAAATTCCAAGTTTTCATCCAATATACCCCCCCCAAAAATCGTAGTGTGGCCCACGCTGCGCTTTTGCTAGTGTGAATGGTTTTCAAAATTGCTAATTTTGACAAAAAAACTCAGAAATTTCTGCAAAAATAGGGCTCAAAGGTAGATTAATATCTCTCTAACCATAAGGATTTTTGAAAAATGAGAGAGGTTGTTTGTTATTTGGCATTTTTTTAACAAACACCTCCTCCAGTTTTCAAAAATACTTTTTCATTTGCTCAGAATCAAAGTTTAAAGTTGATCGCTCAAAACCTATAGAAAGCGTGGCGAGATGGGGAAAAATGACGTTTGGAGGCCTTCTCGAGGTCCAAATAAATATATGAACATACCATTGGAAATATTAGGATTTATTCTACACAATTAAGTCATAAAGCACTGCAAAAACCTTTTCCAAACCCCTGAAAAACTGTTTTGAGGTCAAGCTGTCCAGAAGTGCAGAAATCCTCCCGTGGAAATTGTATTTTTGGCATTTATCGCAAATAATAATACCCGTGTATAAACAGAAGGAGGTATTTTTTCCTTGATATATTATGGAAAAAAGCCTATTTCAATTTTGGACAATTCATCTCTATTTGGTCATAAAATTTTTTTGAAGCTAAATTGTTCATGTGTGCACTCTAAACCCTAGGCATCCCATAACTTGGAAAGGTGAAGCTATGATTTCTTGAAATTTGGCACTGATTGGAAAGTGGAGTGGAAATAATATCATGTGTGTTGAGTTGTTAATTTCTTGACATTTTTCCTCCCTTTTTGTAAGGCCTCTTATCTCCCTCCATATGTACTTTGCAAGGGGAAAACCCTAATAATGAAAAACAAGGGAATGGAGAAATGGAGTAGGATGGAGAAGTTAGGAGAGGGAAATGGGGATGAGAAAATATAGGGAAGTAGGGAAGGGTATTAATAAGGTTTAGGAAGTGGAATGGAAGGCAATTAGGGCAGGAGTAGAACTAAGGAATTTTATTACAAGTCTAGGTCTAGGAGGTTTCCAAAAATGCAATGTAGTGATAGTGGTGTAGTGTAGGGTCTAGGGTTTGAATGTAGAAGTTTAGGGAGTGAAAGTGAGTGGGTGTGAGGTATTCAAGGAGTGTATGTGGATGTGGGGAAAGGGAAAATTACTATGGGAAGGGTTTATTTTCTTTACAAATTCAAAGAGGTAGGGTGGCCCACCTCATGATTTTCACTTTGCTTTTGGAACCTTGTAGCTTTGGAACTTTCAATTGCAGGTTTAGAACTTTGAAAATTATTACATAATTGAAACATAAATTACATTTTGAAACCAAATTTAATTAAACAAATTTACCTATTACCACTCCCCCTTTGTTATAATATTTATTCTCCTCCATTTGGTTGTTTGCAAGGGGAAAAACCCTGATAGGACAAAATAGGGGAAGGGAGAAAAATGATAGGATGAGTGGGTTAGGGAAGGGATATGAGAGTAGGAA
Source organism: Pinus albicaulis (assembly GCA_034641835.2). NCBI lineage: Eukaryota > Viridiplantae > Streptophyta > Pinopsida > Pinales > Pinaceae > Pinus > Pinus albicaulis. The sequence goes on along the minus strand of CM076576.1, from coordinate 944,978,591 downwards.
AATTTATGTATATGGGCAGGGGTCTTAGGAAAGTATAGGAAGTGAAATGGAGTGAAATGAGTAAGGAAATTGGGCTAGGAATTTTTTACACAGTCCTAGCTAGGAAAACTGCCCAAAATTACAGAATTAGGCTAGGGGATTAGGGTTTGGGGCTTAGGAAATGGATATGAGGGGATTTTAAGGCTGTGGGGGATGGATTAGAGTGTTATGGAGGTTAAAAATTCTAGGGTAAAGTGTATTTATCATGAAAAATTTGGAAAGATTGGCTAGCCACTAAAACGCAACATAAGGGCCAATGAAGGGTTTTCACACTAAAACAATAAAATTGAGCTGCAAGGATGGGTTTGCTAAGGTGTAACTTACGTTTCCACTGATTCTAGACACTTTTATATCCTTCAAAATCCTCCATAACTTGGTTTTATGCCTCCGGGAGAGAAAACAAAACTTTGGGAAGAAAGCGTAGCATGGAGGCCAGAAAGCATAGCGTGGCTGCTTTGGCACCAAATTTTGGAGTGTTTATGGCTTTAAATTGGTGAATTTGAACTTGGTGATGAATAAGAGATCTTCTTCAATGATATGAAGGAAAAAAATGAGTTGAATTTATCTTTTATAGCTTGTGGTGGTCATTTTTCTTCATGGTAGTGGGATTACCCACTACATGTCCTTTTCACTTTGCTTTGTAAAATTGTAACTTTGACACTTTATTTGCAGCTTTAGAAATATGATGAAATTATTACATATTTGAAACCAAAATTTATTGAACAATTTTACCTATTACCACTCCTCCATTGCCAGATTTTATGCATGGAATGACAGATTTGGTGACTGAAACCCTAGTGACCTAATGAAGACACTCAACTGAATGGAATCATGATGATGTTGATTGGAGTGATGATGATGAAATTTCAATGGTGATACACTCAGTTGAGTGATGACAAGGACCGACATGTGAAAATTTTGAAACGAGTGGAAATAGCCCTAGACACACTACCCAATGACCAAATTTTTACTTGAAGACATAATGAAATGATTTTTTTTTGACTTTGAGGACCTAACAAGAAATGATAAGAGCCCATTTGATCACAGGTGATAGGCTGAATAGACTGAAACTAACATTATCAACAATAACATTCCTCAATTAAAGTCAATAAAGAGGGAGCACACAATGTTGTGAATGATTTTTCCAGGTTTTAATTTGCTTATAATATATTTTTTTAAACAATAACATCTCATTTGTTGTGTTTGTTTCATAATTATGTCCTATATTTTTTGGTTTACTCATATATGTTAAATTATGCCTTATAATTATGTCTTATAGATTTTTTTTATTTAGTCATATATGTAGTAATTATGTATTGCAGGTTTAATAAATTAGGTAAGGAACAGGTCAAAGATATGAATGTATATATTGAGCTTATTATCGATGAGTTAGTGGAGTTATGGAACGATGTCTCTATGTATGACATCTCTAGACCAGTAGTTTCACAAAGGGAATTTGAATTCCATGCAATACTTGTATGGACAATTCATGATGCCTGAGGGCTAACACATTTTGTGGTATTTTATAACGATACCCTGCACTTTAATAATGTTTAATTTTATGAAGTTCATTTCATGTATTTTTTTAAAATAGTTCAACCTTCATTCTACATACTTTTTTTTAAATGTGGTTCATGTACACTGAGTGACCACAACATCCACGAGAAAATCCAGGTATATCAAGCTGAAGGGATCTACCCACTGAACAAGCTAGCGACGCCTAAACTCAAGGGAATCGAGGATATTTGACCCCATGTCCTCCCAATAGGAAAGGTAATTAGCAACATGAACTCGACCAACTAAGATATCCCTTGGGGCTCTTCATTATACATACTTAAAATAATTGATATAAAAATTATTCCATCTCTTCAAGTATTCAAACAAAGGGTAAATTTTCTTTTCCAGTTCGTGGTCCTAAGATGAAATATTGTATTTCAAGAATCTTAGGAAAGGAGGTGTTTGATGAGTATAGGCACTTCCTTTATAAGAAACATAGGTATTGGAGTACCGAAAACAAGACCATGGAGAATGACACCTTGTGCATGGAAGTTGCAATATAATAAAGTCTCTCAAGGTATGGATCGAATTATCTATGTATCAATATACATGATATGTTTGGGTTATTTTATATTTTTATAGCATTTTATTCACTGTACTAATTCACGTTTTAGGTCGTCAATGCAGGTCACTTCCACGAGAAATGAAAATTTATCCTGAGCAATTCAATAGACTCCCTTTCTATGAGCACCTAGAAAATGTTCATTTGTTTGATACAAAGCACATTAGGAAGAATGCAACAAAGACCTTATGGTGAATCTTAGATGGAAGGAGAGATAAAGAAAAAACTGTCAAGATCTGTAATGAAATTAAGGAGGCCAACCATGTATTGCAAAGTATGACTCATTCATATAAAGATGGAGACGACCAAATTATAAGCGCCATTCCATGGTTATTGACAAAGTAGCAAAGCAAGGATGTTAAAGAGGTTATTGAAAAAATTAAATTTCCAACTGGATTTCCTTCAAAAATAAAGAATATTCTAACAAAGAAAGATGAATTAGGTGGGGTAAAAACTCATGATTAGCATATGTTCATTAAGGTAATTATTTTGGTATATATATTTATACATTGGTGAAACATCTTATTAATTAATGTTTTTTTCTACTAATTTGGGAAAAAATAATGATCGATCATTATTTTTGTTATAGTATGTTCTACCTCTATCTCTCCCATAAAAATTTGACAACAATGTCAAACAAGTTATATATGATCTTATAAAATACATGAGGTAAGAAAATATTTATGTGCAAAGTGTAATTTGTTCAATAAATTGTTGTGTCACATATTTTTGAATGCATGTGTTTCACTTGTCATCATGTAATATATATTTTTTTTGTTGAAATCTGCAATTCACTTGCTTCATTTGTAGACGTTTTTCATCTAAAGAAATTGATAAAGGATATATAAAGTATTGGAGGAAACAAATTCCACGTCTAATGTGTGAAATGCAAAAGTATTTACCTTTGGCATTTTTCAATGCATAAGAACACTACCTCATACACCAAGTTGAGGAGATTGAAAAGTGTGGACCTGTACACACAATATCAATGTGGATGGTTGAGAGGCACTTGAAATCACTGAAGGCTTTTGTCAGACAAAGAGCACGTCTTGAGGGTTCTATGGTAGAGGGATATATTTTATAGCAAACCATGGTTTATATTAGTCAATATTGTCATGAAATAGGAAAAAATATTAGTGTATTGGATCACATTTGAGATGTCAACTTGGTGGATAAATTTGAAGGGGAACACCTATTGGTGAAAGGTAAAATGAGAAAAGTGAGATGTACGTATATAGTGGAGATTCATAGAACATTTGAATTTTTTGTTTTTATCTATATCATACTTATTTAATTTTTATTCTTCCTCAATAATCCATTATTATGAAGGTATAACATGTTAACTAATTATATATGTGTGAATTTTTTTATTTTAATTCAACTGGTCAAGAGTGGGATGCAATACATTTATACGTTGTGAACAATATTGATTGGATGAAGGTATGGATTGAACTATGCCAACAAGCTCATAATGGTAGGTTATCATGGTATGGTGTGTCTATATTGGTCAAAGAAGCTCAACATAGTGGAGATAAAAATCTTACACAGAGGGAAATTGATTTAGCATATGGTTTAAAAGATTATTAGTCAAGCATATTCACCCATATTAAGTTTTTTTACAATTATATATATATATATATATATATATATATATATATATATATATATATATATATATATATATATATATATATATATATATATATATATATATATATATATTCTTTTTTTTCCCGCAAAAGAAATTGAAACTTTCCATTATAAAATAAAAAGTTTATTGAGTACATGCTAAAGCATTCTATCAGATTGCGTGTCACGGAGGGCACTAAATACAAATCCATCCAGCCATTTTAATACAACCAAAATCCAAAAAGAAAACACAACAATATAATAACCTTGCCTAAGCATTGCTCTACTGAGAAACAAGTATGCCATTTTCACACTAGCCCTGCATTCCAATAATCCTCTTATGAGGAAAACACCCTGAAATGTAGGCTAGCCAAAATCACCGCCCTTCGAGTCCCGAGCTCCCTCTTATGACGAAAACAGCTCAAACAGCACCCAAAGCTGGCCAAAAAACTAGTCCAAAAGGGTATGTACATTGAATAGAAAGTAAATAAGTGAGTAGTATCCAGTCATCTAGAGTAGTAGCCTCTCAGAGGAGAAAAAAAACAAGCTAAAGAAATATGATACATAAACCCATATATAAAGCAAAACAAGAATTCAACTCTAGCCAAAGAGCTCTAGAACTATTAAGTCAGAGATAAGGGGCATGGTCCGACTCTAACAAGCCCTCTAGACCTATTTCTTTTATTTTCGAGTTGCCTAGAACCTGCTGTACACCCTCCTTAGAAAGGAGGTCTGCTGCCTCGTTCCGCTCCCTGTAAATGTGACAGACAGATATGTAAGAAAAATGATTTTTTAAGGTCCAAATTTCTTCAAGAATTGGAATTAAAATATAGTTTTGGCACATGAATTATTTATTGAAGCACTTGAAAATGTTCAAGGAGTCCCAAAATATTTGAACTAAAAGAATGCCCAACTGGATCAACCAACACAGAAGAAAATAAAGATCTTTTAGCTCGGTGAAATTTTTCGTCCCATTCCCAAGGCCCACCGCTGCTTCCTTACTATTCTCCGAGATGATGTGAATCACTAGAACAGCCCTGCGACATATCCCCCCTGATATCTTATGGAGTGACCACCCTAGGATTTATTTCAGATGTTGGTTCCAGGATTTGGGAATAGATGGCTGCACTCTCCTGAGAAATCATCTGAGGTTGGGTCTCTTTCTCTTTAAAAATAGCCCTGTTCCCAATGAGCCAAATTCCCCATGAGATTAGCAGGGCAAGAGCCCTCCAGTTTATCTCTTGGATTTCCTGCCACCAATCCTTCCATGCTTCCGAGAACGACTCCCCCTCCCACCTTTGAAACTTTCACACTACAACCATAGTCTCGGTCCATACTGATCTGCTAAATGGACAAAGGATAAATAAATGATGGATTGATTCCGCGGCTGATTTGTAGAGTGGACAATGCCCCGGGCCTTCCTTCTTCCTTTTCAACATATTGTCCTAAGTTGGGACTTTATTGTTTAATATGCACTAGAAAAATATCCTACTTTTGGCCACACATTTCAACTTCCAGAGCAATTTTTCCCACCAAGCTGGAGCCTCCCAACCATTTTTTTCCATGAGGAAATCATATCCAAACTTTGGAGTATACTTGCCAGTGGGGCTATGGGCCTACCTTAAATCATCCTCTCTAACCCTGATACACACATTTTTTCGTTCCAGTTCACAAGTATACTTATGCGAAGATTCATGCCATACATGATCGATCCACAAATCCTCCCCAGTCATCCATCCCTGTATCCAGTGCGAGGAAGAAGCCTCTTTTGTTTTACAAACTAGAGGCCTTTAGCCCTCAGGATGGTCCTCAACTCCTCCTAAAGAGAATATGCCTTATTGCATCCTACCCACGGGTCCATCCCAATCTTGACCTACTCCCCATTTCCTATATACCAAAACAAACCTGCATCAATAATATTCAACGATCCCAAAATAGCTTTCCAAACCACCAAAGCTTTTGTAGGTTTTTTCCCGAGGGATCTAAGCCAATATGTCAGCTCCATAAGGTCAATGTATTTCCGCTTCATGACCTATGACCATAAAGAGTCTTTGAATAGTATCCTCCATCCCATTTTGGTAGCAAGAGAGTCTACAAAGTAGGGGAGCTATTTAAACCTCCATCCACCCCAGTCTTTTGGTATGGTGATACTGGCCCATGCCACCCAGGGCATCACCTTTTCCTCTTCGATCTTGCTCATAGAAATTTGATACAGTTCTTCGTCACCTTCAAAAGAATGTTTTTCGAGACCCATGAGAGCATGGCCCAGTACACCGGGATTGCCATGGGCACCAATTTAATCAACACCAATCTCCTTGCTCTAGAAAACCAACTGAAGCTCTAGTGGTTCACCCTGTTTTCTATTTTGGCCACTAGCCACAGCTAGTCCAAAGTTTTATATGAGTTTGGTTTGAGAGTAAAACCGAGGTATTTTAAGCTATCTTCAATTCATTTAGCCTTAAAAGGGAGCTCCACCACTATTCTTCTTATATCTTCTTCCGAGAGGTCTTATGCAATAATGACCGATTTGCAAATATTTATGCTCATTCTTGTTTTCGTGAGGAAGATCTCGATGGCTTGTTTTATAAACCTGATCTCACTTCTACTGCCATCGCTAAAAAGGAGGATGTGATATAAAAAAAGGAGGTGAGTAATCTGCAGATTGATGGTGACCTCTACACCCTTGATATCTCCCCTCCCTATTAGCTGACTTAGACCTTCAACAAGCAAGAGAAAGAGCAGAGGCGATAATGGAAAACCCTATCCTAGCCCTCTCTGACTTTTGAAAAAAGGAGAGGTCGCCCCATTTATAAGGACTGCAAAGCTGATGTTCGTTATGCAACTCATCACCCAATTTATGAAAACGATGTCAAACCCTAGGTGAGTTAGAATTAATCTGATATACATCCAGCTTATCTTGTCATATGCTTTGGATAATTCAATCTTTATTATCAGGCCCTTCCTTCTGTTCCTCTTGATGTTGTGGAGAGTCTCTTATACCACCCCAATGGCTTCATGTATCTGTCTACCCTCTAACCGAAACTGTTCCTGTGAGACATTCTTAGAGAGGACCGGATTCAGACTAACCACAATAACTTTCAAAATGATCTTGTAGATGCTATTGCAAAGAGAAATGGGACAAAAGTCATCGAAAGAGCCAGGCTCATCCTATTTTAGAATGAGAGCTATAAAGGTGGAGTTTAGTATTTCGAAGATAACACCTTTTGAATGAGATTCCTCCACCACAACAGTGAGCTCCTCCCCTAATTCTTCAAAAAAATGTTGATATAACTCTGCAGTCCACTTATCAGGCCCCAAGATTTTGTCCTTGATGCACATAACATGTTTTTTTATTAATTTTCATGTTTTCCAAGTATAAATATGATTATCAATTGACAATGCATTTTTTATGTGTTTGACGTATTGTAGTTGAAACACCACAACAAAATGTGGTGCAATGGCCACAAATTTCACATCAAAAGGTTGGATGCAAAGATGAAAACTTCTCATAGTGGGATACCTACAATATTTCAAGTTATCAATTTTTCCTTTATGGGTATCTACATGGTATACTTGAGTGTGAGTTTGAATCCTTCAAAATAGTTGTGTTCAATGTCAAAGGGTTTAGGCTTTGAATCCATGAACGCGACCCTGATAGAATTATTATTGAGCATGCTAAGGACTTACCATGGTTGATATAAGGAATCTTGAGCTAGGATTAGAGCCATATGTTATTCCAATCCAATGTGAACAAGTATTTTACATAGAAGTTCTAGGTCAAGTAGGTTGGTCATATCTTGCTAGATATGATACCACATGAAGGCTCATAAAGTATAATGTAGCGGAATAAGATAAAATTGAAGAAGAAAATGATGTAGAGGAGAAGGGGGTTCATGCAGTGTTAGACGAAAAAATCAAAGACGTTCAAGGAATATATGTTAATCGAGACAATTTTAATTTGGATGAACTAGATGATATTTGTGCTGTGTTGGACGAAAAAATTGAAATAGTTGAAGAAAATGTAGAAGAGCATGTTCCGGATGATGATATAGATGATGATGATGATGGTGATATGGCAAATCCTTTGAACGTGAATTCTTAACTAGATGATACAGATGATGCGTTGGATGCATACAAATATTAATGATATCAAAATTTTGGCATTATGATTCATTATGATTGCTTATGTTGTCGTTGATGGAAACTCATAAAAGAAGCATAATGGTTTAGCAGAAGATAGATAAAGTACATATTTAAGGAACTATACATGAGCTCGTTCAGGAAAAGTCATGTATACACATGGAAAATAATAATCAAAGTAGCGTATGTCTTTGTGCTCTAAATTTATGATACTAGGGGTCCTTACCATGGTTTTAGCCCTCAGTATTGAGCATTGTGTCGTCTATTTGATTCCGTAAAAGAATACCATCAGCACTTGTGTGGTTTTGGCTCATGGTATTGGCTAAGGCTCAAACTATATAAGGAGAAGAAGATCATAATGCAAAGGTGTATGTGCATGGATATTGAATGAATACTTCACTCTGAAGTATATCTGCATGGAATGGGTTCCAGTTGATTAATAGATTTGAAATATTGATGCACCTATGGATACAATGGTGGATCAAGATCTCTAGTCTTGAAATGACTATGTATTTGCATGATCTCTTTGTGAGAAGTTTAGATATGTGATCTAGCGCATGATTTCTAAAGTGAAGGGTATGATTTGAGTAAGTCTGTTGATCAGAAATTTTACATAGTTCTAAATATTTACAGATCTATACGCTGGTTCGTCATGGTGAAAGCGCATATACACGCGGGTTCATTTCAGCAAAAGTGCGTATGGAAGTTAGGGTTTTTTCTGGAGTTTGCTGAAGAAAATTTCTGATCATTTCTGCTGCATGTCAATGAAGTCTTCATGTAGATCTGGGTTGTTTGAATACTGTATATGCTGCTAGTTGATTTTGTATAAATATGATTAGTAACTGGGTGATTCAATATGATGGATGCTACTGAATGAGTAAGGGTTTTGTAAATATGAAAAAGTATGCCTGAATGTCTCTAATCTGTTCTGATTCTGATCAAATTCCTAAATACAGTATATAAAGATATATATGCATCTTCATCCACAAGAAAGTGCGTATATACATAGGTTACAGTAAGTGAAGTAGCTTATACATTTTTTTTATGAATGATCAGGATTGAGATTAATTCTGCATGTTAATTCAGAAGTCTAGGTTTATTACTCTGATCTGGTTACAATGATCTCACTTTTCTGTTTAAATTTTGGTTTATGGCTATTGGTGTTTATCTACAAGTTGAGTTGTGTTGAAGCTGTTGGATCTAGTGTGAAAATTTATGAAACATGGTCTATAGTGGATCTGAGGGTTGAAGCCTTCAATATGGAAGTTGAAGCTTCCTTCCAGTAGAAGCCGGTGTTCAGTTCAGGGGTTGTAGCTCCCTTCCAGTAGTGGCTGGTAAACAAGATCAGGGGGTTGGAGCTCCCTTCTAGTAGCAGCTGCAGAACGAGAGAAGGTAGCAGCCTTCTGCAGGTGGATACCTGTGTATTGATATGAGTCTACATCAATACAACATTGTAAGTAGTTTTCTATATAATAAATATTGAAGATAGAGACAACAACAATGATGGTTTTATCCCGACTTGGGTTTCCACCTTAAATCTTGGTGTTCATGTGTGATGCCCTTGTGTGATGTTTTATTATGTTATTAATGCACATGTTTACTTCTTAAATATATGATGCATAATTGATGAAATCGTCTAAGTAATGTTTTTAAACATTTATCTGAACATTAGGTTATTTGGGTATACACAAGTTTCTTTTAGGATAGCCACGTACATACACTATTTTGGATAATCAAAGTCGCGTATAGAAATCAAAAAAAGAAAAGTAAAATATTGTGATTCTTGTAAATACTGATTCACCCCCCTCCCCTCTCAGTATTTTTCCCAACAATTGGTATCAGAGCAGGTCCTTCTGAAGAAGCTTAATCGCTATAAGGAAGATCATCTAAGATGAGAAATCAATATGGAATAGCATCTATCAGACCACCACTCTTCAATCAAAAAAATTTAATCTTTTGGAAGAAAAGAACAAGATCCTATCTTCAGTCTCTTGGAGTAGATGTTTGGGGAATAGTTGAAGGCAGTTACCAATATCCAGCTGCATTTCCAATAGATCCAACTTCAAGGAAGAACTATGAAACCAATGCAAAAGCTGTCAATGCATTATTGGGAAGTCTAACTGAATCATAATTTGTCAAATTTATGTAGTTAAATACAACAAAGGAGATATGGGACAAAATCATTCTGATCTATGAAGGTGACACCAAGGTAAAATGTGCTAAACTCCAAACTCTCTGAATTCAATATGAAAATATCAGAATGCATAATGATGAAAGTATTGCTAGTTTATTTTTACGTCTAGATGAGATCATAAATCATATGAGAAATATAGGCGAAGTCATAAGCAACACCACTCTAGTAGAGAAATTATTAAGATCTATGACTCCTAAATTTTAGTCAAAGCGTCTACTATTGAAGAGAAGCATGATCTACAGACTCTTACTGTTGTTCAACTTCATTGGATTCTGACTGCATGTGAAATGATTAAAGGGGGTGCATCTGAAGTTAAAGAAGAGGCTTTTAGAGCTATTGCAAAAGGCAAGGAAAAGGAAGAACAAAAAGAATCAGGGTATGTATCAAAAGAAGATGAGGTAACTTTTATAAAGAAACTTCAACTTGGCACTGAAAGGTTGAGAGGTAAGCTTCGTTTCAAATGTTTTTCTTGTGGAAGAGTTGGTCATTACGCTCCTAAATGTCCTCATAAATAGAATCATGAAAAGGAAAACGATTTAGCAAAAGGTAATAGGATATGGTTTGTCAATAGAAAAATTTACTATACTCATGAAGATAGTGATGGCCTATCAAATAGTCAAGAAGGAGAATCTGATCAAGATATTAGACTGCTCATGGAATTTGAAAAAGACACTAGTGAGGCTAAAGATACCTTTATGGATTATTTAGAAGAAAATTATTTTCTTGAAGAAATGAATCAACTCAAAATATGCATTGAAGAGAAAAAAATAGCCATAGATACTATAGAAAATCAACTCATAGAAAAGGAGAAGCACAATGAGAAATTAGAATGTGAAATAGTAAGTCTAAGAAAGGAAATTGAGAAAGAAAAAAATTTAAATCTTAGATTTTCTAAAGGATATGAAACCTTAGATGAAATTATCAAGGTTCAATGATTTCCTCTTGTGAAGATAGGTCTTGGATATATCGGTGAATCTTCTTTGTGAGAAAAGTCTTCATCTACAAGTTATCTAAATGCAGCAAAATCCAACCAACAAATCTTCATCTCTCAACAAAAGAAAAAATACAACAGGTAAAGCATGATCAATCAAATTCAAGGATGAACAATAACATAAATATCAGTCAAAAGGTAAACAACAATAGAAGATTCTATGATCGTAGAAATTTCTTCTTTAATGGAAAATGTTTCTCATGTCATAATTTTGGTCACAAATTTGCTCAACGTGTGGCATAAAAAACCATTATGACTGGAGAATCAAGAAATCAAAGAAATGAGACAGGAATAAAGAAGTATATTTATAACAATTTTTCTCCTCTTCAAGGTGAAACTGAATGTTCATTTTACAATAACTCTGGACATGAATAATTTGAATGTAGGAGAAAACTTCAGCCAAAAGAATAGATATCCACAAGTTCCATGGTATGGAGAAAGAAGGACTTGCAGTTTGAAGGATGTGACATAGCTTTATTTACAAAAGGATAAGAAAATCAATGGTACATTTATAGCGGATGTTCAAAACACATGACAGGTGATAAATAGAAACTTATTTCATACAATGCATTAGAGAAGGAAAATAATGTTACTTTTGGAAATGACTCTCCTGCTATCATTAAGGGTAAAGGATCTGTTTGTCTAAAAGAAAAGGTTAAAACTAAAAATGTTATGTATGTTGATGGATTAAAGCATAACATATTAAGTTTTAGTCGAATGTGTGATGAAGGAAATGAAGTTGTTTTTCGATCAAAAGAGTGTGTGTTTCGTGAACTTGACACAGGAAATACCATAATAAAAGGAACAAGAACACTAAGCACTATATATATATATATATTGAAAGGTGGCCAAGAGGAATGCTATCTAGGTAAATCTACAGAAAAATGGTTATGGCACAAAAGATCGGGACATTTGAGCTTTTCTCAAATAAGCAAATCAAGTAGGCTCAAAGCTGTTAGTGATCTACCAAACATCACTCTACCCGAAAGTACCATATAGAAATCATGCCAATTCGGTAAGAAAACCAGGGTTCGGTTTAATGCCAAAGAAGGATCAACAAGTAAGCCTCTTGAACTTATACATACTAATTTATGTGGACTTGTAAGGAAAAAGTCACCTCGTGGAGAACAATAATATATCTTATTCATTTATGACTTCTCTAGAATGTGTTGGATCGGTTTATTGAAACATAAAGATGAAGCATTCGAAAAATTTAAGGTCTTCAAAGCTCTTGTTCAAAATTAATTAGATCTAAAAATCAAATGTCTTAGATCTGACCGAGGAGGAGAATATATCAGATGAATTCTTTGATTCCTGTGAAGAATATGGTATAAAAGATAGTTTTCTGTAGCTAGAAATCTGTAATGAAATGGCGTGGCAGAAAAAATAAATAGAACAATTCAACAAATGGCTCGTGCTATGCTTGATGAATCTGGAACTCCTGACATATTTTGTGGAGAAGATGCTCTTACTGCAATAAATATTCTCAACAAGGCTCATGTTCGTGTAAAAAACAATAAAACTCCTTATGAACTCTAGTATGGTAATATTACCACTGTGAAGCACTTTAAAGTTTTTGGAAGCAAATGTTATATAAAAAACAATGATGAAAAAATTTGCAAGTTTGAACCTAGAGCAGATGAAGGAATATTTCTTGGTTACTCTTCTAGAAGTAAAGCATACAAATGCTACAATAAGATACTTCAGAAGATTGTTGAATGTATTGATGTTGTTAATGATAAATCTCTCACAAATCCAAAAAAGGAAATAATAACAAATGAATATGATGATGATGATGATGATGAATGTTTTCCCTCATCAAATAACAATAATATAGAAGGAGAACCTAATGAAGCACCAGAAGAAGATACATCAGAAAGAGAAAAGGCTCCATCCAGGTATGTTCCAAAGAATCATCCAGAATCTCAAATTTTGGGACAAAAGGAATCAGGGGTACAAACAAGAAGAAATCTTATAGGATCTCCCAATTATCTAGCATTTTTATCCACCATTGAACCACAAAATGTAAATAAATCTAGTAAACATGAATGTTAGATTCAGGCCATGAATGAAGAACTTGATCAAATTGAAAATAATAATACTTGGGAATTGGTTCCAAGACCTCATGATAAAAATGTAATTGGAACAAAGTGGATATTAAAAAACAAGGTAAATTAAAATGGATATGTTATTAGAAAAAAAAGCTAGACTTGTTTGTAAAGGATATGCTCAACAAGAAGGTATAGACTTTGAAGAAACATTTGCACCAGTAGCTAGACTTGAAGCTGTTAGGTCCCCGTAAATTGTTAGATTGGCAAGGGAAAATGTACAAGGGTAACACCAAACCAGTTGTTAGAGTCATAGAGCCTAGCCTTCCTGGTCTCAGAGAGGGCTCTCTCTATTTTGGTGTAAAGATGTAACTTGATAGCTTTTAGGGTTTTGATTTTAGGCTAGTTATAAAGATTAGGGTTTGTTTGTTTGTTTTGATTGGTTGGGTGGGTTGTCAAGAAAAAAAGATAGAGTAGGAGAGCTTTAGACCATTGGGCTATGGAGTATGCAAAAGGTCTAGAAAGGTACAAAAATAGGTCAAGGATGCTTTAGAGGGAAAGTATAACAAATCTAATTGGATCTTCAAGGCTTAGGTGAGTGGAGTGAACAAGAAATTGTGAACAAAGTAGGTGCAAAGGGCAGTTAAGAATCCTTTGTCAAATAATACAACAAGAAAAGCCTCTAAGAATATTACGCATGAAGACAAAACCAAAGACATGGCATACCATACTTCTTTGACCAAACCCTAGCAAGAAAAAATCAAGACAACAATCCAGTAAACCCTAAAGAGCATGGAACTCCTAACCTCTTTAGCTATCTACCCTTGGAGAAAGAAACCATGCAAGATAATAATAGTGATGATCAAGAAGCAGGGAAATTATAATATTTCTTAATCAAACTACAAGGAAATCCAAAACAACCATTTAAGGTGAACAGAAGGGCATGGCAAATCATAAAACTCTTCAGTTTAAACCCTAACTAGCAATACTTTGAAGTAAAGACCTCAAAAATAATGTTTAAAGTGATTCCAAAGGGCAGGGCTAACCATAAAGCTCTTTGGCATTGAATCCATTGAATCATTCTTGAGATAAACAAGCTAAGTGGGTTTAGAGAGCAATTAAGAATTCTCTAAACTGACCTAGTAGAGGAAAACATGAAAGCAAGAGAAGCATATAGACTTAATGAGCCTTTGACATCATACCTTAAGCTAAAATTTATGTTCTAATGCAAGGGAAAGGTGAAACAAGATGTAAAACAGAAGATGACAAGTACAAAATGAGAAGGACATCACCATTAGCCATGTTCATGAATCCTGCAAAGTGCTTGGCTCCATTGTTATTCAATCCAAAAGAAATACAAGGTCATAAAGTCAAAAACTCCTTACAACTCAGAGCCTATGCTTAGTTCAGCAAGTAACCAACCAACAGGAAACATGAAAAATGAGGCCCTCATGCAGTATATATCATGCAAAGGAAGATAAAAACCCTAACTAGGGTTTTGGAGGCCATTAATTGCTCATAAATATCATTTTTGTCCATTAAGACCATGCAAGGCCCAAGGAAAAAAATATCTAATGTAATAAATGAAAAATAACTTCTAACACCTAACTTTGGAGTGATTTTCCCAAAAAACCACAAAATATATATTTTCCATAAATTTGTGTCTTTTTTTGATTTTGTAGACAAGGGCGCAACAGTGAGGTCCAAGGGCGCAACGCTTGCACTAGAAAAATGGGCCATCTTGCAGCTAAGGTTTGAAGGCCTTCCCTGTGTCAGAATGAGCTCCGTGATAGCTTGTTGGAAAGCTTGTTGAGTCTAATTTCCAAAAATACCCTTAGTTTTATGATTGGAATTCAGTTATATTTTCAAAAACAAAATCTCCCAAGGCTTCTAAAGGCGCAATGCTAGCCCTGAAAATTGGGCAGAAAGGTGAAGTTTTGCATGTTTTTAACCCTTTTGGAGGACCAAACCTGCTCCAAATGATCTGAAATTTTGTGGGCATGATGACCTTGGCCTAAGGAATCCAAAAATACAAACCAATCCTCAAGAAAATTCCCCAAAAAAGAGCGCAACGCCAACACTGGGAAAAATTTCCTGTTTTGTAGCTAAGATTTGGAGGCCTTCCCAGTGTCCAAATGAGCTCCATGATATCTCATTGGAAAGCTTGTCTAGTCTAGTTTCCAAAAATACCTTTATTTTTAAAAATGGAAATCATTTACCTACCCAAAAAATAATTCTCCCAAGACTTTTACAGCCAAGGGCGCAACACTGAGGTCCAAGGGCGCAACGCCTGCACTCAAAAAATTGCAGGTTTTGTAACCAAGATTTGGAGGCCTTCCCAGTGTCCAAATGAGCTCCATGATAGCTCATTGTAAAGATTGTCAAGTAGAGTTTAAAAAAATACCTTTAGCTTTCATAATGGACCCCATTTAAATTCTCAAAAAACCATTCTTCCAAGGCTACTAAGGGCACAACGCCAGCCCTGAAAACAAGGCAAAAAGGTGAAATTTTGCATGTTTTTGGCCCTTTTGGAGGACCAGTCTTGCTCCAAATGAGCTGAAACTTGGTGAGTGTGATTTCCCTAGCCTAAGGAACCCAAAAATGTAAAGTTTTCCTTCAATGGATGCCCCTAGAAAAAGCGCAGCGCCAACAGCGCTGCGCCCTTGGACCTAAAAAACAGCCAAAAACAAAAATGTTCAGAAGTAGCCAAAATTTTCAAATTGCCTTGCTTATGTTGTTTGGGATGCATGTAGATATAGATCAGCCAAGTTTTCAAGGTTTTCTTTGTCTTTTAGCCTCATTGGGTCCATCATATCTTTCATAGGCCTTATTTCCCTCACTGCTCTTTCCTCACTATTTGATTCTTCATTTGTTTGATTTCTCATGGAAATTTGCCTCACTCACGTTTACCTCATTGCTATCATTTTCCCTTTCCTTGCTACTTTCTCCTTCACTGAAATTAGCCTCATTGATATGTGCCTCATTTCCCTCACTACACTTTTATGACTGCTAAATTCATTGCCTACGTCATCACTGTCCTTTTCTTCAGATTCCTCCGCCCTACTGACATAATCTTCTTTGCTTCCTTCTTCATTTCCCTTTCCTATCTTTCTAAAATTTGACCACTCTTCCTTTGAGAAAACCCTAGGACTGCTGTGAAACTGATATGAAGAGGGTAATGGAGCGGCAGTATACTAGTGAATGAAGTGAGTGATTGAGGGTGTAAATTAGGAAGAATGAGAGGCTAAATAATTTTGAAGGCAATATAAGGCAATATAGCTGACATGTCAAACTTTGCTTTGAAAACACCTTGCAATAATGGAAATTTGAGATGAAGGATGGCATGCAATGTCCATGCTTTTGAAATTTAAGGAGCTAAGTGTGTTGTCAAGCCCTTGATGGATGAAAAATTTTAAACCAATTCAACCACCTTAATTTCACCTCCTGTCTAGATTGATATTCCTTATGGGCAGATAAAGAAATGGCAAGTAGTGTTTTGCAAGTTCAGGCCTTAGGGTAGCCTCTTAGGGTTTCAATTTATTTCAAATAAATCATCCAAAATTCTTGAGAATGATGGTAGGGCATCCACTTACCTCTATCAGAGCTTTAGAAAACCTTGAAGGAAACTTAAAAGGGCTCTGAAGTGGTTTGAGAGGTTAATTTTTTTAGGAAGCCCTCCTGGCCAAGGGCGCAGCGCCAGTGCCAAGGGCGCAATGCTCAATCCCAGGCGCGTAATGCCTTTTTGCAGAGGGCATTTGGAGGCCTTTCCAATGTCCAAATTGGGCCCATGATAGTTCGTTGGAAATATTATCCTATTTACTTTCCAAATATACCTTTTGTTTTCTAATTGGAGTTGATGTGACTTGTCAAAAGTTGATTCTCCCAAGACTGGTCAAAAAGTGCCGAATGATGGTGCAGTAATGCAAAGTGATGGTGCAAGAAACGTTTGGAGTCCTTCCCCAACTCCAAATTAAAATCACGATAGATCATTGGAAATCTCTTCCAGTGTAGTTTTCATTTGAACCATCAAGAAAGTCATTTGGACACTCCAACTATGAGAAAACTGGATTTTCCCAAGGTCACTCCAGAAATACAACAATTCTCCTGTGACACCTGCATTGCTGACATTGCTCCCAAATCATGATACCCAAGTAAAATATGAATGAGGTTTCTATTCTTGGACCTATGATGGATAAAAACCTCTCAGTTTTGTCAAATTCATCTCTGTTTCGTCAGAAACACAATTTAAAGCGAAATTGGCCTTATGTGCTTCCTCCATGTCATTTTCTGCAAGTGATCACTGTTTGGCACTCTACTTGGGCCATCAAGCTCAAAAACCCTAGTTTCCTCAAGACCGAGTGGTTCTATTTCTTCTACTGTAAGTTGTCTTCATTTAGGACCAGACCATCTACCTTATCAATTTCTTCAGCTGATGGACCTTTTAACACTCTTGCAAAAGTGTTAAAATCCTAACATTTTCCTCATGTGAAAACTTTGAAACTGAATGGATAATCTTTCTTTGGAGCTCTTTAGGTTTTTCTTGAGTAATTATGTGCTGAACTTCTATTACATCTGTGCCAGCTTCTTATCAAAGTGAGAAGAGTGTTTTAAATACCCATGATGACCTTAAGACATGTGAAACCCTAAATGACCTAGTGGGGGAGTTCTTTGACCATGATCTTGAGTGAAAATAGGCTTGGAGGCTTCAAGTGTAAAAACAGAGTATTGACAAAGTGGTTTATTGAAGATCCAAAATCCAATGTACTTGATTTATCTAAAGAGCCTAAAAAGATAGTTTTGAGACCATCAATGCTTGAGGAACTTGGGGACCATGGGAATGAGTTAGGCTATAGGTAATCCTAGATGGAAAGTGGAGTGACGGGCAAGGGAAAAATAGAGTAATGAGGTTATGGGTAGGAAAAAGGACGGAAATGAGTGGCACAAGCCCATAAGGAGTTTTTAGGAGTGGGAGGGTGACCATGGAATGGAAAAATGGTAGAATAGTGAAAAATTTTCTATAAGGATAATGAAGGAAGTGATATTTCTAAAACTCACAATATTCAGGGAATTTTGTTTTTAGAAATATAGAACCAATATTTAGTCATCTATAGATAGTAAAAATGACTGATGACTAATAATGGCTCCACTTGGGGAGGGCAACTCCTTTTCAGGAGGTGTCCAGGACCTCAGAGCTCAAATCTCTTAGTTTTTAAGACCAGTGCCTTACTTGCACTTGGCAGATCCTTTTTCCTTCTTTTGCTGATGTTCTCTTGAAGCTATGATCTCAAAATCAGAAAGAAATGTTTGCTTCATCCTCATCTCTACCTGCCCATAATTCTTTGCCTAACATTTTATCTTCTTCCGGGTGCACTTGGACTGGAAAACCCTTGACATTATTTTATTTTGAAAGCATAAAAAACTATCTACTTGTACCCTTATCACTTCCAAGATTTCAAATTAGGCTAATGAACTCTCTTATTCTCTACCTAGTCTACTCATTTGTCAAGATTAAGTTGTTTTGACAAACTTTATTCTCTAATCTACTGACATGAAATTCAAAACATGATCAAACTAGGATTAAGCAATCAAATTTTCCATGGGATATGGCATTTGGACAAGCTGCAGACAGACATTATTTTTGTACAATAAAAAACCAAAAAACATGAGGGTTGTGATTTAGAATTTTTTAGGCATACCTCTTTTTTTCTTTGGTTTAGATTTGAGCATTGAGAACCAACATATTTTCCTAATCTAATCTACTGACAAGCCAAGCTTAAATGGTTTGACAAGTCTTCTTTCACTAACCTATCAGCAGAAATTTAAAACATGTTTAGTCATGATTAGGCTAGATGACTGAACAATATTATTCCTTTTCAACAAGTAATGGAATTTAGGCTTGTACACTTTCAGAAGTACTCTTTTTTGGTATGGGGTTGTACCTCTTCTTTAAAGCTACCCTGTTTTTCTTCTTTTCTATGTTTCCGTGTTTTCATTTTTAAAAACATTTTAAAACTAAAAATATGCTCAAAGTGCCGAGCTTATTTGCATACCTATCTATCCTAATCTAACTTACATGTGACATATATTCATTTGGTGAACTCACTTTTCCAATATAACCAATTAAGTAGATGATTCCATGAGTGATATTTGTTCAACTCTTTGAGTGTGCTGAAACAACAATAAGCCCATTCCCCTCTCACTTGTTTTTGAATAACAGTGTTCAAAATCTCCTTTATACTCTGCAACAATCTGCTCTTGACATAGCACGTTCCTCTTTTAGATGCTTATAAGAAAACAAAAAAGGGATCTTGAAACAATACCTGGCTTAGAGGATTTGAGAAATAAGCTTCATTCCGGTTCACTCCTTCCTCCACTTGGCTAGGATTGGGATACTTTTGAGAAAGAATCTCTTCCTCTTCCTCATGATCATATGTGCTAGTAGCCTCATCATATATTACAATGTTGTCTTCTAGAAAACCTGATATGCCTTGATTTAGTAGGCTGGATTCTATGTGAAGGCCATCATGTTGATGAGCATTTTCTGGCAATAGGACTTCTTGAGAAGGTAGTGCAACAACTCTCTTGTGTTTATCAATTTACAAGCCTTCATCTGCAATTTTAAATTCAATGGGACTTGATGGCTGCACATTTGGAGCTGAGGAGAATTCTATGTCATAAATGATTTCCTCATCCATTTTAGGAAAAGGCTTCTCATTAACAATTTGTTCAAGAATTTCATTATCTTTCCCAACCTCAACATCAAAACTGAAAGACTGCTAATTTCCAATCACATGAAATTTATTTCTGATGGATTGAAATGAAGTAGAACAAAGAGTCATAGATGTTTCACTTACCTCCAAATTTTCTAGACTTTCCTCATCAGTGTCATAGCTGATATGTATTGGTTGATTACTGTTTTGATGAAACTGAACTTTCTCCCACAAAACAACTGCTGATTGCTTTGCAATATTAGCTTATGTTTGGAGAGCATAACCATCCTCATATTGCTCAAACTTTGGAAAATCATAAATATAAGTAATGTCACCTATCAAACATATTGGATTATCAGATTGTTTTTCTTCGAATTGATATACAAATCCATTTTCTGATCTGTGGTGGCTGGGGTTAGCAAGAAAATGAATAGAAATGTTCTGCTCACATTAAGGTTTAGAGACTGGCTACATGCTTAGAATATGATTTATTTCCTATTCGGTAAAAAGAGGAGACACTTTTCTCTTTATTTGGATAACACTACAATAGTTATCTTTCTCTTGTGAACGCTGATTCTGAGGCTGAGTGTCTTCTTGAGATTCACACAAAAGAGATGCTAAATCATAATCTGTTCCTTCAAAGAGATCCTGTGGATTTTCTTCCTTTATTTCCTGATTGATTTCATCCTCAAACAACTCTTCTTGGGTTTCATAATAGTTATCTTGAGTATAAAATGCATGAATTTCCTCTAATAAATCCTCACGATGCCAATTTCCCAAATCTTCATTGATGTTTACAAGGTGTTGTATGAGATCTTCATATTGATCACAACAAATGTCAGCTAATGATAAAGATGGACAATTTTCTTTATAATGTTCATAAAACAGCTTGTGGAAATCCTTTAAAGAAAACAAACTACCAGGGTCTAGGCCTTCATACCATTTCCTTTCCTTTCCTTCTAATGTCCCCATTAAAATTTTCATGAGGCAGTCCTCATGCCATTCAACTTTTAACCTCCATACATGTATATGAAATTTGATGAGATGTAACAAGGGGTCATCAAATTTTTCATCTTGAAACATAGGCAGGTTTGAAACCCAGTCTATCTGAGGCATTTTGTGTGGGAACCCAAGGATGTTATCTCTGATCATTGGAACATATCTCCGTTGTATCCTTGGATCCATGTTTGTAAATCAGAAAGGGTCACTGCATCTTTTAAACCAGTCTAGAGTTCTCTACCAGTGGAGTCTTTAAGTCTATTAAGAGATGTGGAGTCACCAGGTGGATGATTTCAACTTTTCTGTCCACCATCAGCATGATTAATGCATTCCAAGGGGAGTCTTTGAGAACTAGTGGGGTTAGTAGGCCTACTAGAGGCCAGTGGAGTCGCCAGGTGGAGGATGTTTAATGTTTTAAGGATGTACTTATTTTCCACCATCAACAACTAAATACTAATTTAAGAATGTTTGTGGGTTTTCTGAGGTCCTAAGGAATACTTAGATTGTCACTGACTCAGAAGGTCCCACCGTGATCGCCATAATTTTAGTTCCCCGTAATTTTTCAGATTAGCAAGGGAAAATGTACAAGGGTAACATCAAACCAGTATTTGGAGTCCTAGGACCTAGCCTTCTGGAATCAGAGAGGGCTCTCTCTATTTTGGTGTAAATATGTAACTTGATAGCTTTTAGGGTTTTGATTTTAGGCTAGTTATAAAGATTAGAGTTTGTTTTCTTGTTTTGATTGGTTGGGTGGGTTGTCAAGAAAAACAGATAGAGTAGGAGAGGTTTAGACCATTGGGCTATGGAGTCTGCAAAAGGTCTAGAGAGGTACAACAATAGGTCAAGGATGCTTCAGAGGGCAAGTATAACAAAGCTAAATGGATCTTGAAGGCTTAGGTGAGTGGAGTGAACAAAACATTGTGAACAAAGTAGGTGCAAAGGGCAGTTAAGAATCCTTTATCAAATACTACAACAAGAAAGGCCTCTAAGAATACTATGCATGAAGACAAAAACAAAGACAGGGCATACCATACTTCTTTGACCAAACCCTAGCAAGAAAACATCAAGACAACAATCCAGTAAAACCTAGAGAGTAGGGAACTCCTAACCTCTCTAGCTATCTACCTTCAGAGAAAGAAAACATGCAAGATAACAATAATGATGATCAAGAAGCAGGGAAATTCTAAGATTTCTTAATAAAACTACAAGGAAATTCAAAAAAATCATTTAAGATGAACAAAATGGCATGGAAAATCATAAAAATCTTCAGTTTAAACCCTAACTAGCAATACTTTGAAGTAAATACCTCAAAAACAATGTTTAAACTTTAAAGTGATTCCAAAGGGCAGGGCTAACCATAAACCTCTTTGGCACTGAATCCATTGAATAATTCTTGAGCTAAACAAGCTGAGTGGGTTTAGAGAGCAATTAAGAATTCTCTAAATTGACCTAGCAGAGGAAAACATGAAAGCAAGAGAAGCAGACAAACTTAATGAGCCTTTGACAGCATACCTTAAGCTAAAATTTCTGTTCTAATGCAAGGGAAAGGTGAAACAAGATGTAAAATAGAAGATGACAAGTAAAAAATGAGAAGGACATCCAGCATTAGCCATGTTCATGAATCCTGCAAAGTGCTTGGCTCCATTGTTATTCAGTCCAAAAGAAATACAAGGCCCCAAAGTCAAAAAATCCTTATAACTCAGAGCCTATGCTCAGTCCAGCAAGTAACCAACCAACAGACAACATGAAAAATGAGGCCCTCATGCAGTGTTTATCATGCAAAGGAAGATCAAAATCCTAAGTAGGGTTTTGGAGGCCATTAATTGCTCATAAATATCATTTTTGTCCATTAAGACCATGCAAGGCCCAAGGCAAAAAATATCTAATGTAATAAATGAAAAATAACTTCTAACACCTAAATTTGGAGTGATTTTCCCAAAAACCCACAAAATATCTATTTTCCATAAATTTGTGTCTTTCGTTGACTTTGCAGGCAAGGGCGCAATAGTGAAGTCCAAGGGCGCAGCGCCTGCACTGGAAAAATGGGTCCTCTTGTAGCTAAGTTTTGAAGGCCTTCCCGATGTCGGAATGAGCTCCGTGATAGCTTGTTGGAAAGCTTGTTGAGTCTAATTTCTAAAAATTCCCTTGGTTTTCTGATCAGAATTCATTTACCTGTTCAAAAACCAAATCTCCCAAGGATGCTAAGGGAGCAGCGCCAACATTGAAAATTGGGCAGAAAGGTGAATGTTTGCATGGTTTTGACCCTTTTGGAGGACCAAACCTGCTCCAAATGATCTGAAATTTTGTGTGCATGATGCCCTTGGCCTAAGGAATCTAAAAATGTAAACCAATCCTCAAGAAAGTGCCCCAAAAAATAGTGCAGTGCCAACACTGGGAAAAATTGCTTGTTTTGTAGCTGAGATTTGGAGGCCTTCCCGGTGTCCAAATGAGCTCCATGATAGCTCATTGGAAATATTTTCCAATATATTTTCCAAAAATACCTTTATTTTTTATTATGGAATTCATTTAACTACCCAAAAACTCATTCTCTGAATACTACTGTAGGAAAGGTCGCAACATTGAGGTCCAAGGGCGCAGCGCGTGCAGTCGAAAAATTGCCGGGTTTGTAACCAAGATTTGGAGGCCTTCCCAATGTCCAAATGAGCTCCATGATAGATCATTGGAAAGCTTGTCTAGTATAGTTTCAAAAAATACGTTTATTTTTTAGAATGGAATCCATTTTCCCGCTCAAAAACTCATTCCCCCAAGTCTGCTAAGGGCGTAGCACCAACCTTGAAAACAAGGCAGAAAGGTGAAATTTTGCATGTTTTTGGCCCTTTTGGAGGACCAGTCTCCAAATGAGCTGAAACTTGGTGAGTGTGATGTAAATATCCTAAGGAACCCAAAAATGTAAAGTTTTCCTTCAATGGATGCCCCAATAAAAAGCGCAGTGCCAAGGGTGCTATGCCCTTGGCCCTAAAAAACAGTCAAAAACCAAAAATGTTCAAAAGTTGCCAAAATTTTGAAATTGCCTTGCTTATGGTGTTTGGGATGCCTGTAGATATATATTAGCCAAGTTTTAAAGGTTTTATTTTTATTTTAGCCTCATTGGGTCCATCGTATCTTTCATAGGCCTTATTTCCCTCACTGCTCTTTCCTCACTGTTTGATTCTTCATTTGTTTGATCTATCATGGACATCTGCCTCACTGAAATTTTCCTCATTGCTATCATTTTCCCTTTCCTTGCTGCTTTCTCCTTCACTGACATTAGCCTCACTGATATGTGCCTCATTTCCCTCACTGCACTTTTATGACTGCTAACTTCATTTCCCACATCATCACTATCCTTTGATTCAAATTCTATGCCCTACTGACATCATCTTATTTGCTTCATTCTTCATTGCCCTTTCCTATCTTTCTGACATTTGACCACTTTTCCTTTGAGAAAAACCTAGGAATGCTGTGAAACTGATATGAAGAAGGTAATGGAGTGGTAGTATACTAGTGAATTAAGTGAGTTATTGAGGGTGTGAATTAGGCATAATGAGAGGCTAAATAATTTGGAAGGCAATCTAGCTTATATGTGAAACTTTTCTTTGAAAACACCTTTCACTAATGGAAATTTGAGATGAAGGAGGGCATGTAATTTCAATGCTTTTGCAATGTAAGGGGCTATGTGTTATGTCAAGCCCTTGATGGATTAAAAAATTTAAGCCAATGCAAACACATTAATTTCACCTCTTGTCTAGACTGATATTATTTATGGGCAGATAAAGAAATGGCAAATAGTGATTTGCAAGTTCAAACCTTAGGGTAGCCTCTTAGGGTTTTAATTTCTTTCAAATAAATCATCCAAAATGCTTGAGAATGATATTAGGGCATCCCCTTACCTCTATAAGAGCTTTAGAAAACCTTGGAGGAAACTTAAAAGGGCTCTGAAGTGGTCTTAGAGGTTAATTTTCTTAGGAAGCCCTCCTGGCCAAGGGCGTAGCCAGTACCAAGGGCGCAACACTCAATCCCAAGCACGCAATACATTTTTGTAGAGGGAATTTGGAGGCCTTCCCGGTGTCCAAATTGGGCCCATTATAGCTCGTTAGAAAGTGTATCCTGTCTACTTTCCAAATATACCTTTTTTTTTCTTATTGTATTTTAGTTGTCCTATCAAAAGTTGATTCTCCCAAGACGAGTCAAAAAGTGTTGAATGATGGTGCAGAAATGCAGAGTACTGGTGCATGCAACTTTTGGAGGCCTTCTCCAACTCGAAATTAAGCTCATGATAGCTCATTGGAAAGATATGCCAGTCTAGTTGTCATTTGACCCATAAAGAAAGTCATTTGGACACTCCAACTATGAGAAAATTGGATTTCCCCAAGGTCACTCTAGAAGTGCAACAATTCTCCGGTGACACCTGTATTTTTGACATTGCTCCCAAACCATGATATCTGTGTAAAATATGAATGATTTTATCTTCTTGGAACTATGATGGATAAAAAAATCTCTCACTTTTGTCAAATTCATCTTTTTTTGGTCAGAAACACAATTTGAAGCGAAACTGGCCTTGTGTGCTTCCTCCATGTCGTTTTCTACAAGTGATCACTGTTTGGCACTCTACTTGGGCCATCAAGCTCAAAAACCATAGTTTCCTCAAGACCAAGTGGTTCTCTTTATTTTGCTTTAAGTTGCCTTCATTTATGACCAGACCATCTACCTTATCAATTTCTTCAACTGATGGACCTTTTAACACTCTTGTAGAAGTGTTAAAATCCTAATGTTTTCCTCTTGTGCAAACTATGAAACTGAATGGATAGTATTTCTTTGGAACTCTTTAGGTTTTTCTTGAGTAACTATGTGCTCAACTTATATTAAATTTGTGCCAACTTCTTATCAAAGGAAATGTGTGTTTTAAATACACATGATGACCTTAGGATAGGTGAAACCCTAATTGACCTAGTGGGGGAGGGGGGGGGGGTTCTTTGACAATGATCTTGACTGAAAATAGGCTTGGAGGCTTCAAGTGTAAAAACAGAGTATTTACAAAGTGGTGTATTGAAGATCCAAAATCCAATGTACTTGATTTATCTAAAGATCCTACAGAGATAGTTTTGAGACCATCCATGCTTGAGGAAATTAGGGACCATGGGAATGAGTTAGGCTATAGGTAACCCTAGATGGAAAGTGGAGTGATGGGCAAGGGAAAAACAGAGTAATGAGGTTATGGTTAGGAAAAAGGATGGAAATGCATGGCACAAGCCCATAAGGTGTTTTTAGGAGTGGCAGGGTGAACATGGAATGGAAAAATGGTAGAATAGTGAAAAATTTTCTATAAGGATAATGAAGGAAGTGAGATTTCTAAAACTCACAATATTCAGGGAATTTTGTTTTTAGAAATCTAGAACCAATATTTAGTCATCTATAGATAGTAAAAATTACAGATGACTAACATAAGCCATAATAACGTTTCTTGCATTTTCAAGTTTTCAACAATTCAAGGTTTATCAAATGGATGTAAAATATGCTTTCCTTAATGGTGATCTAGAAGAAGAAGTTTATATAGAACAACCAAAAGGATTCATTCTGGGAAATGATGAAAAACTTTTTTGCAAATTTAAAAAGGCACTATATGGTCTAAAACAAGGTCCTCAGGCAGGGTACTATCATCTTGAAAAATATATTCAATAACAAGGTTTCACAAGAGGACCTGCAGACAGTAACTTATACACAAAAATTGAGGATGATAAATTGTTGATTATTGTTGTTTATTTTGATGACATCATTTTTTGGAGTAATGAAGAATCCATGAGTCAGAAATTTGCTACTGTTATGCAACAAGAATTTGAAATGTATTTACTTGGGGAACTAACATATTTTCTTGGCTTACAAGTACAACAAGCAAAAGATGGCATCTTTCTCTCACAAGAAAAATATCTCAAGTATATAATGAAGAAGTATGGGATGGAAGATTGCAAACCTGTGAGCACTCCAATGGTGACTAGATGTAACCTCAGTTCTCATGATGATTCTCCCATGGTAAACCATCTAGAATATAGATATATGATTGGAAGTCTAGTGTATCTAACAGAGACTAGACTAGATATCCTGCATGCAGTTGGGATTGTTGCACAATTCCAAGCCAATCCAATGGAGTCACATCTTCAAGCTTTAAAAATAATATTCAAATATCTACAAGGAACTCAAGACTTTGGTCTATGGTATCCCAAGAATGCTGATCTTACTCTTCATGCTTACAGAGATGCAGACTGGGCTGGAAATGTTGATGACCAGAAAATCACTAGTGGTGGTGCATTTTATATGGGGACCCGATTAGTATCCTGGTTTAGCAAGTAACAAAGTTCCATTGCGTTATCTACAACACAAGAAGAATACGTGGCTGCTGCATCATGTTGCACACAACTTCTTTGGATGATGCAGACATTACAAGATATTAAAATTAAATGTTCTCCTCCCATATCCATCCCATGTGATAATACAAATGCCACCAGTATCTTGAAAAATCCAGTTATGTATTCCAAAACCAAACACATTCCTATCAAGTATCAATTTTTACGAGAAAAAGTGCTTGAGAAAAAGTTTAAATTGGAGTATGTTCCTTCTAAAGAACAAGTTGCTGACATATTTAGTAAAACTCTTCCCATATAATCATTTGAACATCTCAGACTGAAGCTAAAAGTTTTCTCTGCCTCACTCATCTGATCTGTTCGATTTTAGAAGATTGAATTCAGTACGCAGGTTGCATAAAGCCTATTCGCATATATACGCGAGTTTCTCTCTATACATTCATGTATGGATCTTGCTGTCATAAAATCTATGGGTTAGCCTTCAGAAAAAACTTTGTCTGGCTCTGTTGCTCAAGAGTTGATGGGTTATATCTGCGGTTCTGGGGTTTAACTTACATTTCCTTTATATTTTATCTGCTTGGTGAAGCTGCGTTGATGAATTGGTTATTGAAAATAATGCATTGTTGGCATTATGTTGGTTGATGAATTATTATCTCTCTCTTGAGGTCCCTTGGTCTTGGTTATAAAAAGTCATATATGTAATTTGGTGTAAAGGTCATGTTGAGACCTGTGATGTAAATATTTTCATAATCATTCAAGTATGGACTTGTTAAAATATGTAAACCCATTTGGTTGGGTAGTTGAGCCATTTATGTAAATCCACTTGGTTGGATCATTGATGTAAGTAGGAGTCCTTGGTGATAGGAAAGGTCATAGAGTCATGTACTATAGATTCAACATGTGCTTAGGGGGAGCATGGTCAATATAGTGCACATAAGATCTACAAAGATCTTCTTTCTACAAGGAAAGAGAAACCTTGTTTTGGCATTAGTTCACCCTTTGCCCTTACTATCAAAGGGGGAGAATAAATTGGTGTTTGAATAATGCTTATGTCTTATGTTGATGTATCTATCAGGTATCTACAGGTTGTGGTGATCAAACACCAACATGGTTTCTATCAAGGCCAAAGGGGGATATTGTTGGAATTATGATTCATTATGATTGCATATGCTGTCCTTGATGGAAAATCACTTGTAAAATAAGCACAGTGGTTTAGAAAAATCTAGATAAAGTACATATTTAAGGAACTATACATGAGCTTGTTCAGTCAAAGTTGCGTATACATGTGGAAAAGAAGAAGCAAAGTAGTGTATGTCTTTGCACTCTAAATTTATGATACCAGGGGTCCTTACCATGGTTTTAGCCCTCTGTAGTGAGCGCTGTGTCATATATTTGATTCCGTCTAAGAATACCATAGGCACTTGTGTGGTTTTGGCTCATGGTATTAGCTAAGGCTCAAACTATATAAGGAGAAGAAGATCATAGTGAAAAGGTGTATGTGCATGGATATTGAATAAATAATTCACTCCGAAGTATATCTACATGGAATGGGTTCCAGTTGATTGATAGATATGAAATAACGATGCACCTATGGATACAATGATGGATAAAGATATATAGACCTAAAATGACTATGTATTTTCATGATCTGATTGTGATATGTTTAGATCTATGATCTGGCGCATGTTTTCTGAAGTGAAGGGTATAATCTGAGTAAGCCAGTTGATATGAAATGTTATGCAGTTATGAATTTTTACTGATCTATATGTTGGTTCGTCACGGTGAAAGCGTGTATATGCACGAGTTCGTTTCAGAAAAAGTGCGTATGGAAGTTATGGTTTTTCTGGAGTTTACTAAAGAAAATGTTTAATCATTTCTGCTATATTTCTGCTTTCTGTCAATGAAGTCATGTAGATATGGGTTGTTTGAATACTGTATATGCTGCTAGTTGATTTTGTATAAATATGATCAGTAACTCGGTGATTGAATATGATGGATTCTGCTGACTAAGTGAGGGTTCTATAAATCTAACAAAGTATGCATGAATGTATCTGATCTATTCTGAGTTTGATCAGATTCCTAAATATAGTATATAAAGATCTATACATAGGTTCATCTACAAGAAAGCATGTATATATGTAGGTTGCAGTAATTGAAGTAGGGCATACATCTTTTTTTTTATGAATGATCAGGGTTGATATTGATTCTGCATGTTAATTCAAAAGTTTGGGTTTATTACTATGATATGGTTACAGTGATCTCACTGTTCTATTTAAATTTTGGTTTATGGCTATTGGTGTTGATCTACAAGTTGAGTTGTGTTGAAGCTATTGGATCCAGTGTGAAAATTTATGAAACATGGTCTGTAGCAGATATGAGGGTTGAAGCCTTCAATATGGAAGTCGAAGCTTCCTGCCAGTAGAAGCTGGTGTCCAGTTCAAGGGGTTGTAGCTCCCTTTCAGTAGTGGCTGGTAAACGAATTTAGGGGGTTGGATCTCCCTTCCGGTAGCAGCTGGAGAATGAGAGAAGGTAGCAACCTTCTGCAGGTGGATTCCTGTGTACTAATATGACTCTGCATCAGTACATAATCGTAAGCAGTTTTCTATATAATAAATATTGAATACAGAGACAACAACAATGATGGTTTTCTCCCAACTTGGGTGTCCACCTTAAATCTTGGTGTTCATGTGTGATGATTTATTCTATTATTAATGCACATGTTTACTGCTTAAATATCTGATGCATAACTGATGAACTGGGCTAAGTAATGTTTTTGAACATTAAGTTATTTGGGTATACCAAATTTTATTTTAGGATAGCCATGTACATACACTAGTTGGGCTAATCAAAGGCGCAAATAAAATTAGTAAAAGAAAAGTAAAATATTGTGCTTCTTTCAAATACTGATTCACCCCCCTGCTCAGTATTTTTCCCAACACAAAATGTTGAAAAGTATGAGGAATGTATTTATATGTTTTTAGTTGGTTTTTTCTCTTTCATTCACCTTAATTTTTTTTCCTAGTTTTTATGTTTGAATGTTATTGTGTTTCTTTCTAATATATTATAGTAGATAGATTGGGTATCAGGGAATTGAGAGTGATTTATGGGGGGGGGGGGGGGGGGAACATATGATATTCCACCTTCGTGTGTTTGGCCCTGTTCAATAGAGAATATATTATTCTTGAAATGAAGAGATTCTCCTTTACATTTATACCATAATTTCCAATTTTGACTTTGGTTCGTTAAGCAGACGTACCAGGTGAGTTGGGGGATGGGTGAACCAAGCGACACAACGGTTTTTCATATGTACAAACTACGGTCGACCTGTGAATACCCATGAACTGAGTTACCACTGTTAGTGTCAAATATTTTGGCAAGTGTACCAAAAAGACCTTAAGCTATGGATGCCATATAGTACTAACAATAGAAATGGCTGTAAAACCCTTTAGATATGCAATAGAAAATTAAAACAAATCCTTTAAAAACCCAGATCTATGTAATAAAAATAGTTAAATAACAAAATGAAATAATAACTGATGCAAAATAACTCCAAATAACCAACATACAAGACAAGTTTAAAGAATGATTTCTTATATTATGTAACACCTAGTGAAGGAAACAAGTAAATGTTACTAGTCCCCCTCAATGGGATGGGTTCTAGGTTGTCCTCAATGCTTCAGGTTCAAGAGTTTCTCTCTCTCAATGATGTAGAAAACCCAAAATATGTGATGAACTAAAGTGGGGGCTCAAATAGCAAAAGAAAATGATAGTGACAATGCGAATGATAAAAGTGAAGAATGAAAGGAAAACCCTCCTATTTATAACAAAATATTGAGTTATCCTCAATAATGGAGAATAATAAAATATTATTAACCAAAATCTAGAGGTAACTGCTTGGAATATTTTGTTTTATTTTGTTGGAGGGAAAAAGGTATTTAAATTGGTTAAATACCTTTATTGGGAAATAACAAACAAATAAATGATTTATTTACCATTTCAAGAATGTGGTTAAAGAATAATAAAAAAATAATGATTTGTTTAATTATTCCTAGGTTATTTAGTCAAATTTAACAAGGAATAATAACTAAATAATGATTTAATTAATTATTCCTAGATAAAAATAATAAAAATAATGATTTATCTAATTATTTCTCATAATTAGGTTAAATATGACCGGGAATATTAGTTAAACGATAGTTTAATTAATTATTCCTAGAGGAAAATCAAACAAATAATGATTTATTTAATTATTCCTCATCGGGTTTCTTGTTTTAAGCAGAAATAACTTAATAAGATATGGTTTATTAAATTATTTCTTATAGTGAAAGCAATTTTACAATTGTAAAATTGGTCTTTCATGGTGTGCTTTGATCCATCTAATTAGAAATTTTTAGATGACCAATTTTTGGTGATAACACCCACCAAGGGGTCTCGTAATCATTTTTAGAAAATTGACTAAATCAATGTTTAGGTGTTAAAAGCTGGGTTGTAATTGATTGATTATGCAACATGGACATACTAACAAATAATAATATTTTGTTGTCATTGATGATCTAATGATTTGTGTTGATTTATTTGCACAACAAGGTGAACGCCCAAACCTTGGGCCCACCTACATGAAGGTGGGGCGCCCAGATGCCTATGGGGAGTCGCGTTTTGGGCACGCCAGGGTGTGTTGGGATCACGATATCCGTTAGACCAAAATCCGCAGGCGTTGGTCTCCGCTACAATCACCAGAGTTAGGATCCATAAGAGGTGGTTAGTCCATGTCGTGAAACACACGGGGAGCGTTGAACCCAATGTCCAACAATCTCCCCCACCAACGCGAGCCGGGTGAGTTTCGAACTTGAGACCTGTCACTCTGATTCCACTTGTTGGGATCACGATTGACGTTAGACCAAATCCACAGGCGTTAGTCTCCACTAAAATCGCCAGATTTAGGATCCACGAGAGGCAATTAGTCCATGTCGTGAAACACACGGGGAGCGTTGAATCCAATGTCCAAGATGGCGCTTATGCAACGAGTTGGTCGGTCGACTAGACTTGGCAAGGGGAACCTAGACAAAATAATTAAGGTCGACCCATGACTGCTCATGCTCACTCAAAGTGGTGATCAAAAAAAGTATTAACCGAAGTGCAATAGTGGGGGTGTCGCGTGCCAACACAGAGGTGAGAAAACTAGCATGCCAGCATGAAGGTGGGGTGCCCCGATTCCCATGTGAAAATTGGGCATGCACAATGGATGACACAATGGGAAAATAGAACAAGTGAAGTGAACCAAGGGCATCATGTGCATGACAAGGGTGTGTTCCCTAGGCGCCAAAATTTGACTTCCATGACACAACGATGGGCGGACAAGTTGGGAATGTCGAGTGAACTAGACAAGTTAGGTGATGGGTGAACCGGGCGACCTGGCTATCGGGTAGACACATGAAAAGACATGTAAGTGGTCAGCAGAACGATGACATTTGAGTGAAGCAACTAATGGGAAAAGCCATAACGTGACATGCACTAGTGCGACGAGTTGGTGGGTCAGCCTGACTTAGCAAGGGGCACCCACAAAAAATAAGTAAGGTTAGCCCATGACTGCCCATGAGAAAATTTTACACACGGGGTATCATAACGATATTTAGGAAATTAACTAAATTAATGTTTAGGTGTTAAAATTCAGTTTATAATTGATTTATTATGCAACAAGGTACCAAAAAATGATAATATTTTTTTTTATCATTGATGAGCTAATGATTTGTGTTGATTGATTTGCACACTAGGGTGAATTCCCACACCCTGGGCACACTTACATGAAGGCAGGGTGCCTGGAACTCATGGGTATCACGTACTGGGAATGCCAGGGTGTCCACCCGATAGGATCACTCATGCGATAAGTTGGTGGGAAAACCGACTTGGAAAGGTGTGCCCACACAAAACAAGTAAGGTCAGCCCATGAATTCCCATGAATAAAGTTCCCACAAGGGGGTCTCATAATGACTTTTAGAAAATTGAATAAATTAATGTTAGGTGTTAAAATTCAGTTTATAATTGATTTATTATGCAGCATGATGCTAAAGAATGATAATATTTTGTTTTCATTGATGATATAATTATTTGCGTTGATTGATTTTCACAACAGGGTGAACTCCCACACCCTTGGCGCCCATCACACGAAGTCGGGGCACTCGGGAACCCATGGGGCATCGTGTGCTGGGCATGCCAAGGTACCTACTTGAGAGGGGCGCTCCTGCAATGAGTTGGTGGGTTGGCTTGAATTGGAAAGAGGTGCCCGCAAAAAATAAGTAAGGTCAGCCCATGATTTCCCATGAATAGAGTTCCCACAAGGGGGTCTCATAATGATTTTTATAAAATTAACTAAATTAATGTTTAGATGTTAAAATTCAGTTTTATAATTGATTTATTATGCAACATGGTATTAAAAAATTATAATTTTTTGTTTTCATTGACGAGATAATGATTTTTGTTGACTGATTTGCATAACAAGGTGATACTTGCGCCCTGGGTGGGCCTGCATGAAGGCAGGGCACCTACGTACCCATGGGGTGTCATGTCCTTGGCATGCTAAGATGCCTGCATGACAACGGCGCCCGTGGGACGAGTTGGTGGGTCAGCCTGACTTGGAAAGGGGTTTTGACATAAAATAAGTAAGGTCGACAAATGGCTTCTCATGAATAGAGTTCCCACAAGTGGGTGTCATAATGATTTTTAGAAAATTGACTAAATTAGTGTTTAGGTGTTGAAATCTAGTTTATAATTGATTGATTATGCAACATGGTACTAAAAAATGATAATATATATATATATATTTTGTTGTCATTGATGAGCTAATGATTTGTGTTGACTGATTTTCATGGCAGGGCGAATGCTCGTACCCTAGGCACGCCTGCACAAAGGCAGGGCGCCTGGGCGCCCATGGGGCGTTGCCTTCTAGGAACTCCATGGCACCAGTGAGACAAGTTGGTGGGTCGACTTGAATTGGAAAGGGACTCCCACACAAAAAAATTAAGGTCAACCCATAACTGCTAATGAACAAAGTTACGACAAGGGGGTATCATAATGATTTTTAGAAAATTGACTAAAATAATGTTTAGGTGTTAAAAACTGATTTATAATTGATTGATAATGCAACATGGTACTAAAAAATAATAATAATTTTTTTTCATTGATGAGCTAATGATTTTTCGTGAGGGCTGAAGAAGTCTCTTGAACTAGTCATGATGTGATGTCACCATTATTCTCATTTCCATCATCATCATCTGAAAGTGTTATTAGTTGATTGTATAATTTATTGTTTTGCATTATCTATTATTTTCAAGTTTTAGTGAATCAATTTCCAAAGGGTTGCAATAGTCTATTGAGCTAGTTGTGATGTGACTTGAGAATGGGGCCAACGTTTTTTTTTTTTTTTAATTTAATTTATTATTTATTTATTTATTATTATTATTATTATTCCAGTTTATGCTAGAATGCCCTAAAATTTGACATGAGTATGATAGATGCATGCACTGACGATATGGGAGGGTTTTGAGACTCAAATATGACTCAAAAAAAGAATTCAAAAATAAAACATAAAATTATAACATAAATTACTTATTATTATTTACCAGTTGCAAGCTTATAATGCACTTCATAGTACAAAGGTTGAGAAAACTCCTTACCCTTTAATTTTAGCAAACTTATTACCCTTCATTTCCATCTTTATCATCATCATCACCATCACCATAATCTATTGAGATTCAACAAGATGATGAGCTTAGTGAAAAGAGTCGCCTTCACTAAGTGGGCCCGCAGGCTATTTTTGGCGCAAGTCTATTTTTAGACATGTCGATCATATTCTATGAGTTGCAGGATGCTATTTGTGGATGGTTGGTCAAGTTGGAAAAACATATGGACTTCTATTTTTAGACATATTTGTCGGAATCCATTTTTAGATTGCCAGTCTAAAAATAGATATGTCGAATATTATTAGCTCTTAATAATATTTGGACTCTAAACATTATCTTATTCTCTTGGAGCACTTCAGTTAAGTGCACAGATGTGGCACAGGAGCTGACAGAAGGAATTACGCTATTCTTGAGGGTTTACTGGAGCTATTGCATGGAGGACTTCAGTTAGAACTCATGTGATAGAGTTTGGTGGAGTTGTAGAAGTAGTTGGTGGAGTTGTGTTCAGTTTAACTCAGTTAGACACAGCTGAGCTAGTTGTATCTAGTCTAACTGATTGATACACTAGTGAGAGTGGTGTGAATTAATTAATAATTAATTCACTAAATATTAACTCATTAATCAACTGAAGAATACATCAGTTAACTACAGTGCATGGATAGTTTCAGTGGAGACCAGTGGAGAGATAGGTGAAAGGGCAAGATGACTATCAGTTGTGACTATAGTGATGAATTGATTGCATCCAACACTCATTAGAGATGCAAATGAGGATTGTGAAATGCAATCCAGGTGGATTCGAGTTCATTCAGAGCCATTCTTCAGCAGGGATTGCGCAGTAGAGGTAGGCTAGCAGGTGGCAAAGATCGGTGCATGGATTTGCTAGATCAGACCTGATTAGTGTGTAGCGATTGTATTGTACTGAGAGCTTGATATGATCAGCTTTGTATGAGGATTTTTACATGAGCTCTATGAAATATATTATATACAAATAGTTGGGGTTTTTAGCTTCAAGCTTTCCCGTTAAAACACTGTGTTAATATGTGTGAATTTTTATGGTTTCATGTGTGCTTTGCAATTGATTTAATTTCCGCATGTAATGATCAATGGTGGAATAGATTATGTATTGTGCATGAAGTTAAAATAGTGTACGATCAGAAGAATATTGGATATATAATGCATTAGTTATATAATTTCTACATGGTATTAGAGCAATATTTATCATAGCAATTTCAATTATTGAAGCGGTTGAGTTTTGTGTTGGTGGAATTCGAATTTGCTGCAGTGTTTTCTTGGTGTCAAAGTTGAGCATTCATTGAAATGTCTTTCAACGGATTGCGATTGGATTATGCCCTTGAGCTCAGCTTGAATTATATTGCATGGAAGGACACTATGGAGGTGGTGCTGGAGGATAATGGGTTGAAGGAGTTCATAGATGCAGAAATTCCAAAACCTACTTCTAACGATGCAGCCGCCTTTGACGCATGGCAAAAGAAGACAAAAAAAAGTCGAAGAATTCTGTTGGAAGGTGTGAAGGATCACATAGTGTCCATCCTTCATGGTAAAGCTTCTCCATTTTTGATGTGGAAAGCTTTGACAAATTTGTTCCAAAGCAAAAGCGACCAGAGGAAGTTGGCGCTTAAAGACAAGCTCAGGAAAATAAAAATGGAGAAGGGAAAAAGTATAACCAAGTACCTCACGAAGTTTTTCCAGTGCAGGGATGAGCTAAAAAGTGTGGGGGTTACTGTATATGAAGAGGACTTGGTGAGCTTGGCTCTCCTCGGGCTTCCGAAGAGTTGGCATTCCTACGAGGACTCTGTCAATGGTCGGGAGAAACTACTAGGATGGGAGCGACTTTGGTCAGATCTTGTGTAGGAGGAGATAAGGTGGAGTACCAGGGATGGATCTTCATCGAAGAATGAAGATGAAGAAAATTGCGCTTTTGCTACCAAAGAAAGGAAAGGGAAGGGAAATAAAAATCCTTCTCAATCCGGTGCGAAAGGCAAGAAGTAGGACATGTCCAAGGTGAAGTGCTTTCACTGTTACCAACATGGACATTATGCCACTAATTGTCCACATAAGGAGAAGGGCTTTCCTGTGCAGTAAGGAAACTGGTGAAACCTAGAGGATCGGGGTTCGAGTTAAGAACCTTTATCAATTGTAGGTAGATGTATGTACAACAATGGCAGGCAAAGCAGAAGGAGTGGTGAGCTGGGATGAGGGAGAATTGTGGCACAGAATATTGGGCCATCTTCACAATGGTGCTTTGAAAATTTTGTAGCAGATTTCTACCGGGCTTCCCAAAGGTACACTTGCGCAGTCAGATCAGTGCAAGGGATGTACTTTGGGAAAATTTGTGAAAGCCACCTTTCATGAGAAGGATAGTTGCGCCACGACGATCCTTGAGATAATTCACACAGACGTGTGTGGACCTTTCTCAGTAGCTTCGAAATCAAAGCATAGGTATTATGTGATATTTGTTGATGACTTGTCTTGTAAGTGCTGGATCTTCTTCATGCAGAAGAAGAGCGAGACATTCTCAAAGTTCTGTGAGTTTAAGGCACTGGTTGAGAAAGAGTCAGGGAAGAAGGTGAAGGCTCTTAGGAGTGATAATGGTGGTAAATTCATCTCTGGCAAATTCAAAGACTTTTGCAGCGCAGAAGGAATTCGAAGAGAGCTCATAGTGCCTCATAACCCACAGCAGAATGGGGTCGTAGAGCGAAAGAACATAACGATCGTGGGTGCTGCACGGGCGATGTTGCATGATCAGGGGCTTCCCATACACTTGTGGGCTGAAGCATGCAACACTGCGGTTTATGTGAAAAACCGTTGTCCTCATAGAGTACTTGGCATGAGTACACCTGAAGAGGCATTTTCTGGTAAGAAGCCTGATATTTCTTATTTGAAGATTTTTGGCTCACTTGTTTACATTCATGTGACGAAGGATGCCAGGAAGAAGCTGGAGCCGACCACAGAGGTTGGGATATTTTTGGGGTACACAGAAACACCCCACAACTATCGTGTGTATTTTCCAGATAGTCGGAAGACTGTTGTGTGATGGGATATCAAATTTCATGAGGAGAAAGCCATGAATTTGTCACTTGAGAGGGAGCTACACTTGCATGCAGATGAGGAGCTACTAGTTCCTAAGGATGAGCCTCAGGATGTGGATCAGCCACAAGAGGAGGTTCATGGAGTGGAAGAAACCACTCATGCAGTGCCAAACATCAGAGGGCGGAAGCGCACTATAGAAGCTGAGCGACTGAATCTTGATGCAGTGCAGAATTTAGGAGCCCCTACATCACAGCGCAGACAGAGATAGTCACTTGACCGATTTACTAGATACATGGCTCTAATGAGAAAGTGTATCGTGACAGAACCATCTTCTTTCAAAGAAGCTGTGGAGGACCCTGCATGGGTAGATTCCATGGTGGAAGAGTATGATTCGATTGTCAGAAAAAGTGCATGGGAGATTGTCCCAAGACTGGAAGTGGTAGGTTCGAGATGGATCTACAAAGTGAAGCAAGCTACTGACGGGAGCATCGAGAAGTACAAGGCAAGATTTGTTGCCCGGGGCTTCGCACAGATCGAGGGGATCGACTATGAAGAAACCTTTGCACCTGTCGCAAGGTATTCTTCCATACAGACCATCCTTGCTCTCTCAACGTAGATGGGTTGGCACATTCATCAGATGGATGTGAAGACTGCGTTCCTCAATGAATTCATTGAGGAGGTGTGCATAGAGCAGCCTGAAGGTTTTGAAATCTTCAGCAGTGAGTCACATGTGTGCATGCTCAAAAGAGTGTTGTATGGGCTAAAACAAGCACCTTGTGCTTGGTACACACGGATAGACAGTTATTTCACTGGACTTGGTTTTGCCAAGAGTGAGGCGGATCCAAACCTATACCAGATTGTGGTGGAGGGTAAGTTGCTGATCATTGTACTTTATGTAGATGATTTGATATTGACAGGTGATGAACAGTTGATACTCTCATGCAAGGCTGATCTTGCATAGGAGTTTTAGATGAAGGACTTGGGCCTCCTTCATTATTTCCTGGGATTGGAAATTTGGCAGCGAAAGGATGGACTGTTTGTGTCTCAAGGAAAGTATGCCCAGGAGATACTAGAGAAGTTCAACATGCAAGGCTGCAAGCCTATTGACACTCCTCTTCCTGGTGGTTGGAGGAAAGAGGATGCTACATCAGCAGAGGTAGTGGATGCCACTGTTTATCGACAGTTGGTTGGTTCGCTCATGTATCTAGTCAATACACGACCAGACATATGCTATGCTGTTAACTAGCTTTCACAAGCTATGGTTAAGCCTACCAAGCTCTTTTGGAAGGAAGACAAGCATGTTTTGAGATATCTCAAAGGTACATCGGGATATGGATTATGGTACAGACAGTCGGATGAGGTGAAGCTGCATGGATTCACAGATGCAGATTGGGCAGGGAGCCCAACAGACAGAAAGAGCACATCTGGAGGGATATTCAGTATCAGGTCTACAACAATTTCTTGGTACAACAGGAAATATAGATCCGTGGCACTCAGTTCAGCGGAGGCTGAGTACATGGCAACAAGTTTGGCTGCATGCGAGGCTATATGGATGAGGAAGATCCTGGTCGGGTTATTTGGTTCACACTTAGATCCTACTGTGATATATTGTGATAATCAGAGTTGCATTAAACTCTCGGTTAATCCAGTATTTCATGATATATCTAAACATATTGACATCCGGTACCATCATATCAGATATTGTGTGCAGTGGAAGATCATGTCGCTATCTTACATTCCTATGGAGGATTAGGATGTTGATATTCTGACGAAGGTGCTCACCAGGTGCAAATTCGAATACCATAGAGACAGGATCGGGGTGGCAGATAATCTCTATCTTGTTGAGAGGGAGTGTTGAGATTCAACAAGATGATGAGCTTAGTGAAAAGAGTCACCTTCACTAAGTGGGCCCACAGGCTATTTTTGGTGCAAGTCTATTTTTAGACATGTCGATCATATTCTATGAGTTGCAAGGTATTTATGGATGGGTTGGTCAAATTGAAAAATAGATGGACTTCTATTTTTAGACATATTGGGCGGATGATATTTTAGATTGCCAGTCTAAAAATAGATATGTCAAATATTATTAGCTCTTAATAATATTTGGACTATAAACATTATCTTATTCTCTTGGAGCACTTCAGTTAAGTGCACGGATGTGGCACAGGAGCTGACAGAAGGAATTATGCTATTCCCGAGGGTTAAGTGGAGCTATTGCATGGAGACTTCAGTTAAAAATCATGTGACAAAGTTTGGTGGAGTTATTGAGGTAGTTGGTGGAGTTGTGTTCAGTTTAACTAAGTTAGACACAGTTGAGCTAGTTGTATCTAGTCTAACTGATTGATACATTAGTGAGTGGTGTGAATTAATTAATAATTAATTCACTAAATATTAACTCATTAATCAACTAAAGAATACATCGGTTAACTACAGTGCATGGACAGTTTCAGTGGAGACCAGTGGAGAGATAGGTGAAAGGGCAAGATGACTATCAGTTGTGACTATAGTGATGCATTGATTTCATCCAACACTCAGTAGAGATGCCAATGAGGATTTCATAGTGAAAGCCAAGTGGATTCGAGTTCATTCAGAGCCATTCTTCAGCAGGGATTACGCAGTAGAGGCAGGCTAGCAGGTGGCAAAGATCGGTGCATGGATTTGCTAGATCAGACCTAATTCGTGTGTAGCGATTGTATTGTACTGAGAGCTTGATATGATCAGCTTTGTATGAGGATTGTTACATGATCTATATGAAATATATTATATACAGATAGTTGGGGTTTTTAGCTTCAGGATTTCCCATTAAAACACTGTGTTAATATGTGTGAATTTTTATGGTTTCATGTGTGCTTTGCAATTGATTTAATTTCCACATGTAATGATCAATGGTGGAATAGATTCTGTATTGTGCATGAAGTTAAAATAGTGTGCGATCAGGAG
Organism: Pinus albicaulis; assembly: GCA_034641835.2. Classification (NCBI taxonomy): domain Eukaryota; kingdom Viridiplantae; phylum Streptophyta; class Pinopsida; order Pinales; family Pinaceae; genus Pinus; species Pinus albicaulis. Next base: position 944,937,699 of record CM076576.1, on the reverse strand, counting down.
AATATTGGATATATAACGCATTAGTTATATAATTTCTACATAATATTTTTCATATTCATCAACATCATCATCGTCATCATCATCATTGTCATCATTGTCATATTTTTCATTCACATCATCTTTAACATCATCATCATCATCATCATCATAAACATCATTGTCGTTGTCGTCATTGTCATCACCATCATAATCATCATCTTCATCAATATCAACATCATTTATATGAAAAGGAATGGTGCCTCAATGAATCACATATAATTTATTATATGTCTCTTATGGTCCTACTTCCAATCTTTAAGGATATGAGTCCCAATGAGTGTAAAAATGATGGCTATATAGGAACCAATTATCATTGATGTCAAGCTTGTTGTTACTTTTGCAGGCATACCCCTAAATACCAATCAACCACTTAAAAATTACCAATTAGTTGAAATTATTCTTTAATTAATTGACCCCACATATAGTGACTTGTTAAAGGGGTCAACATTGAAATTTTTTCAGTTTGTGATTGAATGGATTGAAATTTGACATGGTTATAGCAGATATAGGAATTGATGATATGAGAGGTTTTGAAGAATCATATACGACTCACACAAATAATTCGAAAAACAAATCAAAAAATTATAACATAAATGTCAAGGAGATGAAGCTCTCCATCTAAAATATCCATGTAATTGGGTGCTTACTAGGTCATACCTTGAGACCTATTTTTGGTTCATAACTAACCTATTCATGGTGGCTATATCCCTCATAGATGTGAATTTTAATCTATAATGATCATATGTGATGGTTCAGTGAATTACCGATGGTTCTTGGAAACTATGCTTATGATATGTTAAACTCAGTTGTGCATGTTTAGGATATTTGGCCATGGTAACAAATCAACTTATAATGGTCACCTTGTACTTTATCTCCAAATTCCTAATATATGTTGAAATAGTGGAAAAATTTCAAGTAAATTATTGATATCCAAGCATTGTAGATACATATTTGGATTAGTCTATGAGTTCATATTCTTACTTGCTTAGCAAATTTCTTCTTTCTCCTTGACCTGCTCATCATGCATCACCCTTCATAGTGGACAAGTTGGAATGGACATCACATGTTCCATTCATGTGGCTTGAGAAATCCTCCCATTTGAAGGATGGGCACTATGATGGCTTGTAAAAAACAGTTTCATTGGTTGTCGTAGTTGATGTTAGTTGGAAATGAGAACATGGTATTTCATGGAAAACTATTTTTTATACATTTAGAAATCAACCGTGATAATGGTTAACCATATAAACCCATTTTTGAACCTATACTTGTGTGACAAATAACTTCTTTCTCCTCAACCCACTCATCGATAGCCTTGATTGTGGACAAATTAGACTCAACATCATCGTGTTCCATTCTCAAGGATTGAGAAATAATCCTCCCATTCAAAAGACAAGCACCAATATGCCTTGAAAGATAGTTTCCATGATTGTTCTAGTTGACATTACTTAGAAATGAGAACATGCATTTTCTTGGAAAATTATTTTTTATACTTATACCAACAAATTATGACAATGCTAAACTAATGGATCCTCATTTAGTTTTCCACGAACCCTCCAACACAGATCTATTATATTCAAACAATGTATTATTTCGATTCATTGTACTATCCAATTTATTAAATATCCAAGAGAACTATTCATGTGCGTTTAAATTCAACCTGAACACTTGAAATATGGTTGGGTGTCATCATATTTATATTCTTAATTTTTAATTATATTAATGAATGGATTGTTTTTTTCCACATTTTGTAAAAATGTTGAACTGGGGGGTTCTTCAGATGTTTAATCACAAGATACAATGGGATTTCATCATAATAGTGTTAATGACACCATTAAATTTTGTTTCACATGTAGTACATGAAATGCATGATTAATTTCAACAACAATCATATAAGATTATATATTAAGATTATTATATATATTAATATGATATATAACGAAGATTAATATTATATTAAAGTAAAATTAAATATAGCATATAATTTAACTTAATTTTATGTTATATTATTTTATAAATTTTTAATTTAATATAATATAATTTAACTATATGCTATATTATATTTATATTTAATTTTGTGTTTTCTGTTTAATTGGGGTGCAATATAAGAAATTTTAAGGCACATTTTTCTGGCTTTCCCCCATTCTGCATACGAATACAAGTGCACTAGGGTTTCACTCGATTTCGGAGTTGGGCACTAGGGTTTCACTCGGCTCTCAGAGTTCAACACAAGCACACCAGGGCACTAGGGTTTCACTTATCTTTTAGATTTGGGCACCAGGGAACCATGATTTCACTCACCTTTCAGAGTTGGGCATCAAGGCACCAGGGTTTCACTCACCTCTCAGAGTTGGGAACTAGGGTTTCCATCGCCTCTTAGAGTTAGACAAGAGGGAAAAAGGGCATGGAGGTTTCATTCACCTCTTGGAGTTCGACACGAAGGCACCAGGGCACTAGGGTTTCACTTGCCAATCTGATATGAAATTAAAAATTGAAAGTTTCTTGTAAAATTTTGAAATATAGTTTGTGTATTGTGGACAATGGATTGAAATTTCAAAAAAACATAAAGTTATTAAATTTAGTCAAGTTTTGAAGATTTAAATAGAGAAAAATTGACAACATGCAAAATCACAAAACAATAATTTGATGATCGAATTCACCCCTCTCGGGCTACATCTCTGGGTCCGGCTTCAAATGTTGGCCCTTTAAATTATATTCTCAAAATTTAAATTACATCAACATACAATGCTCAAATCACAAAAATAATGCTGCCATTATGTCCAAAACACCCAAAAACAACTGTGTCATCTCTTCTTGGGCTCAAAAATGCTGAAAAATGGCCAAGTTAGGCTTCCTTCTTCATTTCCTTACTAAGTTTCCCACAAAATTACCCCTCTGTCAAACATGGAAATGAATTTTTCCTTTGGTGGTTCTACGAGGCGAAAAAATAGTGTGGGAATCACAAAAATTCCTTCGAAAATAGTGAAAAATATAATATGGCTAGCTGGGCACCACACCCATAACTTTCACCCCTTAATCTGGTCACTTGGAAATCTATGTGACCGGGGGCGCAATCCAGAGGCCACGTGCTTCGTAGATATTGACACCTAGTTGCGTGGACAGGGTGCCACATGCCTTGCCCCTCCGCACCATACACCATGGCTTGTATATAATAAATGGTACCGGTGGTTGGGGGCCAAGTCCTTGCCCCCTCCAATTTTGACCACGGTTGTGTATAATGCCATATAACTGGTGGTGGGTTGGTCAGGTGAGCTCACCGGCCCACCCCACCCCCCAAACTGAAAAATGATTACATCATAAATGAAAATTTCCCACATAGTTATAATAGGAACTATGATGGTCCATTGGTAGAGTGGACGATTAACTTGGTAGAGGTGTAATATTCCCAATTTTTGCAGCTAATGGGAATATTGCATTTTTCTTAACTCATGAATAAAAGTGTAAAGGAGGAACTCTAAAACTCCTAATCATCAAAATAAATCAATGCCCAATGTGAAAATGGACAAATCTGGGCCATTTCAATAAAATACACTTAGGTGTGAAAAGTAATGAAGAAGTTTGACTAGGTCAACAGGACCAAATCACAATAGTGTCTGGATGCATTGAACATCCTAATTGACAAATGCAGTTTTATATGGAGACCCTTCATGTGAAAAGGGTTAACTCATTGGAGGTGGTTTAGGGTTTTCCAAACCCTAATGTTATAAAAGAAAGAGGAAGGCCACAAGGAATGGTAGTTGAAGATAATTTGATTTTGAGATTACTTGGGCAACTCAAGATCTCTGGCTGTTTAGCTAGAGAGAGGAATTTCATGTTTAGGAATTCCTCCTCCTTTATTGAGGAGCTCTTGAAGGAGTATGTTCTAAAATGCCTCACATCTAGGCTTGAGGCCAAGCTTCCTCCATCAAGACAACGTTATTTCTTCAGCAGAAAAATAATGTGTTGCTGGGTGTTGCAGTGAGGGGTTTTCAACACCACTTCCAGATCTAGTTTTGCAGAAAAGGGAGCATTCCTTTCTCTGGAAGATTAGTGAGGAAGAATTGAGCTTCAGTTCTAGATCTTGGCATCAGGCCAAAGGACCTTCCAACATCAACTGCGCAGTATACTTCAAAAGCTGCGTTGTTTTCCAGTGCATTGTTGCAGCAGGGTTTCTACCCTAGTTTGGTGCTAGTTTCCTTGAGGAAGGGCCATCCCTTCTACCGGAGAGTTTGTGTTACAGACCTCTTCTATAATTTTGTAAATTTCAGCTCATGTAATTAGATTTTAGTGATTTTTCATTTTGCAGATCCATATTCTGCAGATCTGATACTTGTAATTTGTTCTTTCATGAAATCCCCTTGCCGAGTGATCTTTTGATGTATAAAAGGAGCTGAATCTCCATTTTTCTTCATGATCAGTGATAATAAAATTCATATCTGATGTTTTAGACATATTGTTTCTATTTTATTCATAAATTACGCTCTACATACTTCAGCCATTTTCTGCATACTCAAAGTCACGGGAAATCAACATTTTTAAGCATATCCGGGGATGGAGGAACTGTTTAACATAGATATAATGATTTGTTTGAGATGAAATTAGAATAATAGGTCCCTCATGACCTAATATGAAATAATATCCCGGGATTTCCCTTAATTTTACGCAGATTTATGAATACATCTATTTTAGGGTCGTAATAACTGCTTTTCCCCACTTTTTGGATCCTAAATTCATATATAAGTTTATGATGTACTTGGAATCAGTTTCTGAGTGTATATAAGAACCTTTTATGCACTGGAATCTCTCTTAACTTCCAGTAGAGCATTCTACTTTGCTGCAGCCCCTCATTGGGCCTTCTCTTGAAGATAACTAGGTGTGGGAGATCTGTTTAACTCACCTAGTCTTATTTGTTTTTGCTGAAATATTGGATTTAGTTTTTTTATTGACTGATATAAAGGATCCAAGAGTAATTTTCCTATTTCATTTCATATTTTATTTAAAATGAATTTGTCAGTTCATGATTTATGAGAAATCCTGAAAAAGGAACATTACATTGGTATCAGAGCATGATATTTGGCTTAGCCTGTGGCTTCAAGCCAAAGTGATGAATCCATAAAGTAGGAATCTTTCAATATCTATAGACAGAGTCTGCAGATGGCCAGGTAGCCTCTGGATCTCATCCTTTTCTCAAAGGTGACATATCCAGTAAATGCCCCTGCAGTCAATCTTTGGAATAGAATCTTGATACTAGTGAAGAGGGAACTTTGCAGTAGTATCAGAGAAGAGAAGAAGCAGAGATAAGAATGATGGAGAGGATTAATTTACTCTCATTAGTGTTCATATCTAAGAAGAGCCTCTCCAAAGAGGTAAATCAGAAGAGAGAAAGAAGATGCACCGAGACTCCTAGAGGGTTTGGAGAAGAAGCAAGCTGCAGTGAGACCCACATGAGGTTTCAAGAAGAAGAAGGAAGCCCCAGCACTTCCTATCAGCAAAATAGAAGACTGGAGAATCCTATATCTCCTCATAGATCCACTATTCCCACTTTCTTTGAAGAAGGTGAGAGGTATAGCAATGAAGAAGAGAGATGCAAAAAAACTCTTAAAGGGTTTCAAGATGAAGAGGAAGAACTATACACTTCCTGTCATCACAAGGTAGGGAGAATGACTGAAGAAGAGATCTCATTACTTCTTTTTCAAACATTGAAGAGTATTAAGGAAAATGTCAAGGAGTTTGAGGAGGAGAGGAGAAAGATGAGCTACAAAGAGACATCTCCCAAGGAAACAAAGGAGAATGTCAATCTTGTCACTTTGGGCAAGAGATCTCCATTTTCACCACCTGCTGCTAAGGAGCTTGCATCTAGAGAAGAGGCACTTGCATCTTTGCAAGGTAGTCTTGAGTTCTTAATATATGGGGTCCCATGCATGAATCAAGAGATGCCTGAGGAGGAGAAGATACCAGCGCTGGTATGCTTGAAGAAAGGAGGCCATCATTCTTTCCAGTAGTTGGAGGCATCATTGATCCGGGTGGAGGAACTCTTGTGTTCTGTCAAGAGGTTCCCACATATCAGTTGATCAAGGATGAGACTGGAAACTATCCCTATGCATCATTGTTGAGTTACATTCAATCTCTTGGGTTGAGATGTAGGGTCTCAATAAAGGGGATTAGTACTATCCTATGTTCAATGGTTGACTGTGAGATCAATAATGAAACTTGCTTTGAGACAGTACATGCATCACTTTGCAGATCTACAACGCTGTCACTTAGTAACTGTGACAAAGAAGCTTCAACTCTCTTGGAGCATTATAAAGGTAGCTTCAACCTTGAAGCAGTGGAGAAGAAGAAGATGAAGAGTAGACATCTTGAGATGAGAAGCATTTTCTCCCCTCTAGATGACACTCTCTCAATGAGCATGCTACAGCTCAAAGAGAGACTTCTACTTTCTACAGATTCAAAGCCTAATTGGTTTTCGAAGGCCATAGATGGAAGAAAGGTCTCACTAAGAGATCTCAACAAAGATGCATTTCAATATTTCATGAGATGCAAGGTTCTTCATTGGTTCAAAGGAGATGGTATTCTACAAAGGGAGGATGCCATTATTATGAGCACATCAATCATATTCCATATTGGAGTGAGTGGATGAGGATGATGAGCAAGAGATCACATGATCACTTGTAGACATGTATGGACCAGCAAGCTTGGTTATGCTGGTTTCCCTTGGGAGACTCCTATCACTCTCCAAAGGCACCTATTTTTCTGATCTATGCCTTGAAGAATGGTCTTGAAATGAATAAGGAGGCATGGCAACGCTGGTTGCTTTGGGGTAAGCATGATAATTACCCAAAGATTCTCATTCTCTTATCTCATGCTTTATGCACCATTAATAGAGTATATGAAAGGGAAGCATGGTTGATGCGGTTGTCAAAAGGAGAATTTGGACATTACATGTTAAATCTCATGTCCATGTATTCACCCATGTTTGAAATATGTCTCATTTATCCACATGTACTTCTGTTGGAGGGATATTTCATGCATGTACTTTGGTTTGGGAGGAGAAATGACTCCCACATGATGTGGTATGAGGGAGCTTGCTTGTACTATGTTGATGAGACATTTCACAAGTCCATCATTGTGTTGTTGCTCCAAGATCCACATGTTGATAAGGCAAGAGGGCTACAAAAGTCCTTGTTGCTATGGTTGCTCTAGGGTGAGTACGATTACTACCAATAGCTCATCATTTTCTAAAGCATGCCTTGGATTTCAATGATATGTTGTAGCAAGAGAAGGCATGTACAATTTTGAATCACTTGGGAGAGTATGGCCACCACATGACATATCCTATGTCCATGTGTTTTGCATTGTGTAGAATTTGGCATATTGATCTCGTGATGTGCATTGATGCTGATATTATGTATTGGGATGATGTGACATATCATATGTCCATTAGTATGGTTTGGTTTCATGATGCACATGAGGAGGAAAGATGGCAGAAAGACCTCTTGTTGCTTTGGTTTCTTTTAAATGAGTATGGTGACCACCCCATAGCTCATAATTTTCTGATTCATGCTCTATGTATTAAAGATAAATTGCAGCAAGGGAGGGCATGTACATCATCTTTTGGAAAGCTTGGCTTGCTCATCTTACATTGAGGAGATGGAGGATGGCAGCAAAGGGCCTTGCTTCAGTGGCTATTATTAGGAGAATATGGTTTGACATCTTTTTCCACCCATGTTGCTCCTTCACTTCTTCTTTTGCATAACGCTGGAATGATTTAGTTTGGATCAAAAAAGGCCAACAGGGCTAAGAATTAAAGCATAACAATGCTTAATCAATTTCATAAAACATGGATGGAGAAATGTTCTTGCATGTTGAAGCTTTTCCTTTATGGAAGGAGCTACTTATTTTATGTCTCTCATGTGTTTATGATGATGTTGGACATCATGTAATTGTCATTTTGTACTTCATGTTAAGAAGAGGACATCTAACCTTACAGTTGGGAGTCATCTCATGCATTTGTGGAAGACAACTTTGGAACCAAACATACATAACCTATTGTAGCAAATGGAGGAAGCCTTCCTTATGTGGATGCCATTTGGAGGGGAATAGATGGTTTGCATCTGCAATAAGAGTTGCTTGAGGGAAAGCAACATTTTTCCGGGGGAGACTGTAATATTCCAAATTTTTGTAGCTAATGGGAATATTTCATTTTTCTTAACTCATGAATAAAAGTGTAAAGGAGGAACTATAAAACTCCTAATCAGCAAAATAAATCAATGCCCAATGTGAACATGGAAAAATCTAGGCCATTTCAATAAAATAAACTTAGGCATGAAAAGGAATGAAGAAGGTTGACTAGGTCAATGGGACCAAATCACAACAGTGTCTAGATGCATTGAACCTCCTAATTGATTAGCGCAGTTTTAGATGGAGACCCTTCATGTGAAAAGGGTTAACTCATTGGAGAATTGATCAGAACAGTTTTAGATGGAGACCCTTCATGTGAAAAGGGTTAACTCATTGGAGGTGGTTTAGGGTTTTCCAAACCCTAATTTTATAAAATAAAGAGGAAGGCCACAAGGAATGGTAGTTGAAGATAATTCGATTTTGAGATTGCTTGGGCAATTCAAGATCTATGGCTATTTAGCTAGAGAGAGGAATTTCCTGTTTAGGAATTCCTCCTCCTTCATTGAGGAGCTCTTGAAGGAGTATGTTCTAAAATTCCTCACATCTAGGCTTGAGGCCAAGCTTCCTCCATCAAGACAACGTTATTTCCGTAGCAGAAAAATACTGTGTTGCTGGGTGTTATAGTGAGGGATTTTCAACACCACTTCCAGATCTAGTTTTGCAAAAAAGGGAGCATTCCTTTCTCTGGAAGATTAGTGAGGAAGAATTGAGCTTCAGTTCCAGATCTTGGCATTAGGCCAAAGGACTTCCAACATCAACTGCGTAGTATACTTCAAAAACTGCGTTATTTTCCAGTGCATTGCTGCAGTAGGGTTTCTACCCTAGTTTGGTGCTTATTTCCTTGAGGAAGGGCCATCCATTGTTCCAGAGAGTTTGTGTTACATCCCTCTTCTATAATTTTGTACATTTCAGCTCATGTAATCATATTTTTAGTGATTCTACATTTTGCAGATCCATATTCTGCAGATCTGATACTTGTAATTTTTTCTTTCATGAAATCCCCTTGTCGAGTGATCTTTTGATGTATAAAAGGAGCTGAATCTCCATTTTTCTTCATGCACAGTGATAATAAACTTCAGATATGATGTTTTAGACATATTTTTTCTAATTTATTCAGAAATTACGCTCTGCATGCTTCATCCATTTTCTGCATACTCAAAGTCATGGGAAATCAGCATTTTTAAGCATATCCAGGGATGGAGGAACTGTTTAACATATCTATAATGCTTTTTTTGAGCTAAAATTCAGAGCATAGGTCCCTCATGACCTAATATGAAATAAACTCCTGGAATTTCCCTTAATTTTACGAATATTTCTGAATAAATCTATTTTAGGGTCAAAATCACTGCTTTTCCCCACTTTTTGGATCCTAAATTCAGATCTAAGTTGTTGATATACTTGGAATCAGTTTATGAGTGTATATCAGAACCTTTTATGCACTAGTATCTCTCTGCACTTCCGTTATAGCATTCTACTTTGCTGCAACCCCTCATTGGGCCTTCTCTTGAAGATAACTAGGTGTGGGAGATCTGTTTAACCCACCCAGTCTTATTTGTTTCTGCTGAAATATTGGATTTAGTTTTTTTATTGACTGATATAAAGGATCCAAGAGTCATTTTCCTGTTCCATTTCATATTTTACTGAAAATGCATTTGTCAGTGCATGATTTATGAGCAATCCTGAAAAAGGAACATTACAAGAGGTCACAGGGTCAAACCCTACCAAGGTCAGTCGGTTTCCTACCAAAAATTGCACTCCTTTTGAGGGCCACATGGCACCCTTCGATTAGCCAACTCCAAATCACAACAATCAATCAAACTTTGTTAAGTGCCTTATACGATCATGCCATGTGTCAGCAAGATATTTGGTTGTTTGACCACCATACTGTACATTAACCTGCTGATGTCAGTGCCACGTCATCGTATGACCTGCCTAGTCAACCCTGCAAGTTGAATTTTTAGCTGTTTTCCAAAAAAATCACAACATGATAAATTTCTCATACGGTGTTTGATTGAGGCGATTCAATCATCGTTGCAAACATAATGACGAGATATACTATTTGGCACTAGTTTCATAATGTGAGCGCTTTTATTTTTGAGCTTGTTTTTGATCCCCTAGATTATTCCTCCCAACTGGAAGCTTTTGGACCACCAAAATTCTATTTTTACTCACCAAGTAAGTGAGGGTACAAGTCCCTCACTTCCTCGATCTCAATCCACCTTTCTTTACTTGGATTGGTACCTTTGAGCTCCACTCAAATATACTCCACATTGCCTCTTCGTGAAGTCCTCATCCTCTTGTCAAGAATTGAGTCTTCCTACAACTCATTTACATATTTAGGAGAAAAATATTCTATAGATGGAATCTGAACATTCTCTTCATGATCATTAATCCTTGGATGCTCATACAATCTCAAGATTTCCACATTCACAACATAATAAATTTGCATATAAGGCAGAAAATGTAATAAAAAGCATTGTTAAAAATATTTTCCAAGATTTCAAAAGGACTATATCTGATTGGCTTGAGATTTTTACCTTCACCTTGAAGTATTTCCTTGCTGAAATTCAACCAAAATTGATCTCCCACTTGGAAATCTTGATCAACCCGATGCTTGTCATGTCTTGCTTTTTACTTTTCTCTAGATATTCTTGTACTCTTTGATGCACTAGTTGAATTTGTTCAATGAAATTATTTTCTTTGTCCACATCACTATGTCCATCTACTAAAATAGCTTTACCAAAGTTGAAATCCAAGGGAGACTTTGGAAAATAACCGAAACACGCTTCAAATGGAGATACTTGCATAGATGAGTGCTTAGCATGATTGTAGGTATGTTGGATGTAATGAAAATTCTCATCCCAAGGTTTAGGATGCTTACCACAATATCCACAAAGGAGATGAACTATTTTTATATTCACTACTTTTGTCTCGCTATCATTTTCTAGATGAAATGAGGTTCTCTTATTCAACGTTGTGTCCATGAATTCCGATAAAATTCACCAAAAATTCCTAAAAAATCTAAAATCTTGATCAGAAATAATAGAAGTGGGTAACCCAAAGTGAACCCATACATTTTGGAAGAACATCTTTGTGGCTTGTTAAACTGTAACATGTTTTTTACATGGAATCAACACAAACATTTTGCTGAAATGACCCACAACAACATATAGATAATCATGCCCTTTCATAGACATTGGTAGCCCCCCTACAAAATACATAGAAATACTTTCCCAAGGAAGAGAAAGAATAGGAAGTGAAGTGTACAAAACCAATTTCCTATTGTTAGACTTGATAGTAGACACATGGAACATCATTTTACATATATTGAAAAAATTTCATTCATGTGAGGCCAATATTGACTACCTCTGAATTTATGTAACCATTTTATCTACATAAAAATTACCAACAATAAGATAAGCATGGGCTTCCCTTATGACATCGAATCTTTCAATCTGCAGAACACATAACTTTCCAAGATGATAAAAAAAATTGTTATGAACATGATAATCCAACTCTTCAACATGATTGCCTTGAATCAAGGTTGCATAAACATCTTTAAAATCATCATCTTGAGCATACTATTCAATATAAATTTCATGCATGATTGAGTTATGCTTAATAATAATAAATGAATTAACAATATGCCTTGATAACATATCAATAACTTTGTTATATATACCTTTCTTGTACCTGATTAGCAAATGAAATTGCTATAGAAATCCCATCCACTTGACATGTCTAGCTTGTTGTAACTTGGTTTGTGATTGTAAATATTGCGAAGGTTGATGGTCAGAATGAATAATAATTTCTTTACCCATCAAATATTTCTTCCATTGATGAACCCTTAGCTAAACTGAGAGGGGGGGGGGGGGGGTAGGGGGTGGGACAAATCATTTTAGTACATTCACGGACATTAAAAATATTTTCTTTACACCCATTAAGTACTTCATTTTATAAGAAGCATAATATGTAATGAATCAACAAACTAAATGTGTGGACAACCAGTAATTGAGAAAATTAAAACATCACATCAACACATACTCATCAATCACAGTGGAAACCCATAAGGGAGAAAACCACTTCTTATTATTGCTGTGATGAAAATGGAAGCTCCAACTCCCTCTCATAACTAATTTTATGTAGGCTCCAACCTATAGGAGGCTACTGCCTCAAATTCTGCATGCTACAAATTGTAAGGAAGCTCCAATTCCTATCTATTTTCTGTAGGCTACAAACCACATGAGGCTCCTACCTCAACCAGATCCAACTGGACATCTATCAAGCTACAAATTGAAATGGAAGCACCAAATCCCATGTATTTTATGCAGGCTACAACCCACAGGAGGCTCCTACCTCAATGAAATCCAACTGGAAATTTATCAAGTTACAACTTGAAAGGAGACTACAATCCCTTCACTTAAAATGAAACTAAAATGCTGATTTACCTAGATATCAACTTTGTTATACTCCTTCTCCACTGCTACCTCTTCAACCTTCATATCTGCTTCATATTAGCTCCTGATGTGCACATCATCTCTATCAGATCTCTTTGATTCTTACACTCTCTAACCTCTCTCTATGCACACTGATATTACATCTCTTATACAGATAACTCCTGACTGTTTGAATTCTACAGAGAATACGAAGTGAACAAGCTTGACCCTATGCCTTCCACCCATTCGATTCCTTACACTTTAGTTCAAGTTATTACATCGGAAATGATCATTACAACACTCATTGGAGTTTTCCCTATGCCTACGAAGACTTGCATTTGCATCACATACAATAAAAAATAATTAATTCATTTACATTTATAGTTACAACAAATATATTTCACTCAGCCCTTTTAGCTCTTGGATCGCTGTGCATTTGTATTTTCTGCTGCTGCTACTATATTTTATGTTTCTTCTATTATATTATAACAGTTCTGCACAAACGCCTTTTTCTAGACTTGACCTAGCTGGCACATTTCCAACAGTGCCACCATATGCTCCTTTTTCCCGAATCTGCCTATCTGCCTTCCTTCTCTTGCTTGCAACGTTCAGCCTTTTCCTTGTCTCAACACTTGACTCTGCCCTGAAGGTTTTGCTGAGCCCGACTCGACCCATGGTGCATATCTCCTCATTACCCTAATATTTAAATTTCTTTCGACTTTTCTCTGTGTCAGGTCACTTAGCCGAGCCTTTCTCCCTGCGTTAAAAATTTTCTTGTTTAAAAGTCGCAACCGCATCAACCACTATTCTGCACAAGTGTCGGGTCTTACCTGAGTCTATTGGCCGTGTTCATTTTTATTCATAAAATAGTGTAACTACAAAGAACCTTGGAGCTTGAATAAATTCCAAATAGCCTTTGAAAAACCTCGCGTCCAATCCCTTTATCACATTTTAGTGATCCAATCTTTCTACGTTATAAAGCTCCTCTATTCTCCGATGCGATTTAATAAAGGAAAACCACATACACCCAGACTTGAAATATATTAAATAATAGCTCTGAGATACATCGCATCCGATCCCTTTTTTGGATTTCGACATTCCTTGGTACTTCTACATTATATTCACCTATTCCACCTCCGACGTGATTTCTTAACAAAATGCCTTACATCCAGATTTGAAATGATTTGGTATTTAGCTTTGAAACTCCATCGCATCCGTCTCCTTTTATTGCACTTCGGCAGGTCGGAATTTCACCATGGTCCATGGGTGCTATCCTTCTAAGATTGTGATGTTCTATATGTGATTGGGTCCCACAACCAGACTTTAAATCCTTTAGATTTTAGCTTTGAGTCTTACCGCATTTGGGCTCTCGTCGCTCTTCGCATTTCGACGTTTCGACATGGTACACAAGCACTATCCATTCTGAGCTTTGCGACTTGCGATATGCGATTGTTAGGTCCCTATATTACTAGTATAGTCCCTTATTGTTATTGGTGTAACCCCCTTATTTTTATTATTGTACCCTTGTAACCCCCATTTTGTTATTATTGTGCCCTTAAATTATTATTGTTAGGGTCGCTAGGATTACATTCGTGGCCCACTAGGATTACATTGTGGCCCCATGGACTCCTATATATAGAAGGAGGTTTTGGTCATTTGTATCATCCAATAATTGTTCATTTATGTAATGTATTGGAGGTTTCCAACTCGAAGTGGTCGATTTCTAAGGCGTTGATCTCTCTTTTATTCTATTTTGGAGTTGGTTTCATAACATTTGGTATCGTAGCTTTGGATTCTAGGGTTTCGTTGCTCCAAACAGGTCATCATGGAATTTGTGCTATAACTTTGTTTCTATGAAGGTTCAGAAGATGAAATTTACATAGTGTGAAGCCAAAATCCTGAGGAATGCCGTGGAAACATTTCAGAGCTTGGTTCGCAATATTTTCGGAGATATGATCTGTGGAAGTTAGGTCGTTTTTCAGGCTCCTAAACAGGTCATCGTGGAAATTGCGCTATAAATGTTTTTATACTAAGGTTCAGAATCTAAAATTTTTAGGGTGCGAAGATAAAATCCCGAGGAAACTCATCAAAAAATTTCAGAGCTTGGTTCGCAATATTTTTGGAGATATGATCTGTGGAAGGTAGTGCTTTTTCAGGCTCCCGAATTTCATCTCAAAGAGGTGATCGTGGGAAAAGTTCAATAACTCTCTCTCTGAGCATCGGATTGGAGTGCCTTGAAAAGTGGTCACAAGTAAACGGAATTTAGTTTCTTGGCAATCAATTTCATAGGCGAAGGACGAAACAGTGACACGTGGCAAGTCGTACAAGTTTTCTCTACTGAACCAGTCCATAATTAGGTCATTGTGGGAGATTGGACATAACTTTGTCGTGGAGAATCCAAATCAAGTCAGACCTGTTGAATTCAAAAGAGAATTTAGAGGGCTACTTCAATGCTGAATTTTAGATATCGAAGAGCCATAATCACAGAGATAATCCAATTTCAATATTGAGCTCCTCAAAAGCAAGAAAAAGGTGTGTATTTTTTTTCTGAATTGCATAAGTCTTGTAGAATTGCATAAGATGATTGGACGACTTTCAAAAGCAATGGGTCTTCTTTCCTGCATTAAAACAACACCAATTCCATTTCCTCCACCAATTAAGTTTTAGCTTTTTTTTTTCATGCCAAATCATATTTCCACATCATCAAACTTTTATTGTGATATGTGGGGTCAGGGCCACATCATCTAGCCATGTCACCATCTCGCACTTTGTGTTTCGCAATTTTTTTTGTCTCCGCTGTTTTGCAATACTCCTTCTGCTGCAATTTATGATATCTCTTCCATCACTGTTCTAAACGTAAACTAGCCCAAATATTCCTGCACGTTCACGAATTTCTCCACTAGTTGAACCCATTCATTCCTTTACGATCTCTTCCCAATCGTGCACATATTGTCCCAACACGTTCACGACTCTTCCCAACACGTTCACAACTTGACCCAAACTTGCTGCCTTTGCTGCCTTTTCTCCTTTGCCTCTAATACTGTTCCTCTGCCTCTCTTTTACTCTTTTCTGCTCCTTTTCCTTAGATAATGATCCTAATGCTACTCGTTGCCTCCTTTTTGCATAATGCTGCTCCTTTGCCTCTTTTCTGCTCCTCCACTGTACTTTTGCCTTCTTTTCCTTATTTCTCCTTTATACCCCAGCTGATCCCAATCTGCTCCTTTTTCCTCAATGATAATTCTGATGCTGCTCCTTTCTGCTCCTTTTCCATCAATGAAAATATTTCCAACAATACCCCCCTTTGGCATTAATGGAAACACATACTCCCCCTTTCATTATGAGAGGTGTCTTTCTTCCTCTTCTTACATTTCCTCTCCTTTTGACATCAATGGAATAGGGTTACACCTTTTTCAGTGTATTTCCATCATTACATTACTAGAGTTCTGCATAAGCATTCTTCATTTTGTCCACATACCTGACTGGGACTATTGCTCCATTTGGTGCAAAAGCATTGTTGGGATAACCCTTTTAAAATCATTGAGATTTCATGAATATACACAGTCCATCATTGTATTACTGCTTTATGATGTTATTTCCAAGATTTTAGTTGTTCTTATTCCAAGGAGCTCTTCTTGGACAACTTTTATGGGGAATTTTTATGAACTTCTCTCCCCGTAGGATGTTGCTTCTTATCTATCACTGGTTGGATATTTGCACTTCTTCCTAGAGTAGCTCCCCCTGTGACTATGATGGATTCATAATTTTATTAAAGTAACATGCACCCCCTTTTTCTTCTTCTTCCATAATTTGTTGGGGTTCCTCATAATGTCTGCATCTCCTTTTTATTCACACTTTGGTTTGATTTGATTTGGTTCCATCATCTGTCTAGAGTCCTTTAATGTATATGGAAGCCTGCAGTCATTTGATTTGTGTCCAAGATTATGGTATACATAACATCTTATTTTACCTAGGTACATTTGAGCCGATGTATTGCATTTTTTGCTCCTTTTTGAACATAGTTTACATTCAATAGATTTATGTCCAAATTCATTACATGAATAACAATAGCCTTGGAAATGATTTATTTACTTGGTGAAAGGTTGTCCTTTCCATTTTTTTTCTTGAGGTAATATTCTCATTTGTTGCATCTTTTTCTGGTTAAAATCGATTTTGATTTGTCTTACATTGAGTTTCGACATGTCCAAAGTCATTGCATGAATAAAAGTAGCCATTGGAAATGATTTGCGTACCAGGTGAAAGATTGTATTTTCCAATTTCTTGCTTGAGGGGGTCTTCTCATTTTCTGTATCTTTTACTGGTTAAATTTGTATGCCTTGTCTTACAATGTGCTGCAATATGTCCTAGTTTATGATGAGAAACATGTGATATTTTTCATAGGAGGAAAGAACCTCTTTTGAGATATTCTGAATTTGTTCAATTCATCTTCAGGGACAATTTAGCTTTTTGCAACTAATTGGTAATTCCTCTCATTCTCTGTCTTTTCATGTTGATGCTAGTTTCTGTTGTTTATTTTAAAATCATGTTCTTACTGGCTTCTACTTCTGTAGGTCTCTTTTGAGCTGCTTCATTATTCTCTTTAATGTCTGCTTTTCTGAGTTCTTCATGGAGACCAACTCCTCCTATAGCTTCTCATACAAACTGCTCTTTTCATCTAGTTGTCTTCTAGCTGAAATGATTTCAAACTCTAGTATTTCATATGGTACATCTATCTCCTTGAGCTGGTTATTAATCATTCTTCCTAATCTCCTTACTTCTTCCAGCTGTGCTTTCAGGCCAACAATTTGTTCCTTATCCTCATATTCTCTCTCATCACATATTTGCACCAGTGTCTTAATGTCTTTGTTTTCATTCTTCAATCATTCTATTTCAGTCAATGCAGTGTCAAGTTTGGCTTGTTCTTCAACTATAATTTCTTCATGGCAACCACATCCATTCACCCTAGCAGTATCTCATTTGATTGACCTTTTTCATTTTGAAAGGAATTTTTATTCTTCTTGTTTATCTTCTCCTTATTGATAATGCAACCACTAGTGTCTCCTTCATGCATGAGATGCAATCTATTCCCGATTTCTATTGTAGAAGTTAAATCCATCATTGAATCAATATCCTTGTAATGAAGACTGTTATATATCACACATTTTTCCTTGGAATTCCACTGTTGTTCTTGTAAAGAGGGAGAGTCTTTGCAGTAACCATCACATACAAGCTTCCATACCTCACGTTCATAAGCCATTAAATTTGTTTTAACCTTATCTCTCCATTCAGGAAAGTTTTTTGTACTCAACATGGGTACATTTTGATAGTCCATGACTCAACCAGGTCTCCTTCAAGCTATTAGGCTTACACCAAAGGAACCTGCTCTGATACTAATTGGTGAATCCTTAGCTAAACTGAGAGGGGGGGGGGGTCTGAATAAGTTTATTACATTCATGGACATTAAAACTCTTTTCTTTACACCCATTAACTACTTCATTTATAAGTAACATAATACACAATGAATCAACAAATTGAATGTGTGGACAACTAGTAATTAAGCATATTGAAAAATCACATCACCACATAATCATAAAGCACATAAACAATAGATATAAGTGGAAATGTTGAACTCTTAGTTAAACTGAGAGGGGGGGGGGGGTGAATCAGTTTAACACATTCAAAATCTTTTAAACCTTTTATTAAACCTTATTTACACCTTCATTTCATGTCCAGCTTAATATGTGAGTAATCTTAGAATGTGAACAACAAGTATTAATATAATATGAAAGCAGACTTAATATAAGAGTAGCAAGTATTAAGCAGATGATATAAATCCGATCAACACATAAACATCATGCACAGAGACACTAGATATAAGTGGAAACCCATAAAGGGATAAAACCACATCTTATTATTGTTGTGATGCAAAGGCAAGCTCCAAATCCCTCTCACCACTGTTTTTCTGAAGGCACCAACCTACAGGAGGCTCCTACCTCAATTCTGCAAGCTACAACTTGCAAGGAAGCACCAACTCCCTTCAGTTTTCTGCAGGCACCAACCTACAGGAGGCTCCAACCTCAGTCAGCTATAACTGACAGCTATCAAGCTGCAACTTGATAGGGAAGCTCCAACTTCCTCAATTTATCAATTTGAAGGTTTGCTGATTTACCTCAGATATCAGCTCTGTTCTGTAGCTTCTCTTTCTGCTCTTCTTTTCTTAATCTTCTCTGCCTTACACTTCTATACTCTACCTTCTCTATATTTTGTCTCTCTCCCTCCTCTTGTGCATATCAAATTGATATTATATATAGATATTCTCACATGACTGTTTGTATTTCACAAGGAATTTGGAGTGAACAATCATGACTCTTTGGCTTCTATCTTCTTATTCCTTTATCCAACTCAATTTTAAAATTATAACAAATTTCCATGCTACAGTGGGAGTTTTCCTTTTCCTTAGGATACTTGCCTTTGCATCACAAACAATAAAAAACTAATTACAACATTTACATTCACATTTTAATTACATATTTCAATTTCACTCAGCTCCTTTTCTGGATTTTGGCTTTACTGGATTTGTCTTTTCCTGCTGCTGTTAAGATCTTGTTCTGCATACTCTTTGTTCACTATCATCTGCATATTCCACCTGTTCATTGCACTTTTGAATCCCTTTGTTGTACATCTCTTCAACTCTGCAATCTTTGCTTTCCTCTGTCAGGCCTCATACTTCCTCTTTCTGTGTGCATATAAAATGAATACAAAAAATTTGTACTCAATCCAACTGTCGATCTGGGAAATTTCAATACTTTATTCTAAAGTTTACCTCCTTGAAGAATATATGGTTTAAATCATAGTCAGATCAACTCGCATCAAACGGAGCTCCATTCCTTTTTAATTCTGCGGGGGTAGCAGGCTCAAGTAGATAAGGGAAGGAGGGACCCCTGGAATAAGTGTCGTCATGTATGCATATTCCCGATTATTAATAAACTGTGGCTTTTGTTTAGTGCCCAACATATATATGGTCACGGTCTTAAAACCTTTGGCTCCGGGCCCACAAATATAAGCAACATAATACTTTGGCTATTAAAACCATGTAAACTGACCCTCGACATGTACATATATTAAACCACGTTCATTTCATCATATATTTAAAACGACGTCCGTTCAATTATTAAACTGTCGCAATATGGTTAACCCACATATTTTCCATGGTTTATATATTTGCCTCCAAACCTTAGGACTAAGGTTATAACCCCTCGCGCTTATACTCCTTCTATCATGGGAATTCAATTTATTTGTATGTGCCAAGCTTTACAACCAATGGTTAAACCTTGAGAATTTATATTGATACGCATGCTTTTTGCATAATTAACTTTTGAATAAACCTTAGCTCTGGGCCCCGCATCTACGTTCAATCGTCCAATAAAAGCACTCACCGTACCTGCTTATTCTGCATGCATCTCCGTCAAACGGTCACCGTCTGATGGTTCTGCGCCAGATCGACGACACTCGACGATATCGCTCCACCTCCTGGTACGAATGTTAATGCGCGATGGCGCGCTTTGAAAGGCGGTTTCGTTGGGTCCTACCTTGCCACACGTCACCACCTCTATGGAATTGCTCCCCCCTCCTCAAATACCGCTTGCCGATGAAAGGTGGTGCGATGAAATCCGCTTCCAGCCTTTACTGCTCACTCCAAACCGCGTCACTGTTCCTCTCGCAAGGTTCCATCCTTTCATGGTTCCACTCCCTTTTGACACGTCAGGTTCCATCCACTTGTATTTCTTTCATTACACTCCGTCACATAGTTTCACGTAAAACAACGTGTCTCCCTTTCGCGCTCGCTCCAGTCAATACACGGCTTCGTTCCTCCACAGGCTAAACAATGATAACGAGAATCGATTCCAACCAATTCTTGACGACTTAGTTAGCACGTACCAACCTGCAAATTAAGCTTAGAAGCGCTCCAATCAACTCCATTGTATTATTATCGCCCTTACAAATTTCATAAAAACACAGGGTTCAAATTGTAGTCCATAGCCAGACTTGACATCAATTCATAAGTTAGAACAGTGTATCCATCACGAATAATGATTCCTGGAATAACGCCTTTGCCTCTGCCTCTACTGCTTCTGTCGCTCTGTCTCTGTCTCAACTGCTGTGATAACGACTCTGCCTCTACCTCTACTTCTGATAATGGTTCTGGCTCTATATTCGCTTCCTCTACCTCCGCCTGTCTCCTTTTCTTCCTTCGTTTGCTTCTTGGCTGCCTCCATTGCCTGTCTCTGTTTTTGCTGCCTTCTTTGCCATCAATGACAACATTTCCAACAGGAAACCCTTAAGGGAGAAAACCACATCTTATTACTTTTGTGATGCAAAGGAAAGCTCCAACTCCCTCTCACAACTGATTTTCTATAGGCTCCAACCTACAGGAGGCTACTACCTCAAATTATACAAGCTACAACTTGCAAGGAAGCTCCAACTCCCATCTATTTTCTGCAGGCTACAACCCACAGGAGGCTCCTACCTCAACCAAATCCAAATGGACATCTATCAAGCTACAAATTGAAATAGAAGCACCAAATCCCATGTATTTTATACAGGCTACAACCTAAAGGATTTTCCTACCTCAACCAGATCCAACTGGAAATTTATCAAGCTACAACTTGAAAGGAGACTACAATCCCCTCACTCAACATGAAACTAAAATGCTGATTTACCTTGATATCAGCTCTGTTATACTCCTTCTCCACTATTGCCTCTTCAACCTTCATATCTGCTTCATATCAACTCCTTATGTGCAGAGCATCTCTATCAACTCTCTCTGATTCTTCCACTCTGTAACCTCTCTCTATGCACACTCATATTACATCTATTATACAAATAACTCCTAACTGTTTTCATTCTATAAGGAATACGAAGTGAACATGCCTGACCCTATGCCTTCCACCCATTCGATTCCTTACATTTAAGTTCAGGTTATTGCATCATAAATAATCATTACATCACTCATTGGAGTTTTTCGTATGCCTATGGAGACTTGAATTTGCATCACATACAATAAAAAATAATTAATTCATTTACATTTATAATTACAACAAATATATTTCACTCAGCCCTTTCAGCTCTTGGCTCGCAGTACATTTGTCCTTTCTGCTATTGTCATTGTATTTTATGTTTCTACTATTATATTTAATAGTTCTACAAAAACTTCTTTTTCCCGACTCGACCCAGTTGGCACGTTTCCAACAGTGCCACCATATGCTCCTTTTTCTCGACTCTGCCTATCTTCCTTCCTTCTCTTGCCTGCAGCGTTCAACCTTATCCTTGTCTCAAGACCCAACTCTGCCCCAGAGGTTTTTCTAAGCCCGACTTGACCTATGGTGCCCATCTCCCCATTACAGTGATGTTCAATTTTCTCTACCCTTTACTCTGTATTGAGTCAGTTACCCGAGCCTTCCTGCCTGCGTTCAGACTTTTCTTGTTTAAAAGCCGCAACCGCATCAACCACTGGTCTGCACGAGGGTCGGGTCTTACCCGAGTCTACTGCCCGCATTCACTTTTCTTCGTAAAAAAATGTAACTACAAAGAACCCTGGAGCTTAAATAAATTCCAATTAGCCTTTGAATAGCCTCGCGTCTGACCCCTTTATCACTTTTCGGTGATCCAAATTTCTACGTTATAAACCTCCTCTGTTATCCAATGCGATTTAACAAAGGAAGACCACATGCACCCATACTTGAAATCTATTAAATAATAGCTCTGAGCTGCATCGCATCTGGTCCCTTTATCGCATTTCAACATTCCTTGGTAATTCTACATTATATTCACTTGTTCCACCTTCGATGCGATTTCTTAAAAAAAAAGGCCTTACATCAAGATTTGAAATGATTTGGTCTTTAGCTTTGAAACTCCATCGTGTCCGGCTCCTTTTATCACACTTCAGCAAGTCAGCCTTTCACCATGGTTCAAGGGTGCTATCCCTTCTGAGCTTGCGATGTGCGATATGTGATTGGGTCCCACAACTGGACTTTAAATCCTTTAGATTTGATCTTTGAAGCTTACTGCATCCGAGCTCTCATCCGTCTTCACATTTTGGTGTTTCGATGTGGTACATAAGCACTATCCCTTCTGAGCTTTGTGACTTGAAATATGCGATAAAGGGTTCGGGTCCCACCAGGGGTGCCACATCACTGCCACATCATCATGCCACGTCACCTTGCCACGCTAGCTTGCCATGTCATCAAAATTGATTGTGACATGTGGGGTCGGGGCCACATCATCTAGCCACATCATCATCTCGCACTTCGTGTTTTGCAATTTCTCTGTCTTCGATTTTTTGTGATACTCCTTCTGTTGCGATTTGTGATATCTCTGCCATCATTGTTCTGAACGTAAACTAGCCTGAATCTGCCCACACGTTCACGGATTTCTCCACGAGTTGAACGTGTTCATTCCTTTACGATCTCTACCCACTCATGCATGAATTGATCCAACACGTTCACGACTCTGCCCAACACATTCACAACTTGACCCAAATTTGCTGCCTTTTTTCCTTTGCCTCTAATGCTGCTCCTCTGCCTCTCTTTTACTCTTTGCTACTCCTTTCTTCTTTGATGCTCCTTTGCCTTAGATAATAATTTTAATGCTGCTGCTTGCCTCCTTTTTTCATAATGCTGCTCCTTTGCCTCTTTTCTGCTTCTCCACTGTACTTTTGCCTTCTTTTCCACATTTATCCTTTATACTCTAGTTGATCCTGATCTGCTCCTTTTTCCTCAATTATAATTCTGATACTTCTCCTTTCCGATCCTTTGCCATCAATGAAAATATTTCCAACATCCATTTCTTCAAAATTTGTACCAAAGCTTACAAATATTTATCATATGTTGGATAGTTAATTACCGCATTGGTAAAGGTTTCATATTGATAACAAATTGGATTACCATGCTGCATCAAAACTTCTCCCATAGTATAATTTCTTGCATCGATTTGAATCTAAAATGGTTGCTTAATATTTGGAAGTGTTAGAACTAGTGTTGTAATAATTTTCTCTTTCAATGTGTTGAAGGATTTCTGCTACTTGCCTCGCCACTGAAAAACTAGTTTCGCACTTGTCAAAGCGTGAAATTGTGCTGCAATGAGTGAGAAGTTAGAGATAAAATTTCTCTAATATTGGGTTGCTCCCAAAAATCTCCTAACTTCTGTTACGTTGTTGGGTTTAGGAAAATTTACAATGACTTAAAATTTTGAGGAATCAATATTTGATTCACCCCCTCCTACAATATGACCCAAATAAACCAAATAGGTTTTCCCAAATTTACACTTAAACATCTTCAAATAAAACTTCTCTTTTTTCAAGACATCTAAAACTTGTTTCACATGCTTGACATGATCTTTACGTGTATTACTAAAATTTAGAATATCATCTAAGTAGAATATGATAAAATCATCAAGGAATGTTATCAACACATCATTCATAACTCTCATGAATGTTGCAGGTGCATTTCAAAGCCCAAACGACATAACTTACCATTATAAAAATCCTTGTTCTATCTTGAAAGTATTTTTCAAAATATAATATTCAACAATCCTTATATGATGATAACCACTTCTCAAATCTAACTTAGTGAAGTAAACAACTTTCGTTATCTGATCTAGAAAATCATCAATGCGAAGAAGAGGATAACGATTCTTTACCGTGATCTTGTTCAAAGTTCGAAATTCCACACACATGCGCCATGTACCATCCTTATTTGGAACAAAGAAAATAGGAGACTGTGACAATGATATGTGGTAGGCCTAATGAACCCTTTGTTAAGAAACTCTTGAATATTATTCTTTATTTTTGTGT
Source organism: Pinus albicaulis (assembly GCA_034641835.2). NCBI lineage: Eukaryota > Viridiplantae > Streptophyta > Pinopsida > Pinales > Pinaceae > Pinus > Pinus albicaulis. The sequence goes on along the minus strand of CM076576.1, from coordinate 944,913,198 downwards.
TCTCCAAATCTAACATTCTATACATGCCAATATTAGGAAGTGGTGCATCCTACTGTAAATTAATCTCATGTTGGATTCCTGTTTTAGGAGGTAACCCTTTCGATTCCTAAAACATATTGTCATAAGTGTTAACAACTTCAACCAATTCATTCTTGAATTTAGAATCACATCCCTTGAAAGCTTCATATTCAACAATATCTTTAGCTGTAATCATCAACAATACAAAATTCTTATTAGCATTTACAAGCCTTTTCATCTGACCAACACTAACAAGAGATAAATTCATCTTATTGCGATGTGATATAAGAATATACTCAACTCCATCTTTAAAAATATGATATTTTTTCTCATGACGATATAATATGGCTTTTCAATCATACAAGTACGGGCTCCATAAAACAATTCTGCAAATATCAAGTGGTACAACATCAAGCTGTACCTCATACATAAAATTTGCAGTGACGACGAATTTGAGTTTACACTTTCTTGTCACTTTTAACTTGGCATAATCACATACCTAACCCAAAGGTAAAGGTTTAGTATGAGGTGTAGTTTCTAGATTTAGTTTCTTGACAATTGCTTCAAAGATAAGATTGACTTGGGATCCACTATCAAACAATGTATAAACTTTTGTATGTTTTGTAATGACCCTGATATGAAAAAGCTCACTTCTTTCTTTATCATTTTGAAACTCAATAGAATTACTAGAAAATATGATACTTGAATTATAAGCTCTACCTTTTATTCCCATGGCTGTGATTTTTGTTTCATCACCTGAATTAGATCCTAGATCTTGTTGAGTTTTGGTTGTAGTCTTTTGTTTCCCCTTGTTATTGAACTTATTTGGTCTCATTTATGGATGTAATTTCCAAAAATCATCTTCATCATGGAATTCTTTTGAAAAATGTTTACATGTAAGTTTCTCTCCCTCTTTCTTTATTGTAGCATTCTTTTTTCCTTTGGCTTTAAACTTCCCTTCTCCTTTGTTTCCATATTTTAAAGTTTTCTTATTAGTATCTGGAGAAACATTCTTGCCTCTTGATTCTAAATGAGTTTCCTGAAAACATACTTCATCTACATTGGTGGGATTAAACATAAGTATAGTATGTCTCAAGTAACTATGTAATACACCTAATTATTTAAGATCAGTATCTTGTGAAGACAAATAAACACCCAAGATTAAATCTCTTCTTCTAAACTCTTGTGTGTAACTTTGAACACTCTAACCTTTAGCTTGCCTAAAATTTTTCCAATCCATAATTTAATTTTGCATGTAACTAATGGATAAAATTTCCTTCTTAATGAAATTATAAAATCATTCAAAGAAGAGATAATTTTACCACTTTTCTTCAAATCTTCTTGAGCTATGACCTCCCACTATATGAGCGCAGCACTTTCCAAATAAAGAGAAGAAATTCGGATCTTTGCAACATCATCATCAATCTTTCAAATCCTACAATAGAGTTTAATTTGACGAACCCAACTATCCAACTTTTCAACATTTACTTCCCCATTGTACATAGGAAATTAAAACTTGAAATTAAGCTTAATCAAAGTAGAATTAGCATGTCCTTTTGGATATGGAGGAGCATTAGATATTTGAGACGAAGGAGGTGAGGATGGAGGTATACATGGAGGTGAAGGAGGAGGTGGAGGTGGAGGAATTCTTCCATCATGAACATTACCATTTGGATGATTTGAAATTTATCCTTGCAACCTTGTTGTGCTCTCATTGTACAACAATTTCACCATCTAAGACATATCATAGAAATCCTTTCTAAAATATCTCTGATCCTCAGACATCAACTCTTGTCCTTATTCTTGTGCCATGACTGGTGGAGTTTGTGACCTCCTAGAACCAATTTTAGGGTTTTGTTATTCAAGCACTCTTTCTCCTCTTATAAATTTAGACTTTGTAATCCTTCAAGAAAACACTTGCAAAAATTTTCAAACCTTCAAAACAACCATGATCTAATACCAAACTGATTTGAAATTAAAAATTCAAGGCTTCTTGCAAAATTTTGCAAGCTAGTTTATGTCTTGAGGAAAATGGATTGAAATTGCAAAGGCACATAAACTTAGTAAATTTATTTAAGTTTTTCATATTTAAATGGACAACATGCAACATCACAAAACAAAAATTTGATGGTGGAGTTCACCCCTCCTAGGCTACATCTCTGGGTCTAGCTTCCAATGTTGGCCCTTCAAATAATATGCTCAAACTATCAATTACATCAACATACAATGCTCAAATCAAAAAATTAATGCTACCATTGTGTCCATAACACCCAAAACCCCCTGTGTAGGCTCTTCTTGGGATAAAAAAGGTTGAAAAATGGCCAAGTTAGGCCTCATTCTTCATTTCTGTGCTAATTGTCCTACAAAATTACCCCTCTGTCAAAACTGGAAATGAATTCAACATTTGGTGGTTCTACGAGGCAAAAATTTTGTGTGATAAAGAAAAATATTCCACCGAAAATGGTGCAAAATTTCAGATGTTTAACTGAGCATCGTGCCCCTAACTTCCGCCCCTTAGTCTAGTCACCTGGAAATCTACGCGACTGGGGGTGTGAGCCAAAGCCATGCGCTCTACAGGCCCTGACACCTGGTCACACGTGTGTCCATATGTTTGCATCTTGGGTGTGGGTAGGGTGCCACGTGCCCCACCCCTTCACACCATACATTGTCAGTTTTTTATAATAAATGGGACATGGGGCTAGCGGCTAAATCCCCGCCCCCTCTTCTTTCACCCATGGTCATGTATAATTCCATATTAATAGGGCTTGGATACCCACCCACCCACTCCCCAGCTCCCCCTTCCCAAACCAACGAATGGTTACACCATAAATAAAAACTTCCCACATAGTTATAATAAGAACTATGATGGTGCATTGGTGGAGTGAACGATTAACTTGGAGGAGGTCGTGGGGTCAAACCTCCCCGAGGTCTATCAGTTTCCCAAATTTTTTTTGCATGCCTTTCAAGGGCCATGAGGCACCCTCTCATAGGGCCATGTGGCACCCTTCGATTGACCAATCCTGAATAATAACAAGCAATCAAACTTCACCAATGACGTTGTACAATCATGCCACATGTGAACATGATATTGGCCCATCTAGCCACCATACTACATATTCATCTGCTGACATCAGCGCCACATCATCGTACAAATTTCCCAATAAACCCTGTAAGTTGAATTTTTAGCTATTTGCAAAAAAATTTAGAACATGATAACTTTATCATACAGTGTCAGAATGAGGCGATTCAAGCATTGTTCGAATCAGAACGACAAGATATATGATTTGGCACTAGTTTTAGGAGAATTTGAGCACTTTGATTTTAAACATATTTTTGATCCCCTGGATCCGCTTTCTGGAGTTCAACACTGCTTCACTCACCTTTCAGATCTTGGCATCTATTTCACACTCATTTCTGGACGATCCTCAAATTATTTGGTAAGCATGCTAGATATCTCCACATTTTATTATTGGCATTTTGTCTTGGATAACCTCGTTTTTATGGAGATGTCTGCTTGTAGTTAGTCCTTATTTATCAAAAACATATATCTCCTTCTTTACCTTGACCTTTTTGTTGACCATCAAATTTCCCTTGTTCATCCCCTTTCCCACAACGTAACAACTTAATATTGACCTGCCTAACCCACTGTTATAGAGAAAATTTTCTTCAACTCTTGCACTGAGAAACCAATTGGAACACTTGTGTAGTAGAAGGGAAAGATCTTAGGTTTTCACACTATTGATGTACTACAAATTGGTGGGTCTAAATATGTGAGACTCTAGGGTTTCTTCAAACAGGCACACCTCACCACCATCCACAACCCAAGCGAAATCCAAAGTCCACAACTGAGTATGAGTGTGATAAAAAATACCTCATGTAGTTTTGCAGATCTTGTGATGACACTTTTGACCTTCTCTCCTATACCAAATGTGAGTGCGGATTCCTTAGGGCTGCTTAAAAAGCCTTTCATCTTAAAAAAAAAAAAATGCTCCTTATGCTCTCACTCTGCTATAGCAGGTCTGCAGCCTTGATATAGTGATTAAGAGCTAAAATCAAATAGCAACCATTTCACCTCTTTGGTGACAATCTTCACAACCATTATAAATAAGGGGATAGTCATATTACCCAATTTTATTTGAGCACAAGCTTACGTTGTGAATAGGCACATGAAATTTCGTTATTAAGAAACCTATATTATAAAATTATTTAATCAAAGTCCAAGTTCACTTGACCTTAAATTATTAAGTTTCAGTGATTAAATTAAAATTTACACCAAAACTAATTTATAACAACTACTGCATGGTAGTATGGTCCCTGACACACATATTTGGAATTTTTTTTTATCTTGCTTTGGTAGGAAATACCAATATTGTGGATGAAAAAAGAAAGAACTAATAACCATGTAATAAACTTTAGTAAAAATAAGCTTATTTCCCTTTTCTTGTTTTTCTCAGGAATTGAAAAAGGAAAAATTAGTTATTTGTATATAATACTTAAATAATAACACTACAGATGCACAATAATTATGGTACATATTTATCCTCCCCACATGGTCTTTGACAGGGAGAAAATTGTGAATGAAAAAAATAAATCATAATTCATTATATAACTCAATGAAAAATTATTGGAAAAATAATAACACAATAGTCCTTCTCACTATTGTAATGATACACAAAAATATAGGTGAGTTTCTAATTTGGATATCAATATTACAATTACATGCACACAAATTAAAGTAACTTAAAGCTATGAAATGGAAATAAACTAGGTCGTTTCCATTACCATCATGCATGTACAATGTAAAGAAGCAAACACTATGGAAAATGTCATTTCTAATTCATAAGCTAGGTTTTTTCCATTACTATTATGCTTCTCAAATGAAAAAAAGCAAAGTATAGGCAAAATTCCATTACCATCATGTCTATCAAATGCAAGTTGTGGATTCTTAGCAATAGTAAAGAGACTACTTTACATCCTTGGTAGTTCCTTGGCCCTTTGCCGAGGATTGATTTTCTATAACATACTTACCACCCTCTTCATTGATATGGTTTGTTGATGGATAGGGTATTTGTGCATAAGAGTCCTCTTTCCAAAACCATGATGTTTCCCTCCTTGAAGCAACTCACAAGCTTGGGATCCACCACCTCCGACATTCCATTCTTTTGGTCTAGTTTATTGCAGATCCCACTTCATAAGATATTTGTACTCTCTAAATTATGGATCTATTGGTACAATGTCAGTCATGAACTCCAAGAAACCACTCCAAAATTATATATGTCACTTTTTTCATTTACATTTAGTTTGTAGGCATAATGTGTGAAATGTCACATGTAAGTTTCTCAAACACTTGGTAGAACTTTTTAAAAATTAAAAGAAAAGAAAGACTAATGCTACTTCAAAATCCAAAGAAAAGAATGATTAATATAAAATTGGGTTCCTATTAAATTTACAACATTCACTTTCAAAGACCACTCCAAATAGAAACATCAAGTAATTTGAATCTATTTATAAGATAATTGCTTAATTAGAAACAACTTTCTCAACTTAAATATGTATGAAGTGTATCAAAAGAAGAGGACATCATGGAAACCCTAACATCAAGAACAAGTTCAAAGTGAAGAAAATAATGCAAATTTCAATTTGACGAAAAGTTCACGCATGATATACAATAATAGAATTATAGCTTGATTAGATAACATTGGCATAAAAAACCAAAAATTATGGCCAACAATCTCACCAAGCTAAACTAAGAAGTGAATCCATGGACCCAACCCACATATGGAGCACAAAGAGATTTTAGGTTGTGGCTCATAATTGGATGCCACCACTTGGCCTCCACATAAGGAGATGGAGATGTTGCTTTTGATCCTCCACCATCACCAATTCATCGTGCTATCTCAATCCCACCCACGGTTTTTGGTTCATATTCATTTCATCAAAAATAATTTCAATAGTAAGCACTGTAACTTACATGAAGGTTATACTATTTATATTATACTAAGTATAAGCAAAGAAATAACGTGAAATGAAGGTTTGATATATATATATCGTAGGCATATTATGTCATCATATATTATCAATGAGGCGCGAATCACTCAAGTATACGATAGGCATGTCAATCCCTCAATTGAAAGGAGAGGTGAATATAGGATACATATGCTTAATTTTAAATCCCCAAAGTAGAAGGATTCACTTGGTACACCCTTCCCTCACCACTTGTAAAATTTATAAAAATCCAGAAATACTCTAAGAAAAGTGCCCTTGCTAGAGCATGTTGTGCTTACAACCAACCCAAACTCTGATGCTTCTCTAAGGATGTAGGGAAAATGACTCCAACTATGGGTTTCCAAAAGGAAACGCCTTGAATTTGAACACCATATAAATTTCTTTTACAATATAAAACAATATAAACTTGATGGTACTTAGCGATAAGGGTTAACAAATGCAGACAAAGAATCAGTCATCTTTCCATGGCTCTGTCGGGCGTAATAAACAATCTAGCATTTAATTCTCAATCCGAGAGTTTGTAAACTTAGAGGCACAACACTGGAAATGCCAGAGAAGGACTTCAACAACCTGCATTAGTTAATTCAATGACACCACACTATTATGGAAACTGGAAAATATAAAAGTACTTTGCAAAGATTTAAAAAAAAGGAACTTTCAAACTTCTGCGAACAATCCTGATTGCTGAGGTAAAATTATATGTTCATCTTCAATATAGTGGTTGACAGAACAATTTAGCCCTTGAAGAGATCTACCTTCTTAAGGATTTTCCTTCCTGTACTAAGTTGTTACCAATGTACTCCTACAATCTACTTGCACTAGTACATGCATAGAACTTATGTGTGGGAAATATATTTTATACTTATATTGAAGATTTATGTCTTTATGCAGGGGCTCTAAGCCTTAGGACTAGAGCACCTGCACCAAGTTTTCCAATTAACTTCAGAAAAATAAAGAGTGTGTTAATTAAGGAGGAATTTGCAAAGGCAAACAGAACTTTGAAATAGCTTCCAAAATATTGCTTCAACCAAACTTATATTCTAAACAAGAAATGCTTTCAAAAGTCAAAGTGAATCTTTCTTAAAACAAAAATATCTCACCTAATTAAGAAAATTAAATAATTATGTGAACACACTCTTTACTGAGATAACTATGCATATAATTTAGATCTTCCTTTTTAGACATTTTAGTTCAGAAATTTCATTCATTAATTAATCATGACATTCATTCCTTTGTTCGAAAGTATTAAGTGCAAGCACAGATCTGTAAGTTGCAACAATGTTCTATTCCAAATCCTTCGAAGCATGATGAATTCTTAAGTAAAACCTTAGATATCAATGTTCCTTTAGTTTTAGAATAAACATCAACTTGCAGTAGTAAATGAAAAGATTTGCGGAAAGAAAGGAATAAAAAGGCTTGTGAAAATGAACTGAATTGATAAAATTGTAGAACTAAAATGCACGAGTAACAGAAGCATGCTAATACCGAACTTGCAGGAATACAATCAAACGTTACAACAAAAATATTATGTAAATGAAAATTAAATGCATCCAAGCCTACACACCACATATCCGTCACACGACAACTGCGAAATGAAATCAGATCTACATCTCTTGAAAGAATTAAAATAAATCACATATTCACGCCCATACTTCAAATAAAATTAACACACCTTTAACAAATTTGAGAACAAGAGGGAGAACGAGCAGGGTTGGTTGGGCCCTAGCCAACCATCTCGTTTCCCTATTTAAGAAACTTGGAAACTCAGCTTCAACAATGCAACAACATAGAATTAAAACACAAAATTAAAACGACATGGCACAATCCCTTTGTATTATATTTCAAAAACAACAAATATACACGGTGAAGTCCAATCCTGCCTCCAATTGATCAAAGGGTAGGGTGTCGAACCCCCAACACTCACCTCAACAACATCACCGTAGAAATAATGGCTTTCTCCTCCACCACCCTTCTTCTTTCTCTTGGATCCATAACTCTCTTTTATAACCTTTTACATTAGAAATTTAAACAAGCTAATCCTTTTCAAACACACAAGGATTGAATCCCAACTAATAATCATCAATATAATATCAGTATGACCATTTCCCTTTTGAAGGAATGAATATTAACCACAAATTTCCCAAATGTGGGCATTTCCTAGAATTCTGGAAAATTTTGTAATTTTAACAAACTGCCTCTAAAGCCCCCTTCATATATCCTCAGCCGTTACGAATTTTGGAAAACAACCCTCTTGTTACTCAATTTCCTATGCTGGGAAAAAAACCCATGTTTCGGAATTTTGAGATTCGCAACGATCAGCGTGAAAATTGAGGAGGAAATCGGCTGTCATGAAACTGCTAGCTGTGCATTTTTTATAATTCTAGAAAAAAGAGTTTTTATTTTTTTTTTTTTTTTTTTTTTTTATAAAAGTGCTTCAGATACCCGTGCATAAATTTCAAACCAATGCGAATTTTAGGAAAAGGTTTTTTTTCTAGGTAATTGGTTATATTTTTGAAAAACCCATTTGCTTGGATTTCCGTGATTCATCTCCATATGCAAAAACACTGAGGTCAAACTTGGCCGTTTAGAAATTATTCAGATTTTGAATAGTTTTATTAATTTTCTTCTAGAAGCCCACACATGTGACCTAGGCGCAATCCAACCCAGGGGAAGGTGTTCAAACAACATTTCGAACTATGAAAGCCCCAAATTAGTGCTGGAATGCTGGTGTAGGAATGCATGATGCAGGAACTTGGCCTCTATTAGAATAGGCATATAATCAAATTTATAAACCTGCAAACACACAAAATAGTATTAATGATTTTTTTAAGGTTTAAATCTCATTAAAACAAGGGAATAAAAAATACTTACTTATTATCTCCGAGAATGCACAAAACTACGACAATAACTATTCAAGCTAAACAAAAGCATGAGGGATTTCAAGTAAAAGGTGATATAAAGCAAGGAAAAACAGAGGCCCAACATCCCCCCATGTTGACCTTCTTGCATGTCCTCATGCAAGGAAATCAATTTTCATATTGTCGCTCCCTTGAAAAAAACAAGATTAAAAATATTTATGGGCATTTGTAATGATGTTTCTTGCAATTCAGTGTGATCAGATTTCCTGTGCTAGATAAAGCTTGTTCTAAAAATAGAGTGTCTATTGGAATATTTATTTGGTTAAAATGATTTCAGGAAAATCTAATAAAAAAGGTTGCCATGGGAATAATAAATTTTAAGGATGGTATTATTTACTTGAATAAAATAACCAACTTATTAAAATTTCCATAAACATTTAATGGGAATCCTTGATCAAAAGTTTTACTTTAATATCCTCATTGTAAATATGAGTGACATGATTTGAAATCCATGGTGTTAAAAGTAGTCATAATAATACTTTCCCATAGTGACCATATTACCATTATCCACATATAGTTGAAGCTCCTATTTTCTAGGCAAGGTGAGGTACTTGTACTAAGGGTTCCACATCAATAAAAAAAAATTATTCCAAAAAGATAGAACTCCAAGGCATATCCACTAGAAGGATCTTTAAATCCATTCTCAAAGAGATATGATAATGAATTCAGGAAGATAAAAAAAACCAAGTAAATCATAGTGTAAAGTTAACTTAAATACCACATGCATGGCCCTGCTACCATCTGGCATCAATAGCCTCGACATGGATTCCTTTTAACCCACGAAATGCCCATGTCCCAACCATTAGATGTAGATTGAGAGTTGTTTGAATATAATTTACATTTTTTTTTTAAAATTAATTGAAGGCCACTGTCCTGGCTTGGTAACCAGCTAACGACAGTTCCATTCACAAGAACCAACAAGAAAGAACAAGTTGGCTCGTGATGAGACCTCTTGTCTTCCATATTTTCAACTGAAAGCCATTACACTAGCTTAGTAACCAGTAGCGGTGATGTCATTCTAGTTAATGCCCATGAACATGGTAAGTTGGCTTGTAATGAGACCTCCTATCCATCAATTAATCTTATCTGATAAAATAACTTTGATTATAATCAACCTTAAATAGGTTACTTAATATATGGGGAGGCGATTCTGCTCCTTAAGAGTACGGGATGGCGTGAAAAGTTTTAATTACCAATCTTTACGGGTTGGTACTTCTACCCTAAAGGCTCATTTTAAATAAAACATCTTAGATAATGACTAAGAAATTCCTCAAATTGATCATGTCAGTGTTCTTGTGAATACTTTTTAGAGTTTTGTAGGCATGGTCCACCATAGGAAGATTCTCACCAATACCTTCAAAGAGGGTCTTAAAATTTTTTTTTGGATGATATTTATTGGTCAATAATCAAAGTCACTTTATAAAATATGAGGCATTAAGAGCGAATTTATTCTGACAAGTCTTACCATGAGAGTGCATAATAATAGAAATTTTACAAGTTGTACTTTAGGGAATCACAATTTCAAGGGTGCTGTTATATAATTTTATTTCAGATGGCATACTTATTCAGTACCCTACCCTATTTTAAAGGGAGGAAGATCCCTTTTAAGTGTAGGCGTACTTCCAATGTAGCTATGTACGGAACATAATTATAAAAATACTCACACTTAGTTTTAAAGAATAAGCCTCGATACATACCAAAGTGTGAGAAAAGAGTTGCTTTGATTGATATGGTACCAAGGGTTTCCAGTTAATTAGGGAATGGGGTGTGCTAACAATTGTTTGGAACTAAGATTCAATAGGACCCACATATTGATGATTCTCCAACTCATACAAATCTTCCACAACTTGATGTTCTCTCTCTTCAGATTGAAAATGATGGTTACGGGAAATTCTAAGTTTTTCTTCTTGGTGAGCTTCAGCAATGGTTTTCAAAAAAGTTCCAATTATAGATTTCTCCTTTAATGGTTTATGGATTAAATTTTCTTCTTGAGGTAAATGTTTTTGGTAATAGGGGAAGTTTCTAAACTCACTCCTCTACCCTCTCCAAAAGATATGGCATTACATTCAGTAGGGGAGTGAGTAAGAAAAATACGTGTTTTAAATTGATGTGCAACTTGATAATCCGAATTAGGATTTGGTTGCACAAATGATTGGGACCATAGAGAAGGACAACATGGTGGTGCATTAGATAGGAATTTCATTTTTTGTGGCTCAGGTAATGGATTTTGAATGGGGACTTTACCTAGAGAAGAGGCTCCAAACCATCCTTGAGGTTGTGGGAATATATGACTCAAGGGAGAGGTCCAATGTGGCCATAAGGTGGGGTATTGAATTAGAGGAGGATCATAATTTTTCCATGGAATGGTATGGTTATAGTTCTGCTGAGGAACTTGTTGAGGAAAATGAATATTATTCCAAGTATTAAATGATGGCGTGTTTTGGATTATACTTGGCGGTCGATTTATTTCCTTACTTGATTCCCTAAACACACTGATGGTGATGGAAAATAATCTGCTGAATGATCCTCCTTGCACTGCTTCTGTTCTTCCTGCAAATCATCCAATTGGAAATTTAGAAAAGATTTTGTAGATCCTATTTTTGTAGTAGATTTCAAAAATTGATAAGAAGGTTCTCGAGAATTATTACCAAGCTTGGAGATTCCTCTTGAATAACTAATGCACAATTTACAAACATCATCATAAGGTAAGTGAGAAACATCACTTGCTCCTATAAGATTTAAAGATTATAAAAATTCATCTTTGATTCCTTTGAGTAGGAGTGTTTTCAAGGTCTCTTTTACCAAATTATTATGTTTTCATTTTTCGAGTTTGTATCTAAATCGATCCACATAATACTCCAAAATTTCATTTTCCCACTATGTTATAGTCTTGGTATTTCTCGAAGAATACATTCTTCATGTCTTCCCATGTTTGAATGCAGTTCCCTCCAAGCCTCATGAACCATCGGAGACCTGCTACTTTTAGAGTAAGAGGAAACACTTGCAACCTTTGAGAATTAGTACAATAACCATATCCTCTACAAAGTACTTCAAATTCAAATAAGAATGTATCTGGGTCTTCATTTTCCAAACCATGAAATTCTGGTAGTGCAAATGGGGGAATACTATGCATTTGTGCCACTCCTGGATCTTTGATAGGGAATTCAAAAGTAAACGTGTTTTCCATTTCTTACCAAATGAAAAGAGGTTCTCCATGTACTACTTCAAGACACCTTCATTGAATTTTCTTGCCTATTGATCAGTGAAATAGGTACATTGGATGATTGATATTAGCCTCAAAAATCCTCATTGAAAAATGCCTTGAAATACCATTTCTCTGTTTTCAACAAGCTAGTTGGTATATCTTGTTAGCACGTGGTTGAATAGATTGGGGGGGGTTCTCAGAACACCCAAGAAATGAAAAAAAAACTTATAAATAAGGCAGGATAGAAACAAATTCAAAGAATCTATTCTAAAGAAATAAAATTTGCGAGAAAAAATTAGTAAAGGGGAAAACCAAACTACAACAGGTTACTAAGGTCAATCCCCTCAACGCCTCCCCGAAAACGACACAAAAATTTCAGGTGTAATGAAAAACCTAACATTTAATTTTCAATTCGGGAGTTCGTAAACTTGGAGGTGCAACATTGGAAATGCCAGAGAAGGACTTCAACAAGATGCACTAGTTAATTCAATGACACCATATCATTTTGGAAAATAGAAAAGAGAAAAGTACTTTGCAAAGATTTAAATAAAAGGAACTTTCAAACTTATATGAACAATCCTGATTTCTAAGGTAAAATTCTATGTTCATCTTCAATACAGTGGTTGACAGATTAACAATTGAGCCCTTGAAGAGATCTACCTTCTTAAGGATTTTCCTTCCTGCACTAAGCTATTACTCATGTACTCCTACAATCTGCTTGCACTAGTACATGCACATAACTTATGCGCAGGGAGTATCTTTTATACTTATATTGAAGATTTATGTCTTTATGCAGGGGCTATAAGCCCTAGGACTAGAGCACTTGCACCAAGTTTTCCAATTACCTTCAGAAAAATAAAGATTGTGCTAATTAAGGAGGAATTTGCAAAGGCGAACAAAACTTTGAAATAGTTTCCAAAAGACTTCTTCAACCAAACTTATATTCTAAACAGGAAATGATTTCGAAAGTCAAAGTGAATCTTTCTTAAAACAAAACTCTCTCATGTAATTAAGAAAATTAAATTATTGTGTGAACATTCTCTTTACTGAGATAACTGTGCATATAATATAGATTTTCCTTTTTAGATGTTTTAGCTCAAAAAGTTCATTCATTAGTTAATCATGACATTCATTCCTTTATTTGAAAGTATTAAGTGCAAGCAAAGATCTGTAAGTTGCAACAACGTTCTAGACCAAATCCTTCGGAGCATGATGAATTCTTAAGTAAAACCTCAGATATCAATGGTGCTTTAGTTTTATATTAAACATCAAATTGCAGTAGTAAATGAAAAGCTTTGGGGAAATGAAGGAATAAAAGGGCTTGTGAAAACGAACCGATTTAATAAACTTGCAGAACTGAAATGCACGAGTAAAGGAAGCATGCTTGTATTGAAATTGTAGAAATACAATCAAACGTTACAACAAAAATATTATGTAAATTAAAGTTAAATGCATCTAAGCCTGCAAACCACGGATCTGTCACACCACAACTACGAAATGAAATCATATCTGCATCTCTTGAAAGAATTAAAATAAATTACATATTCACGCCCATACTTAAAATATGATTAACACACCTTTAACGAAAGGGAGAACGAGATGGGTTATTTGGGCCCTAGCCAACCAACTCGTTTCCTTGTTTAAGAAACTTGGAAACTCAGCTTCAACAATGCCACAACATAGATTGAAAATGAAGAATTAGAACAACATGGCACAATCCCTTTGTATTATATTTCAAAATCAGCAAATTTACATGGTGAAGTCGAATCCAGCCTCCAATTGATCAGAGGGCATGGGGTCAGAACCCCCAACACTCAGCTCAGCAACATCACCATAGAAAGAATGGCTTTCTTCTCCACCACCCTTCTTCTTTCGCTTGGAGCCATAACTCTCTTTTATAACCTTTTACATTACAAATTTAAATAAGCCAATCCTTTGAAAACACATGGGGATTGAATACCAACTAATAATAATCAATAGAATATCAGTACGGCCATTTATCTATTGAAGGAATGAAGATTTAGCACGAATTTCCCAAATCTGGGCATTTCCTAGAATTCTAGAAAATTTGGTAATTTTAACAAATTGCCTCCAAAGCCACCTTCGTATCTCAGCTGTTATGAATTTTGGAAAATGGCCAACGTCTTACTCAATTTCCTATGCTGGGAAAAAAACCTATTTTTGGAATTCTGAGATTCACAACGATCGGCGTGGAAATCGAGGAGGAACTCGGCTGTCTGGAAATTTCTAGCTATGCATTTTCTAGAATTCTGGAAAAAACCTTCGTTTTTATAAAATTTCTTCAGAGACCTGTGCATAAATTTCAAACTAATGCGAATTTTAGGAAACAGTTTTGGTTCTAGGTAATTGGTTATATTTGTGAAAAATCCATTTTCTTGGATTTTCGTGATTCATCTCCATATGCACAAAACCTGAGGTCAAACATGGTCGTTTAGAAATTATTAAGATTTCGAGTAGTTTTATTAATTTTCTTCTAGAAGCCCACACATGTGACTTGAGTGCAATCCTACCCAGGGGAAGTTGTTCAAACGAAATTTCGAACATAAACCTCTTTTATATTTTCCCAGAAATGTGTCAATGTATGAAGGCCCCAAATCGGTGTAGGAATGCGTGGTGTGGGAACTTGGCCTCTATTAGAATATGCATATAATAAACTTTATAAACCTACAAACACACCAACTAGTATTAATGATGTTTTTTAATGTTTAAATCTCGTTAAAATAAGGGAATAACAGAAACTTACTTATTATCTCCGAGGATGTACAAAACTACGAAAATAACTATTCAAGCTAAACAAAAGCATGAGGGATTTCGAGTAAAAGGTGATATAAAGCAAGGAAAAAATAGAGGCTCAACAGGACTTGCAAAATTTTTGCAACATTGAAATATGTTATATGAGCACAATAATCCTTATCCAACAAAAATGTAGGCATTGACCAAATAGTTGGTTCCTTTAAAATATTGATATCTGTAAGCTACTTACAAAAATCAATTTCAGTAGGAAGCTTTCCCCAAGCTTGGACGTAAAGCACGTGAGAGTAAATTATTACTAGTGGTTATATCGGAAAGGTATGTATGTGAATCACTCAACCTGAATGAAACAACCAACATTGCCACCTACAATTATACCCATTAATAACCTCAATAATAGAGTGAGAAGGTTAGATATTGATATAGATGGTGTCATGCCTTAGGAAGGCTACAATTAAACACTAAATATATTTACCAATAAAATGTTAAATATAACATAACCCTTCCTCCTCCTCCAACTTCTTGTTGTTGCTTTCCCTAACCTCCAAAAGAACAATTTTCCCTTTGTTTTTTTCCAACTAGGCTGTCATATGAAGTTAGGGAACTTTTGGCTTCATATGAATGAAATATAGGGAAATTTTGGCTTCATATGAACTTCCTATGTCTGCATTAATAAATAATTCATATAAAGCACTATATCAACAATTTAGACACTTTAATCCTATTCAAACTCAGGTATTTGCAATGCTTTATAACATAGATGATAATATGTTAGTTTCAACACCTATTGGTAGTGGTAAGAATATTTGTGCTGAATTTTCTTTACCACGATTGCATAAAAAAGGCCCATCCATTGTATTTTGATGTATATATATTTATCCTATAGAATCTCTTTCCAAACAAATATATAGGGATTACGAGCAAAAAATTGGAATATAGATAAAACATACCCAAAACTGTCTCCTACTTCACTTGACAAGACTCCTTTAGGATGTGGCTATATCAGATGCTCTCCACTTATTATGAATCACACTTGGCTTGGTGAAAATGAGGCTTCACCTCACTCTTATTTATAGAATTATGAATGAATTCATCTAATCTTCCCTTGAGGGCTTCACAAGTCATAAAATATCAATAACATCGACATCCAAAAGCTTTTCCTTTTATTCCATGAAAACTAGTTACATTCTTCAACATATCAAAGTATGTGGGTATTTTTTTGTAATGGAAGCTGAAATGATACCTGATTATGTCAACTTCTCAAGGTGTCGATTGAGTTAATTCAACGTTCGTTAGGATGAACAGGTTCTCATGTTCTCAAGGTTTAAATATTACTTGAATATTTTAAATGCGAAGAAATTTATTGTAACTCACTTTTAATATTATAATGTTCTTGTGGTTTCATCAAGATGTTTCTCAACATCCCTTATGACACTGGTTAACAGTTTCTCGCATTTGATGAAGTGTTATAGGATTTTCAACCAAACATTTGTTTGTTAAATCTATCTTTGTCGAGTGACGAAAGTTCAAGTAGGATAGAATAAATTGATCAAACATCTGCTATGTCGTCTAGCAGGCGAAGATCAACTAGAGGTGAAAATATTAAAATAAAATTCCATAGACACATGGATTTTTTTCATGCTAAAGGGTGGTCATGTTCTTATGATAATGAGAGCATAGATGAAATTTAGGGGCCCTTGAGGCAAAAACATCTAGTGAATAATGGGCACCCAAGGATCTTACTGAAATAAACACTGATTTCTATATCAATGAAATGATACACCGCATTGCCCCATCTTAATTACATGGTTTGGGGTTATTTTCCATGGATGGAATAAAGGTATGTTACGATGGATTAACTAAATCGATGGAGTATGTTGGACCCTATTACAACTACAATGAGTGGGTATGGCTAGTCCAATATAGAAAAAGTATGCGAAGATATGGTGTGGTTGCAAGTTATATAAAACTAAAAGAACATGATCAAAATAAAGGAAAAAATATGTATATTGATGGAAGGACAAAAGAAACAGGTAATATTGAAGGGTTTATAAATAGTACATGACCCATGACCACAAATAACAACCCAATTTCATAGTCGAGGGGTGTTAAGGTAACCATGTATTTATATGTGCAATTAAATCAATAGATACAAGGGGAGAGTTGCTCATTGATTACAATTTGAATCAAACAAATATAAATATTGTTATTATGAGGGTGGTATGTATTTAATTTTACCCAACTTGTAAGCAATGTCTATTATATGTCATGATTGTCATTTACTACAATATATTGTCAGTAGTGGTTTTCTTATTAATATAATGATGATTAATTATGGATGAATTGCAAATTTCATGTATTTGATAAGCAAGTTGATAAGGGGAAGGCATCAACCATATAGAAGTCCACATATTCTCCTCAGGAAGATGTTCCTGAAGAATAATTTTTTATGTCCACTTATCTGATCCAAACAATAAAGAAGTTTCGAATGAAAGAAAATAATAAATTTATTTCTTTAGTTTTGATTGAGCTTTAGACATAAGAGATAAGAGGAAAAATCAAAACCTTAATGCACCAAATTCATTAGTATGGGGTGAGCTAATCATTTAATTATCCCGTTTGTTTTTTTATGATTTTAATTATCTCATCCTTTATAAAAAACTCTTTATTTTATAGTAGTTTTCGGCGGAGTATGAACCTCATGCGGCGATTATGGGGGCCAACGTTGGTAGCAACGTCAATGATCCACCTATGAATGACACACCGATCATTGAGACCTATACACCCACTCAACCACACATGACAGGATGTGCACCTCCTGAACAACATACGTCAGGATCTACAAATGATGTTGTGGATGTAGAACATGATATCATTGCACAATTTGAAGTGATATTTCCTAGATGTTCCTATCTTACTAGCACGAAAACACTACTAATTATGTTTTTGGTATATGAGGACAATGTCCCCATGAAAATAATGAAACTTCCAGGTATTTAAGAAGTGTTCTAAATATTAAGTACAATATAATTGAAATTAACTTATATTCTGTGATAATGTTAAAGTAATGATAATATCTTTTTGTAGGAAATGATGTATTCTATAGGTTTTTGCATGAACTAATATTGGAAATTGTTAGCACTCGAATCTGCCACAGGCTGAAAGAGGCGAGGCTCGAGGCAACATCAAACCAACCTTAGCCTCGTAGCTAGCCCTACGAGGACAGGAGAGGGCTCTCTCCGGGTCTATCTCGACAGAAATATCTTCAAGGGGCTGAGATGACCGATAAGGAATGCTAATCTTAGGCTAGTAAACTGATAGAAAGGGGTTTTTAATAAATGTTGGGTTTCTGGGCTGTGTGAGGCAAAGAACAGCTTGAACAGAGAAATGTAATAAAAAACACAGATTGTCTCCTGAGGCAAGGTAGGCAGGAAAATTTAACATCAAATTGAGATTAAATGGATGGCAAGACTGTAGAGGAGCCGACAAGGGCATAGAGGATGAATCCTTGTCGAACAGAAGAAAACATTAAATATGAACAAATTTAAAGGCAGAGCATACCAAATATGAATTCTACCTTAACACTTCATTTGTTCAATTTGGAAATGATCATGAAATGACATGAACACATAACAGGCTACATATGAAACAAAAGAGGACACAAATGTTAAATTTCAAGCCACAGGAATCTCAGAAGCCAGCGCTGGG
The DNA here is from genome assembly GCA_034641835.2 of Pinus albicaulis. Taxonomy (NCBI): domain Eukaryota; kingdom Viridiplantae; phylum Streptophyta; class Pinopsida; order Pinales; family Pinaceae; genus Pinus; species Pinus albicaulis. The sequence continues at coordinate 944,894,571 of CM076576.1, read as the reverse complement.
TATTTTCATTAAAATCTATGTCTAAGACTGTACAAATAAACTCTAAATCTCCCTCCAGCAAGTGTCTCAAAAAAATGCGAGCGCATGAGCGCGCGACCCACGTAGCTGCAAAACCTGTTTTTTAGACCAAAAATTTGAAAATGACAAAATTTTCTCCGAATTTGCCCAAATTCGGAGCGGAGGTCCTCCGTCATGTGTCCTACCCAGTCAATGAAGCCTCGACCAAAATCCGAAGTGGATCAGGCCTTTTTCCGTCATTTTAGTGCTCTCTTGGTGCATGCAGCTCCTGTGGTGAAAACACTGTCTCGGTTGTATGTGTTGGTCTCTATCATGATCCTGTGAATGTACCTGCGCTGATGAAGAAGGCGAGACCCCTTCCACGCCATGTGGAGATAGTACTCGCGTTGCTGATGAAGTCAACGAGACCCCTTCCACGTCATGTGGAGATAGTACTCGTCGTGATGCTGCAAACAAAGCTTTGTGGCCTCTCTGATATGCTACCACTACTGGCGCACTGCTATGCTCCATCTCAGTACATCAACCTCAACGATTGAGTCACTGTCCGACTCCTGCTCATACTCTGACTCTATCTCTGACATGGCTGCGAACAAGCTATTGGCACTATGTATACTGTTATGAAAGCAGTGCAAACAAGGTTATGATGTGTGTTTCAACACCCAACAGGTATTCCCACCGTCAAAACACCATAAGGGAACAAACCATGATAATATCTCAGTTTTAAATGGATTGGAAAAGGCACAATCTCTGTTTTGAATGCAAGTGAAATTTTGACCAAAGGGAGCAGGCAACCTTCAGAATATTGAACAAGTCTTGTCAAAGGGAGCATGGTATCATATGAATGTTTTTGTCTATGAGTAATAACAACAAAGGTGTCAAATGGGCAGTTTGAAACAGAGTTATGAAAATGTTTTTATCTTTGGGCAGTGAGACACAATCAATCATAATCACCATGGAACAAAATTTTTGAACATGGTATTAGTAATAGTAACGACCACAATGGTATAATGGGCATGAGAAAAACATGGTTTTGATAATATATGGCAAGGCTGGATGTGTCACTGATATAAGATAGAAGACAAACTCATGCAACCACCTATTATCATTTTAAAACCCTGAAAACGATATTGCCATGACTGTGGGGTTTTAAATCCACCATTTGAACATTTGAGACATCAACGATGTCACTGGTGCATTTAAAAAACATCAAGCAATGATAGAAACCTGTTTGAAAGCCAGTTGCATCGATTCCAAGCAAGGCTGGGCGCACAGCCTCTGCGTGGGTCGTGCAGCCTCTGCGTGGGTCGCTCAGCCTTTGCGTGGGTCGCTCAGCCTTTGCGTGGGTCGCTCAGGCCCCAGGTGGGTCGCTCGAGCCCCTTGCCACATAGTGCATTTTGCAGGAAGTGTTTGGAGGCCTTCCCGGTGTCCAAATTGGGCGTGTGATAGCTCGTTGGAAAGATATTGGAGTCTACTTTCCAACACAAGTGGAATTAGGCAATTTTGATTTCATTTACTCTGTCAAAAATCAAATCTCCCAACACTTGTCAAAATGATCAGAATGAGGCTGCCTCAAGGCAGAGCGCTGTTGCAGCCAATGTTTGAAGGTCTTCCTCAACTCCAAATTGAGCTCATGATAGCTCATTGGAAAGGTATTTATGTCTAGGTATCATTTGACTCATCAAGAAAGTCATTTGGCCAACCATTCTAGGAGAAAACTTGATTTTCCCAAGGTCACTTCAGAGGTGCATTCAATTCTCCTGAGGCAACGGTATTTTTGACATTTCTCTAAAACCATGATACCTGTGTAAAAAGTGAAGGAGGTTTTTCTTCCTTGGCATGTTTTGGACAAAAACCTCTCTCAGTTTCCCAAATTTCATCTTTGATTGCTCTGAAACATCTTTTGAGTGAAACCGATCCCGATGTGTGGAACAAGGGATTTTGTCAAAATGAAGCGAAATGAAGGGGATAGGGGGCTTCTAAATTCTTGGGGAAATTTTTGGAAGTAGGGAGGGATGTTAGGAAGCAGGGGAAAGTGGAATCACAGAGATTGAGTGAGGGGAAAGGGTCCAAAAGGGCAAAACACAGGCCTAGCCTAGGAAATTGCCAAGTTTTGGCTAGAAACTAGGGTTTGTGCAAAAATGAGGAATTTGGGGGATCTCAGTGATGTGAAGTGTTTAACGAGGTATATTAAGGATAGGGGAAGGTGTTTGAACATCAGGATACAAGTTTTTCCGACGATTTGACCATCCAAGAGAAATTACCTCCAAAACCCTAGGAGAGGGAAATGGACCTTACCTAGGCACAACTGAAGCATGAACAAGATGTAAAATGACTCAATGGAACTTGACATGATGATGAAAACCCTATGAATGATGGTACACTCAGCTGAATGGCGACATGGACTGTCATTTGGACAAAATTTGAAAAGAGTGAAGACCAACCCTAGACCTAATGCCTAGTGATCAAATTTTGCTTGAAGACTCATTGAAATGACAAAATTTGACCTTGACACTTTGAAATCACTTTGAAAGAGCATGTTTGATCACTGGAGGAAGGCTGCAAAGGCTGACTCTAACAGAAATATTTGGGCCCACCATTTGTATAAACTGGAAATACCAAAGTTCCAAGTTGAAAGATGAACTTATAACCAGGATGGTTCGCCTATTCGGTGAGGGTACCTTTAGCAAAACTGGAGTTACATCCAAGGCAAGCTTACATTTGAAATCTCTGCAGGACCATTATTTTTCTGATTTGGAGAGGACAAGGTTGCATGAGCACCCTCCAACGATCCCAAAGATGGTGTGTAAAGTGCTCGTGGAAGATGCAAACACGAAGGTACTGCGAAAAGTAGGGAAGACAACACCCAGACCAGGAAGGTATGAAGAACTTTTAATAATGTAATTATGATGCTTTATCATCATTACAAAATATAATTAAGTTTTTCAATATTTTAAATATAGGGTTACAGATACATCCAAAGCCACGATGTCTAGAATAACCAAACATGTGTAGCATAATCTTAGCCCGGGTGGTTACTCAAAACAGGATGCTAATATTGTAAGTATATATAAAAAATAATTTGCATCCAAATTATAAATTATTAATAGTTTTAATTTAATATCACAAAAGAATAAAAAATCATGTTCTCATGCAAAATTGTAGGGGTCACAATTTAAAGAGGCTCCCATGTAGGAATACCTAAATTCTTCTTTCAAGAATAACTATCAAGTTGTTGTTGAACATAGGACAAGCTTAACGTCTTCACAGTCTTCCAACACCCAACCTAACACTCAGGAAAATAAAAGCAACGAATACCATTTATAAATGATTACTTGTACAATATATTGGTTAATATTTTTGGCCATAAAGTAATGTGCTTGATTGTAAAAATAAGGAAATTAATGTGGGTACAACACATGAGCCTACTCATGGTGGAGTGCCTATTGAGACTAATGTTCAACTCAACACTGGATGAATTTCACGTGTTATAAAAAAAAAGTATGGAATACAATTAAAAATATTCAAATTCTAATGGTGTATTAATTACAACCTTTCTTGTTTCTACACTAGAGCATGTAAATGATGAGGTTAGAGAACATATGGCCACATCCAAAAGTATTCCACTTCCCTCCACTACCAAAGCAGGTAAAGAACACTCTACTATTATTTTTATTAATAAAAAAATTGTAATAATAATAACTATAAATATGAATTTAACAATTCTTTCTTATTGCAGTTGATGCTTGGCCCCACTTGCAGCAACATAGTTGTAAGAATAGGTCAACAACAAGACATACACTAGAGCCCACAAAAACTGAAGGGGGCCAAGATCAAGACAACCTTGCTAACTACACATTAAAAATTGAAAAAAACTTGATAAAAAATGAATGCACTTATTTAATATTTAGAGCTCTATTTTTTGAGTACCACAATTTTTATTGAGGTTGAATGTATCATGGCATGTGCACATATGACTTTTTATTATCTTAATAAAAAGTTGTGATATTTCCATTGGAAAAAAATGAATGACCGTGTTTTATATTATGTGATCTTTCTTCATCCAACTCCGGTTCGAGGTTATGATTAAATTATAATACAAGGAATTGTTTATAGATGCTCAACCAAAACCCATGTAAATTTAACAAGGGGAAAATTCTAGAAGACACATTCTAATATTTTGTATCATGTAAAATTTGTGTATTTTAAATATCTTGGTATACAAGTCATTTTCAAATATGTACAACCCTTATGACTACTAGGCAAACCAAGGAAGCTTTCATAGGTTATATCACTAGTTTCCATAAGATTTATAATTATAACTACCATGCATTTAACTTTCTTCTAACGTATCAACATTTGTTAAATCACCCACCCATTTTAGTGTTGGATATGAGATACTTATAAAAATTTCCCTAGTGAAGGATTTGAGTAACTCCAATTTTGAGTTTGTGGACTAATGGATTATTTTAGTGCAATATAGATGACCTTTAGGATTTTCTATCCACAATATTTTCTTACAATACTTCTAATGTTCTCGTTAATAAAAGAGTCAATGCCTTCCTTTCCTTGAATAATAACCTTCTTCTCTTCTCCCTAAACTACTCCCTTAGATATGATGCGTCAATCAACCTTCAAAATTAATAGTTAAGGGTTTAATACTCTATGTTTAAGTGATTAAATTTTTCATCTTCATGTGCCCCTTTCAACTGCATAATGGTTTCAAATCATGTGATAATAACTCAACTATTCATTAGAAAACATCATGATCCATGAAAGATAGGCTTCTCATTGAAATATACCATTTACTCACTTAGTAATACTAACTATGCCTCCTAATATACAACTAATCCAAGCCAGTTCAATTAAAAAATATTATATCCCATTCTCCAATCACCTCATGATGATTGTCAACCAAATGATGCCCATTCCAATTATGAAATTATCATGTACCATATTATGAAAACATATTTTTGATGATATTTTTTTTTGAGATGAAGTATTTTGTGTCTGTTATAAATGAATGAATGAATGTTTTATGTTAATGAATAATTTCTATATGTTTCTTTAAGTACATGACCTTCTTTCATATTATGTAAACATATTTTTTATGATAAAATTTATTAAGATGAAATATTTTGCGGATTGACGAATGAATGAATGAATGTTTGATATTTGTTTTTTTTATTATGTATATTAATGTCTTCATTTCAACTATTTCATAAATAGTAGATATATTTTGTAATGGGGAATTGAGAGTGATGTGAGGGGGGGTGGGGGGCGGGCTTGAGAGCTTCTGCCTTCACATGGTTGGCCCTGTTTAGTAGATAATAAATTAAGATTTGGATAATCTTGGAGCAAAACACCCTCGATCTAGCAGAGCAAGAACAAAGTCAATGTTGACTTCGCTATTGCTTCATCAAGTGGAGGGAGGTTTGATCCAAGGTTAAACTACTCCAAAAATTTGTTCTTGAAACCAAGAGGATCTCATTCAAGTATTCATGCACTCAAGTCCTTTTAATTATTATTTATTCATGCAATTAAATTTTATATTTGGTCAAATTTAATCTAATTTTTCATATTTGGTCTCATGAATAGGTTTAGGACAACTAGTATCAATTTGGATGTTGAAGTGGAACAACTATCTTAAGAAAATAACTCAAAATGGTAAGGGTTTAGATGAGACGACAAAATTTGTTTAATATTTGTGTTGTATGTTGTGGCTGAGTGGGAGTTACAGAAAGGTTTATAAGAGATAATAAAATTTTCCATGAAAATAATTCATGTAGTATTTGTATTTCTTTGACCATTGTGTTTTTATTTGAGTGAAAGACCAAAAAATATCATTTTTCATGCATGGTAGTGGGAGAAAATCTTACTCTATTAATTGTGCATAACACACTCGTATAATTTTTCTTATATTTTATTAATTATTTATCTCATCTAACTTCTCCTCCTTCCTTTGTTTTACAGGTACTTTCATTTTCATATCTAGATTTGAAATATTAACTAGGTTTGGAGTCATATATGTGAAAAAAACTCATCAAATTATTGCTCAACTTTAGCCCACCATGCGCTTGGCCACTAGGTGCGTGATTTAGTTTTGTATTGCATTTGATTTCAAGAAAAAAATAATTTCTACATTGCAAATATTCCAAGCCCATAGACCCAACTTCTCTTCTTATTAACTTGTAGAGTTTCCTTTATCAACGTGTTCCCTCTGAATTTTAACCTTTATGGCTATAATTATTATTGACAAGTACACAATATATAATACTAAAAATATGATGTTAATTTTTCCAATCTAGGGTTTCTATGCAACAATGGAGGATGAAATCCTAGGGTTAACAGATGCCAAATATAGGACTAGGTACTTAATGTTACATACAACTTATTATTGTCATCTAATCATACTTGACATATACACTAGTTAGCTCACAAACCATAGAGGCCAAGGATTAGGGTTTTAAGGTTATATAGTTAGGGTTTCACATGTATTATATCAAACCTATATAGAAAGATATAAACCCTAGAATGAAATAACCAAATCAACATCTAATGTTATAATTTTAATAAAAAACTTATACATACCTCATGAATTCGTACCTTTATCCTTTATGATCATGGAGATTTCTATAAGGCCTATTCATGATCAGAAAAACTGCTTTCAAGGAGTACTGTTAATTTCATTAATGTCAAGCCAAAATTTCTAAATGTATACATCCTTGTTGTTTGGATTTGTGGTGTACATGTCTCAAGATATTGACTGCTTCATCCGTTGAAAAATATAGGGAAAAGAATTATGGTTATTATTTAAATTGATTTCTCTTTTATCCTTGACATTTTATATCGTTATTTAGTTCTTTTCATCATCAAGACAAATTCCAATAAGAAGATCAAAATGTTAACACAAGAAAACTAGGCGTAGGATGATAGCCAGGGCCAAAACCTCTCCTAGAGAGGAAAACCCACAAATATCTTCTTATAGAATCTGTTCAATGAACACTTCCAAGACCATGACCTTGACCCAAGACCAAAACTTCTAAGTGATGATCCAACCAGAACCCTAGTCCAATTCTTTTCAAAATGATGATTGAGGAAACCCTAGTCCCTTCAATATATTCGCATATGTGATCTGCTCAAACACATATTTTCCTGCTTCACTAGACTCTACAAAATTTTTTCTTCCTTCCATGAACTTCATTGGACTCAATAAAATTTGTTCTTCCTTCCACCAACTTCACTGGATCAGATCCCATTTCTTCTTCGTATGGATCAGATTGATATCACTTGTTGTGTGTCTTTTGAATGCAGAGAGCGAGTTCGTTTTATAGGCTTATGAAGAGGTGAATTAGGCCTTCTTGTCCAACATGAAGCAGGATGTCCGACCCATCACTTGGAGGCTTCTAGACATGACATTTTACTTTAATTTTTTTTTTCTTCTTCTTGTTACATGGGCCATCCAAGGGCTAGTACATTATTACCTTGACTCTTGACTTGTCAACAAGACCCCTAGAGCACTCAATGTGTGATTTGACCTAGAACCACAACATGATGGGAAAAGAACTCATTTCAATAATTTTTTTTTTTTATTTTTACAAAAAAAATTATTTTATTTTATTTTGAAAAGTAAATCAATAATCACATCAAGTCACAACATAAGAACAATTATGAAGACTGACACTAGTTACATTTTGACATCACCAAGTATTCTTTTGATGCTGCTACTCTTTAACATTTTAGTAGATACTATTACTTAGATATTTTCTTCAAGAGGGATACTTGTAAATTTTTTCTTCTTTCAGTGTAGATAGACTCACTGACTTGTATAGGCTTGAAATGTATATATATACATGCCAATCTTGACATTATAACTATGCATAAAATTTTCACACTACAAATTCTTGTCTTCTAAGGTGAATGTATCTTAATGATATGACTAAGGAGCCTTAGATATTGGTCTCCTTTTGGTAGAGAAATAAGGTGGGAAATATTGGTTCCTATTATTGAGGCCTTTTAATACACTTATGCTCAAAAAGTGGTCTTTCTCCACAGTGAGTGATGCCACTTCTTCTAGTATTCTAAATAGGAATTTAGGATGGCTCCTAAACATGCTCAATACTTCATCTTCTTTGAAAATATGGTATATATAACTTATAACTTTATGAGTAATATGTCTTGGTATTTGTTATCACTCCATCGAATCTTCGAGGCTGAGAAGAGACCAACAAATGTAACCACATACCAAACTCTCGCCAAGTAGCTAGCCCTACTAGGAAGGAGAGGGCTCTCTCAGAGGGATCACAACCAAGAGGGTTGGATCAATTATGTTTTAGGCTAGGTATAGTAGCACATGGGTTTTTATTGGATGATTTGGGTGCTGGATGAGTGAATTAGGTCAAAGAGGTAACTAGGTCAGGGAAAATAAGATCAGAATTGCAGGCATCTGCTGGGGCAAGGTAGGTAAGCACTATAACAATTTAGGGTTCTTAGGTGAGACGGATCAGACTAGTTAGGCGCTAAAAATAGCATGGAAATACATGAATTCTTTTTAAACTGAAGAAATGAAACAAATTATGATGATTCTCCCAAAACAGAGCATAAAAGATGTATTCTGCCTATCAAAATTCATAATAAAAAAATCATAGAATTGGAATGAACGTGGAAAGTAAAAAAAAATCATAGATATGCAACATAAGAAGAAAATATGCCAAAGTACAGTACCACATGAATCCTACCAGAATAGCTGCAACTCATCCAATATATTCTTGCCAAAATCTGAAATACACTAGTGTCTCTGATCAATACAACAACATCCAACCTGTGAAATGAGTAAAGAAGTGAAATATATAGACAAGAAAAAAATTCTCCCAACCTCAAGGGTGGCATCCTTGAGTTGAAGAGCTGATCCACAAAAGTCTGAATTGCAAACCTAAAGTATAAGGTGGTCAAACTGACACATCCCTAACTTTGGTGAAACTAATTCATTCATCCTCAAAAGACTTTTACCTAATGTATTTACTCTTAATTTACTCAAAAGAAACTTAATTATATTTACATCCATCATTTACTTCAGTAAAATTCACATTTTCCGTGGTCAAACTCAGAAAAATCAGAAATATCAGTCACTGGTCAGGAGCGCAGCGCCAACTGCAAGCCAAATTTTGAGGGGGTTTCCAATGTCAAAATTGAGCTCAAGATAGCTCATTGGAAAACCTGTCCTATCTAATTTCCAAAAAATTACTTATTTTCCAAAAATGATAATTTTTTATCCTAAAAAAGGTCAATATCCCAAGACTAGTAAGGAGTGCAACATGTAGCTGAAAAATAAGGCAGAAACATGATTTTTGAGGTGTCTTTTGACCTTTCCCCTTCCATATTGCCCAAATTTGCTTATAAAAGTGTCAAAATTGACTATTTATTTCCTTATTAATCCAACGGTGGTCATTTTTTTTTCATTTGGAGGCCTCTAGGAATAGATGTAGTGGGATAAGATGAAGGAGGGATAGATGTAGTGGGATGAGATGAAGGAGGGATGGTTTCAACATGCTGAGCTTGTGGAGAAGTGAAAACATCATTGACAATGAAGGTATCCCATGAAATGTTCAACTGGTTTAGATGATGGAGTACAATGATTTTGATCAAAAAGTGATGGAAGAGGCTGTTCATTTGTTCATCATATTCTCTCTTCTGTACTATGTAGGCCATTTTTTCCATGCTCCTGAACAAATAGTATGGGATATTGAGCAATTTGACTCTTGTAAAGTGCATAAGAAATCTAATATGATATGTGTGGAGTCTAGAGAACCTTATTTCACAAGAGAAGTACTTCATGATGCTTTTCATCATGGGGGAATACCTATCAAGAATGTAACTGAAAGGGAAGAATTTATGTCTCTCATTTTTGTACCATGGTTTGATGAATGGTTCATAAAACTAGTTATCCAGGTCTTTGGCTTTAAACCACTTCTTACCCATATTAGGTATTCCTATAGCAACAACAATTATAGGTGTGGATATGGTGAAGGTCACACCTGCAAGGGTCACTTGATTATTCTGCAAGTTTGAGATGAATAGTCTGCTCAAAACAGGGTGGTGTTGAACTCTTTGAACCATTTCACAGAAATCAAAGCAACCCACATATTTGAAGCAAGTGACTGTCATGGGTGAGGACATCAATTATTTGGTGTTAGTGGGCTCAAGCCTCAAAATTTTCCTCCCTTGTGATGTATTCTTTCCTCTCTATCCTCCTCCTCCTCCATCAAATATTTTTCTTCCTCCTCCATAGTGTTTTTAGTTTTGAAACCCTAGGGAAGGGAAAGGGGAGTGGAAAATAGGTTTAGGGAGTGGGGATGGGAGTAGGAAAATTCAGGGAAATAGGGAAGGGGGTTAGGGAACTTAGGGGAGTGATATAGGATCAAAACAATTAGGGAAATGAGATTTGGATTTTTATTACAGGTATGATAACAAAGCTACCTAAGAATTAGCAACCTAGGAGCTAGGTTTTTGGGAAATGTTGTTTGGGGACAGGGAATTATTGATGTAGGGACAAAATTAGGGTTTACGGTGATGTGGGGAAGGAATGTAGGGTCTAGGGAACAATTTAGGGTTGTAGGAATGGAAACTAGGGTTTCTTAGCTTGAAAACTAAAATTTTAAGCAAAAATATTGAACACCATGAATTTTGAAATCATGAAATGTAAGGAGGGTACTGAAGAGTGTTGCTTACTTGTTTGAAGCTGAAGAAACCCTTGTTGGTGATTGGAAGTTCTTGCATGAAGTTTTAGAAGCTGTGAGTGAAACTAGGTAGGAGCGCAGTGCCTATCTTCTAGGAGTGCAATGATTTCTCCAGGAGCACAATTCCTTGCCTCCAGGAGCATAGCGCCACCCAAAAAATTGGATTTTGACAATTCAAACTTGATTTTCGAGCTGAGGGAGTGGGAGCTCGAAGGTTTGGAGAGAAAATGAGTGCCTTCTTTGCATTTTTATGAGCTTTATACTTGGTTATTTGAATGAATTTGCTTTTGGGACCCACTTTTATTCTTGATATTCACTTTAAACCTTGAAACCTTTACCTTTCACTTTTGCTTTTGATCCTTGGCGTTTGATCATTTGATAGATTTAGAACACTTAGACTTTGAAACTTCTAAGCTTTCTTGGCATATGAAACCTTTGAGTTGACAACTATATTAGAACCATGAAATTATTACATTTTGAGAAAACATAAAATTACATAATGAAATAAAAATTTACAGAATGGAATAAAAACTACATATTACATTTCAACTTTACATGGTAAAGTGCATTTCTTAGTCACCCTTTTTCTTGCTAGTCTTTTATGCAATTGAAATGATATTTTAGTGTACCTTGAAAACTGTAAGACCCAACGGACACCTTAACTGAATGGAATTCATGATGACATGATTGAAAAGGTGATAAAAACTCATGAATGATGGACACTCAACATAGTGATGAAATGAGCCAGCAAGTGATGAGATGGCATTTTTTAAAAAGAGTGAAATTTGATTAAAATCTACACCAAGTGACCAAATTTTTTCATGACCAAGTGGAATGACAAAAAATTTCAGAATGCCCCCCCTAACATGACATGAAAGAGTTAATTTTGATCAATGGTGGAAGAATGGAAATAATGACACTATCAGTCTTCAATGATACTTATGCTCAGAAATTTTGGCCACTTTAGTGATTGCTTAAATTTTGATTTCATGTTACAAAACTGTCATGAATTTGAGGTTCCTATACCACTGTATAGGTCTATTTTTTATTAAGAAAAACGTAACTATCACACATTCTCTCTTGTAAGGATTGTTCCTTGAGAAACCCCAAACATTAACTCGGTCACTTATAGTTATGAGAATTCAATCACTATGATAGAACATAGTTCAAATTTTTCTTTGATGACCTTTACAAGATTTAAGTACTTTGCTTCTTTCATTATAATTCTTGGCCTAGTCTTTCAGTCTTCCATAACAAGGCTCATATCTTCTTTAATTCTTTTTCTCTATCCAGTCAAATTTCTGTGGCCTAATTACTGCAACTAGGGCTTATTAGAGTGCCTAGAACTTTATTTTGTATTTTCTAGAAGCTTGGTCATAGGATAATTATATTACTCTTCTTGTCTTGAGACCTTAGTGACATTCTTACTACCCTTATGCAAAAGAACCAAACTCTAATACCATGTTGAGAAATTTAGGGCATTATGTGAAATATAATCTTCAAGTGGATTTCTCTTAACTTTGACATTTTCTTGTGATCGTGCTTAACTCTTTAATAATTTTTTCTTCAATTTTTTATGTTCATCAAGAAAAAATTCAAACAAACAAGGACACAAGATGTAGGCACAAGGCTAGAGAAATTGATCCAGATTTATGGAGGAACACAATAGAATACACATATAACCATAAATACAAAGATGCAACAGAAATAACACTTCGTTTCATTAATATCAAAGAATTGAAATTTACTTACAGACAGAATGGAAATAAACTAGCTAGGGCGTTGGTAGCTTATCTCTGAGAAGCGGTGTGGAAGATATAGGCCTCTAAACTTTGTGTTACAATGGGGCTTGAAGGCCTATATATTATTAAGAAATAATGGAAAACCCTAAACATCCAAAAACCTAACCCTAGGAGATGAAACACCAGAATATGGGCCCCTTCGGGGTAAATTGGTACATCAATTTCCTAGGGTTTTAACTTTGGCATAATATCTCTGTTTGACGCACATGATAAATCTTTAGAAAGATCTATCTGAGGACTACAACTTCTAATTGCGAATATATATTTTATAAAAAAAACATATTTGTTGGATGAATGATGCCCAAAAGCGTCGTTTAGGGCCTCAAAACGGCTCTGGAAGTTCAAGACCCAAAAAACTGCTAAAAATAGTAAGTTGTGCCGAAACTGAAAAACTGCTAAAAATAGTAAGTTGTGCTGAAACTGAAAAAATAAAAGAGACAATGGTGGGGCCCCAAGTGGAATAGGTGGGTGGCCACCAATATCCACCTGGATCAACAAAACAATTATGAAGGGGAAAAACCCAATCAACTCTTTCTCTAGTAGATTAGATCAATTTAATACAAATTTGCCCCTTTGACCATATACCCATTCCATCCACCAAGTCAGCCCTTAATAAGTTCTTGGTCTTTCCTACAACCTATGTTATTATTTTATGTAATTATCATTCTATAGGATTATCAAACCTTTGTAATTAAATTAAAAAATTAGGCTCTCCATGATCTTCATTTCTGGGATTGGACTCCTCTCTAAAGAACTTTGCATGGCTCCTTCCTACTTTAGAAAAATTGTAGATCGAATATTCTCTTGTCATATTGTAGATCCAAATTCTCTATCAAATTACAGATCCAAACTCTCTATTTTATTGCATATCAGAACCCTCTATTGTATTACAAGTCCAAATCCTCTGTTGTATTGCATGTCCAAGCTTTTTGTCTCTTCAAATTGGTCGAGCTTCCTTTGCCATTTATAATGGTTTGTCACTGTACTTTGGGCCGAAATGAACAAATGTCTTGAGGCCAACTTGTATACTTGTTTGGAGGCCAATTTTTAAGGATATGTGGTAGCCCTTTGTAGAAGAAAATGGATGACTTGGTGGAGGAGTTCCGTTTGACACAATTTTTTTTTTATGACTTTTGGTTTTGACTTAATAAAATAATCTGGAGCACACAATAGGTGATATGACCTAATGACCATTGAAATAAGCATGAAACCCATGATTTAATAAGTCAATCCCTTAAAAAAAAATCATTTTCTTTTGACAAATCATGACTCAAATGAAATTATGAAGATCGAAACTAGTTACATTATTCAACACTTGGTCCTAGATGACCTGCTTCCTCTCTCTCTATCTTGAATATTTAGAGAAATTTTCTTTATAATCATTGAAATAAGGGTTTGAAAAATATGCCCACATAGTCTAATACATGAAGTGGAAACCATTTGACAAAAAATTCCTTGGTGATTGCTTTTCTTCTCTTTATTGGGATTTTTCTCACCTGGGCTCTGATACCATGTTAATTTTAGTTAACATGTTATTTTCTTATAAAAATTACTTCAATGTTCCATATTAGCTTGATTACAATTTCATTTCGTTTCCAATAGAAACGACATAAACCATTATCACATTGACAATAACTAAGGAAAGAACAATAAATACAAATGAAGAAGACAAGGAAATACAAGAGGACATCGAGATTTAGGCTCGAAGCCAAGGCAAAACCCACAATTTTTTTCTTCTTGATAATATCAAATGTTCAGAGAGAGAGAAATCCAAAAGAGTACAATGATTCAAAGTCAAAGTCAATAGTAAAATTGACTTTCCAATATGATGATCCAATACCTCTGCTCATTGTCAAATAGATGGCCCAGTCAAAGTCTACAATTCTTACCTCAGTCAACAATAGTAAAATTCTACCCCCACCAGAAATTCAATGGCTGGTCAAACTCTTCCAAAACAACTCAGTTAAAGGAGAGAGGAAATCGACCTCTATTGAAAATCAAACAACAACAAAAATTCAACTTTGGAGCATTCAAACTTGTAAAACATAAGGTCAACCCTGCGGTCAAACTACCACCTTAGGCCTGTGGTCAATGAAAGTCGAACCTACCCAAATTTCGTTGATTCCTATTCCATTCAATGCTGCTTAGTAAAATAGAGTCACACTTCCAAAAATAACAATAAAAATAGGTCAAATGAACTTTGGCCAAGCCCAGTCAACACTGGCTGAAATAGAAATTCATTATAGAGATAAAATTCCCAGTCAAACTCTCACATTGTGAAGAGAATAACTACCCTTGGAGGTCGAACCAATCAAAAAAGGAGAGATAAATATATATGATGTGATGATGACAAAATGAAGTTTCTGACCTTTATTTATACAAGTCAATGTGGGTCAAAGTTCATGTCTCTTAGGCTTCATGAGCCTACATGACTGGTGGGGCCGACCTTGAAAAAAACCACATTTGTGTTCTTGAATTCAAAAAAAACCTTCCCTTTAGAATCTAACACTCCATAGGTCAAAATTGATCCTCTCGAAAAGAGGAATTCACTCCAATAATCATCTTTTGCAAATGAGTTGTACAAGGTGGAATTTGATTGAAGTTGCATATCTTAACAGGAAATCACTCCATGACATCACAAAGGAGGATACATACATGATCCTTATTATTGGATTGCAACAACATATTTATATCAGCTAGTTTACTTCTATATAAGGTTCATGAATACTTCCATTTGCTGCTATTAATTCTTCTCTTCCAGGCATCCACAATCACAAAATTATACAATGAATCAATTAGAGTGCCCAAGGATCCAAGTGTCCTTAGAGTTCCCTCCTTCCATCATAATTTCCAAAACTAAGGATCTATTCATCCTTGTTCCTTTATTTCTTGTACCTGCAGTATTCATTAACAAGTACACCCAATAAAAGTACACAATAAAAAAATCATGATGTTAATTTTTCCATCTAGGGTTACCATGCAAAATTAAAGGATGGAATCCGATGTTTTTCACTTGCTAACCTTAGACCAAGATATCCATATACAGTTCATCAACCTCATCTCTTTCTTTGACTATAGTAGCATGCAATTTTGAAGACTTGAAATCTTGTAAAATTACCTCATACCTTCGCTAACTTGGTCAAGATGATTGGAATGTCTTGAGCTCCTCAAATAGCCTTTCAGTCTATCAAGATAATATTCCTTAAGATCTCGCTCTTCTGAAGAAAATCTAAGGTTATTTCATAGAGAAGAGGGCTATTAGAATGAGCCCAGAAGTTTTCTTTCTTATTTGGAAGGTTTAGTACAGGGAGAGAAGGTCTTCTAGATATTTGATCCAAAACCACTTGCTCCTTTATGTGTAGACTATCGACCTTATCTATGCAATTAGGGCTAGTAATCATGCCCAAAAATTTGTTCCTATTTCCTTCACAAATTTAGACTAGGAAATTCACTCTTCTTTAGATGAGATGGTTCCAAGTTTATCTTCTTTTCTTCCCTCACTTCAAAACTTGGCTCTGTTACCATGTTGAGAAATCTATGGCAGAGAGTTAGGTTAAATATTAACTTGATTTCTCTTTAATATTTGAAACTTTATGGAGATTTATTTCCTTCCATGGCTTTAGTTACAGATCAATGTGATGGGTCAATCATAGATTTATATCCCAATACAACCATCACAGATTCATAGGTTGATCCATCTTGGCTAGCACATATAGGCTAGTAAATCATCACTTTTGTCCATAAAGGTAGAGATACAGTTAGGGTTAGGCTATACACCAGGGACGTGCTATCCCATCAGGGCTTGATAACCCCTATTCACTAACTTCAAATACAAGGAGAGCATAGAATACCATATATTTGATAAATTTGTGGTATAGGTATATTAACTCCGTTAGGAACACCAAGAGCCTATAATCAAATTCTCGTGTTAAGCTAAGCCTCTAAAAAATTAGTTCCCATGATAAATAAACCATCTACTAATTTTTATCCCATATTCCTCTCCACCATACACCACCACACTCCTAATTTAGGTGCTAGCTACTCCTGCTTCAATACCTAATCAAAAAAATTTGTGATTATGATAACAATTTAAGTACATATGTGTCTAATGTCCATGATGGGATGTATGAATTATCCTCCCCACATTTATCTTCAAATATTATAACTTTGAATGGGATAGCAATGATCTATCTCATCATATATAAATGTACCGATAGATATAAATTTATAATTTCTATCGTCATCACTTCACACCATATCATAGATGACCCTCTCTATAGATTATATGCATGAATTTATGGAAGGCCATCCCCTCTACCTATCTTATGATTGATTGTGACAACAAGTGAATAAAGGAAAATTGACAGATATTTGTTGACAAGATCCCCTACTTATAAATTTTCCTTTATTCACCTATTGTCACAATCAATCATAGGTTAAGTATAGGAGACGACCTGCCATAAATTAATGCATATAAATTGTAGAATGGGTCATCTATGAGACATTGCGAAGTGATGATGACAGAAATGGTAAATGTTTCATCTACCAGATCATTTTCAGATGATGATGATAGACCACTGCTAGCCCATATAGGTTATAATCATTGATGGAAATGTGGGGAGGACAATTCATACATCCCATCATGGACACTACACTCATGTGTACTTAAATTGTCACCATAAACACAAAATATTGTGAATTGACATATAATATATGTTAAAATTTTGTCAGACTAATATATATTAGAAAATTAAACCAATATATAGATAGTTACAATAAATATAGTAGAAGATATTTGATGTGGGAGCATTGAAGCCTCCAATTACACTAGCTAGTGAAAATTTAGTTATGTTCTTGAGTTTGTTCAACTTAAAAAAAAAAAAAATTGGAACAATTGTCTTCAAAAACTTCCTTGGAAATGATAACATCACACACCACTTATTTTCCATGCCCTTCAATCCAGTTCACAACTGATGGTTTCTTGTATGCATATAAATTGCTAGAAACACATTAACTTCCATGTCATGAAACTCATTTTGAAGGAAATCCAAAACATTCTTCACACCCACGGATACCATATTCATCCCCATAACATCCTTGGTAAAGCAATTTGGTCAAAGAATCTACGTTTTCCTTTGTTTATTTATAATGTGGCTTAATAAATTGCTATTCAAAATATCATTTGATATGACTAAAATAAATTATATATAATCTATGTCTTTTAAATTTAAATTTAACAATATAAATTTTGCAATACTATATGTTATAAGCCATTTTGATCTATGGGTGGCTATCTATTTATTAGAATCCTATGTTATTACACATACACTCCCCCCCTAGACCTCCAAATATGTCTTTACTAACCATTAATCTTCATATATATGGTTGTTCAAAGTTACATTAATTTTAGTAGCACTGTCAATGGTTTTATTAGATTGATATATTTTTAAACTTATAATTTAATGATAATGTCTAGTTTTAATATCAATATTGTTAATAGTTTTTTATGTATATGTTGTGAGATGTTTTTTCGGTTATGGTTAGTGTTTATGTGATGTTGCAAGCTATATTAACACAACATTATATGTTTTTTTTTTTTTTTTTTCAGTTATGGTCAATGTTTATGTGATGTTGAAAATTATCTTATCACAACACGTGCCTAACCAATTGGGGATATTAAATATTCATTCTTTACATATTGAGAATTTTTTTGAGATAGTGGAGCATACAAAAAAATGTTTTTTAATTTGAAATTGAACTTCTGGGAATTGGGAATCTTTGAGATTAATAATACCTACATCGAAAATTAATAATTTCTCCTCTCCTAACTCTCTGATGGTATCTGTTATCCTCCACAGTGTCCCAAGCCTGAGAATGGAAACTGAAGGAGGTAACCTCGAATCACTTAGGATTTGGTAGCTAGCCCTACCAAATCAGAGAGGGTTTTCTATGTGATCTTACATACCACAGGTGACTAAAGAGGGTAAAAATATATTAGGCTAGCTATTGAGGTCTAGGGTTTTTAAATTTATGTTTTAGCTCGATCAAGAGGAGAGGTCAAGGAAACTAGGTCAGATCTAAAAGATTTCAGCTGCGGGGATACAAAGGGGAATGGAAAGCATATTCAGTGATGCTTTGAGGTTGTAAATTGTAGTGTAGGGTGGAAAATTACTAGTTCAAAATGAGCATGACAAGCATGAGTTCATTTATCATAAGATGAATAACATAAACATGAAATTCCTACCAAAATAAAGCATAAAATTGAGAATTATGTTTAAAAAATTATAGGAAGACCGCTAAAAGCAGAGTTATGGAAATAAGGATAGCTAACCATTCATAAAAGTAATTTACAAAAGGAAAACATTATCACAAAATCATACCACATGAATCCCTATATAATAGTTGCAACTGGCCTTGTATTTCTGCAAAAATAAACTGTACACAAAGCTCCAAGCCTTCTACTCTCTGATGTACAACCTTGAATATTATTGAAAACAAGCTACATATAGAACAAAAACCATCTTCCCCTCTCTCAGGGGTCAAATCCCTCTTGATAGGAACAATTCACACAAATTTCTATAACCAAACCTAAGACTAGGGAGGTTAGAACAAACTCTCCTTTTAGCCTTTGACTGACCTTTATATCATTAATGAAATTCATAATTACATTAAATTTAAATTAAAAATATCAATTACATTAATTTACATCATTTCAATTCAAAACAAGACAAATTACATCATGAAAAATTGATTTTGACTGATAAAATTTGAAATTTTTACCTTTAGGGAAAAGCGCAACAAGTTCTTGGAAAAGCACAACACCATCTGGGAAAAGCACAATGCCAACTTGGAGGGCAGTTTTGAGTGACCTCCAATGCTCCAAATCCTGATATGAAGGTAACAATGGAAATCTTGGGATGTCTAGTTGTCTATCGAGTCCTTAAGAAAGAAAAATGGCCTCTCCAAGGCTGAGAAAAATGGTTTCTCCCAAGGTCGCTCTAAAAGCACAACGCCAGGGTGAAAAAATGGCGGAAAGTGGTTTTTTTGCATGTTTTTGGAAATTTTCTTCCAACCAGAAGGCTGACATGGAACACAAACTGTATGGATGACATGTTTAGGTCACAAGCTATCTAGGCATATAATTTTTGTGATTTGGATCCCTCAGCGAAAAGTGTAGCGCCAAGGCGCTACGCTTTTGGCTATCATGAATTTCTTGTTATAGCCAAAAGTCACAAAATTTCAAAATTTTATTAAAAAATGGTCCAGAATTGCTCCTTTAAGTTGGAAAATTATGTGCTAGGAAATGAGAGAGGCCTCAACCAACATATCAATCTTACCCTTCTTCCTTTGCTTAATTAAGGTTTTCCTCAATTTCCTTTTCAAGTTTTTGACCCTAATCTGAGAAATCTTGTTTCTGGTGAAGTAATGCATTTCCATGTGCCTTTGAAGCTTGTTATTATTTTTGGCCTTCTTGAGAAGCTTTTCCAAGTGAAAATTTACCTTTTTAAGCCAAAATTCCTTGTCTTGTTCAATTTCTGCTGCAATCAAATCATCAAAATCCTGTTGACCTAGTGAAGGAGATGATTCACTTTATTACTCTTCCTGCCTCTTCGGACCTCTTGTTATTGGCCTATTTGGTTTGATTTGCACTTCCTAATCCTCAAGATGCTCAACATTAATTAATGACTTACCTTTGTCATCATTCTCCTCCAAATCTTCCTTGGGTTTACTAAGCAAGATTTTTTTTACCCTAAGCTACCTACTCTCCCGCTGATGAAATGTAATCATGAAATTAGCCTTTGAAAGTTTTTCTTTGAGCTCTATGATTTCAACTTCCTTCTCTTTGATAATTTTCTCAGGTGACTTGTCCTGATGCACTTCTAAGTCTACCATGTGAGTGTAAAAATGTACCTGTTCTTACTCTTACAATGGTGCCTCATGCTAATATGCAGATGTCTCTTTTTCAATTGAAGTAGGCTGAGCCATTTTCACACTGCCTAGAGAAAACATCAGCCTTTTTCCTTTGGTATAGGGTTTGGTCACCTCAGCCCTAGGTGTTATTGTTACAGGTCTTCTTTCGGAACCAACTTCCTGAGGTCTTGGTGATGTTAAAGGTGTAGCCGACTGCTAGATTGAATTGGAGTAGGCAAAAGAGAGGCTGAATGCATGAATTCCTCCCAAGACAAGTTTACCTGTGTAAGTTGATTGCAAATAATTATTTTCACCAAGCCATTATGGAACAATCTTGCTTGATGATCTTTCCCTTTGCTATGTAATTATTTTCACCAATCCATTATGGAACAAGATTGCTTGATGATATTTCTCTCCTTATACTAGTAGCAAAGATGCCTGTTAATTTATCACTAAAACCTAATTCTTCAATCTTTTGGCAGAAAACAAGGCAACCTACATCTTGGAATAACTTCTTGAGAAATGGTGAAGCCATGATATCTTGTAATATGGTGGGTTAATATATGATAATATGACCTCCTTTATGCTTCCTCTAATTAGTGGTCTCTGGATCCATTGTGAAACCCTAGCTCACTAGGAAGGGGAAATAGGGTTTAATTTTAGGAAAACAAGGGATTTGGGGAAGTTTTATGAATGGAGGGAGATGAAGGGGTTTGAGAGTGTCTAAATTATTGGGAAATTTTTATGGGATAGGGATAAATGTTATGGAGTGTATGGAGGTTAAAATTTTGGAAATGAGTGAGGGAATGTGTATAGAAATGAAAAACATAGTCCTAGCCTAGGAAAGTGTAGTGTAGGCTAGGGTTTGTAGGGAAATGAACGAAATGAAGGAAAAGGGTGAGGGGAAATCTCAAGGAACGTGTATTAAAGGTGAGGGAGTGTGTTTGAGCATTAATTAAAGGGTTTTTCACAACAAATGAACCAAAAACACTATGAGACCAAAAGCGCAACAAACCCTAGGAGAGGGTGATTTTCTAAGCTTTCAAGAAAGAATTGAAGCAAAAGAAAGGTATACTAAGGGAAAAATGAACCCCACTTACTTGTTTTTGATGATTTGGAACCTGTGTTGATGAATAAACCCCTGGAAAAGGAATATTTTTCTCCCTTGAGAAAAAATGCAACAATTTTGAGAAAAGCGCAGTGCAACTGCAAAAAGCGTAGCGAAGGAGGAAATTTAGCACTTTTTGGAAAAAAAATGTTTTTTAAGAGGGTGGAAATGATTTTTGCTGATATAGTGATGTCTTATGAGTGAGAAATGAACAATTGATATGATTTTTTGGTATTTTTATAGGCTTGAGGTCGATTTTCCCTTGGATAATGATGTGACACCACTTTTTCCTTTTGCAAAATGACTTTATTAAACTAGTGTACCGCAACTTTAAATTTTGGTATGCATAGTTACATCTTTATAGAGAATTAAATGTACTTTGGAAATAATTTTTGAGAACTTTCCATATTTACTACTCCCATAATGATGATGTAAGTGATTTCATGAATCTTTTATGACCTTTTTGATGACTTGAACTAATAATGACACCTAATGGATTTATAAACTGATGTTTTAGACCTTTGAACCTTGCAGTATGAATGGCCATGAGATGATGACTGAGATGGTGATCAAGACACATTATTGGTGACTCGTCACAATGAGTGATGACATGACCAAGATGCCAATTTTTACCATGGGATGATGGGAGCAGTAACATACCTAAAAATACTAACCAATGATAAAAATTTTATCTGAAAACATTTTGACACTATAAAAATTTAAACTAGGACCTTATCAACAACTATAAAGAGTAAAATTTTATGTGACTGAAATAATTGACAGCCACAAAAAATGGCTCTAGATGGGGATGGAAGCTCCTTAGGAGGTGTCAAGAACACCGTAGACCAAGTAGCCTCATCCATTGGGCATGGAGTCAAAATAAAAATCAAGACTCAAAACTGAAATGACTTGACAAATTGAAATGACTTGAAAAAATTAAATGACTACTAACTGAACTTATTTATGGTAGTAGACCATTGAGATTTGAGGGCCTTAAATCTTGATGATAACCACCTGCCTGCTGAAGACATATATACAATCATGTGAAATTATCTCTCCAATGTAACCAATCCAGAAAATGGCTACTTACTAGAATCATGCTCACACTTTCCTTGAGCAAGCAGAAAAAAAAAAAGCTAGGCAACTCCAAGTATCTGCTGAAAATATGCTTCTAATCCATAAATATAAGAAAATACATCTTCCATGCTAACTGTAGAAAATTATTAAAAGGGTCCTCAATAATTTGAACTGTTTCCTTGTCTTGAGATCCTGTAGAAACACAAACACACCCTTCATTTTGATCTGAAAGAAAACTTAGTTATTCATCCATAAGAAGGCATAGGGAAGTATGAATTTCTGCTAGCTGAGTATTGACTGTAAATTCCTCAATTATGAGCAACTATAATTCAATATCTGGAGGAAAATCATCATGTTCAAGAGGCTCTAAAACAAAATTTTCTTTATTTCATCTCTCCTCTTCACAATATTCTTTCAATTTTTGATGTTTATTCTCTTCCATAATGTCTAGAGATCCTTTTTCATTCATTTCATTAGAAACCTGATCTTGGTATTCACAAAAATGATCTTGAAATAAACACCCAAAGAAATAAAAAACTGAAAAAACAAGTGAATGACCCTCTTCATACCTTTGTTGGTGATTTGGAAACTGCTGAATTATAGAGGTCGGTTCTTGGGGCTGAGTATCCTTTGGAGAAGTTGGCCTCTTCAGACTCGAAGTGATAGGAACATTTCTATTTCTTAAATTATGTTTCCTTTGCACTGAGTTGAACAAATTCTGGTAGCCTCTCTGATAATCTTCAGTCTTTGTTGCTAACATGTAATCAATATCAAGAGAGAAAAATGGTTTTTCATTATTATTAAACTAAGTAGATGGAATATTATTATCATTATTGAAATCATGCTCAATTTCATTTACAGTCAAAGGATAAACATCTACTGATTGGGAATTTTCTTAAGTGATTTATGACCTTTCATCTTGATGCAGATAATACTCAAAGAAAGCCACTTCAATCTCATCAATCATTAAATCCTCATCATTAATATCAATCCCTATGAAGTGGAGAAGGTGCTCAAACTTTCCATAGAAATTATATATCAACAATAAGGAAGGATAATGCTGCTTATAATTGTCACAAAATGCTACATGAAAATATTTAAGTCAATATAGACCGGTAGCAGGCAATCCCTCATACCATGACCTGAAATCATCCTCTAAGGTTTCCATGAACATCTTCATTAAAAAATCCTCAGGAAATTGAAAACCTAGCCTATGTATATGTATATGAAATTTAATGAAATGTATAATAACATTGTCATATTTTTGATTTCTGAACCTAGGCAGATCTGTTTTCCAATCTATGCGAGTTATTCGATTCAAAGAATTAGGAATATGAGCTTGATGCATAGGAGCATACCTTCTAGTAGTCGAATCCATCTTGAGACAATAGAACCATGATTCTTTTTCTATTGATTCTTAGGTTAGTGAAATTACCAATGAAACCCCTATTTTTGGATACTATTTCTAGTAAAGTCTTTGGATCAAGTTGAAGTTGATTGGAGTTTCCAGGTGA
Organism: Pinus albicaulis; assembly: GCA_034641835.2. NCBI lineage: Eukaryota > Viridiplantae > Streptophyta > Pinopsida > Pinales > Pinaceae > Pinus > Pinus albicaulis. The sequence continues at coordinate 944,870,408 of CM076576.1, read as the reverse complement.
ATGTTTCAGCTTTGATATGTATCTGACCACTGTCCACCATCAAAAATCAGGTCTTATATTTGTTTTTCTCACCCAGGGAAGATATGATCTTTCGTGTCCCCGACAACGACGCCAAAAATGTTATCCTCCACATTTTCCCAAGGCTGAGAATGGAAACTGAAGGAGGTAGCCTCGAACCACTTAGGATTTGGTAGCTAGCCTTACCAAATCAGAGAGGGATCTCTCTATGATCTTATATTCCAAAAGGTGACTGAAGAGGGTAAAAATATATTAGGCTAGGTATTGAGCTCTAGGGTTTTTAAATCTAGGTTTTAGCTGGATCAGGAGGAGAGGTCAAGGAAACTAGGACAGATCTAAAAGATTTCAGTTGAAGGAATACAAAGGGGCATGTAAGGTATGTTAAGTGACACTTTGAGGTTGTCAATTGTAGTGTAGGGTGTAAAAGTAAAGGTTCAAAATGAGCACAACAAGCATGAGTTCATTTATCAGAAGATGAATAACATAAACATGAAATTCCTACCAAAACAGAGCATAAAATTGAGAATTATATTTAAAAACTTATAAGAAGATAACTAAAAGAAGAGATATGGAAAGAAGGATAGCTAAACATTCATAAAATTAATTTATAGAAGGAAAACATTGTCACAAAATAATACCACATGAATCCCTATATAATAGCTGCAACTGGCCTTGTATTTCTACAAAAATAAACTGTACACAAAGCTCCAAGCCTTCTACTCTCTGATGTCCAACCTTGAATTTGATTGGAAAAAAGATAAATATAGACCAAAAAACATCTTTCCCTCTCTCAGGGGTTGAATCCCTCTTGATAGGAACAATTTACGTGAATTTCTCTAACCAAAGCTAAGACTAGTGAGGTTATAACAAACCCCTCCTTTTAGCCGTTGACTGACCTTTCTGTCGTTAATGAACTTCATAATTACATTAAATTTACATTAAAAAGATCGATTACATTCATTTACATGATGTAAACTCAAAAAAATACAAATTAAATCATGATAAACTGAGTTTGACTGATAAAAATTAAAATTTTAACCTCCAGGGAAAAGCGCAACAAATTCTGAGAAAAGCATATCACCATATGAGAAAAGCGTAGTGGCAAATTGGAGGGAAGTTTTGAGTGATTTTGAGCTCTCCAAATCCTTATCTGAAGCTATCATTGGAAATATTAGGATGTCTAGTTGTCTATAGAGTCATTAAGCAAGAAAAATGGCCTCTCCAAGGCTGAGAAAACTAGATTATCCCAAGGCCACTCTAAAAGCGTAGCGACAGGGTGAAAACAGTGGCAAAAAGTGGGTTTTTACCATGTTTTTGGAATTTTTATTCCAACCAAAAGGATGAAGTGGCACAAAAACTAGATGGCTAACATGTGAAAGTCACAAGCTATCTAGGCATATAATTGTTTTTCAATTTGGAGCCCTTAGGGAAAAGCGCAATGCCAAGGCATTGCGCTTCTGGTTGTCATGAATTTCCTATTATAGCCAAAAGTCACAAAATTTCAAAATTTTATTAAAAAATGGTCTAGAATTTACAATTTAGGTTGGAAAATTACGTGCTAGGCAATGAGAAAGGTCTCAGCCAACAGATCAAGCTTATCCTTCTTCCTTTTCTTAATTAGGGTTTTCCTCAATTTCCTTTTCAAGTTTTTGACCCTAATCTGAGAAATCTTGTTTCTAGTGCAGTAATGCATTTCCATGTGACTCTGAAGCTTGTTATTCCTATTTTCATTCTTGAGAAACTTTTCCAAGTGACAATTTAACTTGCAAGCCATAATTTCTTGTCTTGTTCAATTTCTGCTGCAATCAGATCATCAAAATCCTGTTGACCTAGTGAAGGAGACGATTCACTTTCTTGCTCTTCCTTCCTCTTGAGACCTCTTGTTATTAGCCTCGGTTTTATTTTCACTTCCTTATCCTCAAGCTACTAAAAATTAATTAATGACTCACCTTTATCATCCTTCTCCTTCAAATATTCCCTGGAAAAAGCAAGATCCATTTACCTTGAAGCTGTTTGTTCTCCCACTAAAGAAATGTAATCATGAAATTAGCTTTTGAAAGTTTGTCTTTGAACTCTATGATTTTAGCTTCCTTCTCTTTGATAATTTTCTCAGGTGAATTTTCCTCCTCATGCACTTCTAAGTTTTCCATGTGAGTGTAAAAATGTACCTTTTCTTCCTCTTGCAATGGTTCCTCATGCTAATATGCTGATGTCTCTTTTTCAACTGAAGTAGGATGAGCCCTTTCCACACTGCCTGGAGAAAACATCAGATTTTTTCCTCTAGTATAGGTTTTGGTCTCCTCAGCCCTAGGTGTTCTTGCTAGAAGTCTGCTTGTGGAACCAACTTCTTGAGGTCTTGGTGATGTTAAAGGTGTAGACTAACTGCTAGATTGAATTGGAGTAGAAAAAAGATAGGCTAACTGCATGAATGCCTCCCATGATAAGTTGACCTGTGTAAGCTGATGGAAAACAATTATTTTCACCAAGCCATGATGGAACAAGATTTCTTGAGGATATTTCCCTTTTCTATGTACTTTTTTTACCTTTTTACCAAGCTTCTTTAGAGGTAGTGAGGTAGGTTAAGAAGTTTAACACATGTGAAATGCATCAATAGTCTAACATGGTACTGATATATCCTTGAAAACCTACCCTCAAATGTGAAGTATTTCATGATAATCTTCATGAGAGGGGAATAATTATCAAGAAAGTGTCTAAAAGGAAAAATATTCTTTGGAGAAACTTTGTAAGTGTAGGTTTTAAACCTATACGGAAATTATCTTCAACGAACCTTAAAGATAGATAATAAACAATAGCGAGAGCATAAAACATAAAACAGATAAACACAGAGATTTTTCCCTGGATCCCAAATCAGGATGACCATCTTGATTTTTCATTATATTCCTTTTAGTGTTACAATGTCTCATTTCCTCCGACAGCAAGGCTAAGACAATGTCATCAAAATTCAAGGTAGTTGTATTGCTACCTATTGCAATAACCAGACTGTCCCATGAGTCTGGTAGAGAACACAAAAAACTGATGCACTTATCTTCATCTGAGATTTTAATATCAAAAAATTATAGCTGACTTACCATAGTATTGAAGGCATTCAAATGCTCTGTCACCGAGTCTCCATCCTTCATCCTCTAGTTATACAGCTTTTTCCATAGGAAAAATCTATTCACTAGAGACTTATATTGGTACAAAGTCCCTAGCTTGTCCCACAAGGTCTTCACCGTAGCTTCCCCAAATACATTCAACAATACTGAATCTGAGACACACAATTGTATTGTGCTCTTTGCCTTCTGATCCAACTTCTTCCAATCTTCATCTGACATTATTGTTGGTTTAATACCTGGATCTACCGCGATCCACTAATCTTTATCCACCAGAAGATCCTCCATATTGAGCTTCCACAACTCAAAATTCTGACCATTAAATTTCTTGATCTCTATCTTCCCGCCGTGTAATGTTCCCAATTTTAGCCTCAAGCTAAAATGGAACATTATAGTTGCATATTTTATTTTTTCTTAATAAAATGGGTAAGGAGACACCTTAGCCCTCTTTTAATGAAGAAATAACACTCCTTGTGTGAAATGAGGACAAATAAGTAGTTGAAATAAACACCTAAGGGTGTGAATGGAACCAAAATCACTTGGTTTAGTCACCTTTGACTAAAGTCAGCAGCGCTGCCCAAGGAGGAGAGGCTTCTTAGAGAAGCTGTGCAAATTTGGAGGGAAGACACTCACATGAGGGTGGAAACCCTAATTTGTGGGACCTTGGTGGAGAAGAGTTACTTTTATTTATAAGGAGGAGATGGCAGCCCATTTGCATCATGTTTTGAGTATAGAATTTCGAATAGGGTCTGCAGAGGCTTGCATCCCCGGGCTGTTTAGCAGGGTGATGGTGCCCTTGGGCACTAGGGTGTTCTCGATCGGGAATCCCTACCTCTTCCTCAAGGAAGGATGAGGATTTAGCTGAATTTTCCTCAATCTGGCATTGGCCACATCTACAACCATCATCTACAGCGTTAGCTCTGTAGAAAAGAGGACGTTGTGTTGCTGGGGCAGCAAAGGAGGAACTCATGGAGTCATTCTTGTTTGTTTTCTTCAGTGGAGGAGTGGTCTATTCATTGGAGGAGAAACAAGGAGGATTCCCAGGCTTTATTTCAGATATTTTGCATGGGAAAAAAATTCCATCATCTCCCACTGTGCAGTCCATGGAGGAAACTGCGTTATTTCAGAGGAGGCAGTGAGAGAGGGTTTCTGGAGCTTCAAAGGAGGAGTGTTTTTGAGTTAAAGGGATCAGCCCTTTGCTTGGAGACATTATCAAAGGAGGGAAATAAGATTTTAGATCAGCCACAGCCTCATTCATATTTCAGTTCAGTTGTAGTGACAACTCAGTTGTCACATTTTTTATTCTCCGGCATTTCTGGCAATCTCTCCTAGATTGGCTAGAAATCCTGTATTTCAGCCCATTTCTTTGTTATTGGGCTATTTATTTGTATCCTACAACCAAATTTTTATTTCATGTATATTTAGAAGCTGCTACTTTCATATACATAGTGCAGTCACTGCTCTCTGGCATTTTGTGGAGTTGCAACAACTCATGTATTTCATTGTTCATTCATTGGAGGTTGGTTCTTAAAGCTTGAGTGGCTTGTCCCTCAACTATTTCTTGTATATTATTGCTGATATAATCATATAATGTTGGATGCATACATTTCCCTCTTATGGTGTATTCATATTTGCATATTTTAATGGTTATGTTCACATATTGCTGTAAGCTCTCTCATTGAGCATTGTTTTAGAGATCTAGTTTGGGGAGATCTGTATAACCCATCTAAAATCATTTATTTGAGCTCATTTTCTGCATAGGGGCTATATGTTGTGCGTTCTAAGGCATCCCAGTAGTGGTTTGTCTTATTTTTACAACAGGTTCCTTATACAGCGTCCTCAAGGACCCTGTAGCAGAAATTCCCGAAGTGGAAATATTGCATATCCATAGACAGAGTTTGTGAAGGGCCAGATAGCTTCTGGATCTCACACTTCCTTGTGAAGGTGACATATCCGGTAAATTCCCCAGCAGTCAATATCTGGAATGGACTTGTGGTCTTTCTATAGAAGAAATTTTGGAATATCTTAAGATATTCCCAATGGAGCAGAAAGTTCTAGATTTGGAACATTATAGTGGTATCAGAGCTTTGAACTTGGCTCAGCTTGTGCACAAGATTTAATACCATTAACAAGAGGAGCTTCTCTCCAAGGGGAGGATATTTGCAGAGGAAACAAGGGAAAAGGAATGATGGAAGAGGAGGTCTCCCTTCTTCTTTTCCAGACCATTGAAGGAATCATTGAAGATCTTGATGAAAGGGAAAAGTGGGAAGATTTTCTGAGAGGGTTTGTTGATGGGACAAATCCTAGCTATTTTTCATGAAGGGTGTGGGCATTCAGCCACACATGTTGATCCACATCACAGTCCTTTGTTCACTTTCATTGCAAGGGAGTAGAGGAAGAAAATGAGGCCATGGGAGGAGCAGTGCTGCAACTCAAGGTATGGCTCATGATTTTTGGTTTGAAGGTTCCATTTTTCATTTTCATGCAAATGAAAAAACATATGATGCATTCACTAAGGGTTTGACGGAAAAACTTGGTGAAACTCATTGTGTCATAAACACAAACACTTTGCATACATTGGAAAGAACCAACAACGTTGTCACATTAGGAGGAGATCCATCACCACATGGAGGTGAAAGGGGAGCCATTGCTTCCACTAGAGGAGCCCTTGTGTCTTTGCAAGGAGTTCCAAATATTTTTACATGTATGATGTGGGTACCAAGGCACAATTCTGGAGCCATATGTAGCATCTGCTGGGGATTGTGAGATGGAGAAAGAAGAGCAGAAGGATCAGAATGAAGGGATGATAAGCATTCTCCCTTATCTATTTCAGAATTTTTTTGCACAAAGGAAAGAGACTGCACTGCACAGAGGAGAGAGGGACAAATTATTCCTCTCATACATGAAGTCTATTTCAGATATTGATGTCTCACTTTTTGGAGGCTTTCCACCTGCGAGGCCAATTGATATAGATATGATGAGAGGCATCATGGTTCGCCACTCTTGGATTTCGGAGAGGTGGAGACATTAGAGGAATCCAACACAGCGCAGAGAGTTTGGGACAAGCTCAAGGAGGAGGGACACACTCTCTCATTTTCAGTACCACCCATTCTCATCAATTTTACTGCGTAGATAGAGTTGCTGTAGAAATGGAGGATATCATCTTCATGATGCAGGATGACTACTACATAGATTTGGTGAGAGAGAGGATAATTCCTTTGAGGAAGGACTCTTTCATGCATTGGAGTAGATGGAGGCCACTCATGCTTACGTTGGCCGGGATCGGGAGAATCTTTGGAGGTGATAGTCTCTCATGGGAGGTTCATTTTCAGAGATTCTTGGGCTTTATTTCAGATCTTTTGCATGGGTCCAACATTCCATCATCTCCCACTGTGCATTCCATGGAGGAAACTGCGTTATTTCAGAGGAGGCAGTGGGAGAGGGGTTCTGGAGCTTCAAAGGAGGAGTGTTTTTGAGTTAAAGGGATCAACCCTTTACTTGGAGACATTATCAAAGGAGGGAAATCAGATTTTAGATTAGCCACAACCTCATTCATATTTCATTTCAGCTGTAGTGACAACTCAGTTGTCACATTTTGTATTCTCCGGCATTTCTAGCAATCTCTCCTAGATTGGCTAGAAATCCTGTATTTCAACCCATTTATTTGTTATTGGGATATTTATTTGTATCCTACATCCACATTTGTATTTCATGTATATTCAGCAGCTGCTACCTTCATATACACAGTGCAGTCACTGCTCTCTGGCATTTTGTGGAGTTGCAGCAACTCATGTATTTCATTGTTCATTCAGTGGAGGTTGGTTCTTAAAGCTTGAGTGGCTTGTCCCTCAACTATTTCTTGTATATTATTGCTGATATAATCATATAATGTTGGATGCATACATTTCCCTCTTATGGTGTATTCATATTTTCATATTTTAATGGTTATGTTCACATATTGCTGTAAGCTCTCTCATTGAGCATTGTTTTAGAGATCTAGTTTGGGGAGATCTGTATAACCCATCTAGAATCATTTCTTTGAGCTAATTTTCTGCATAGGGGATATATGTTGTGTGTTCTAAGGCATCCCAGTAGTGGTTTGTCTTATTTTTACAGCAGATTCCTTATACATCGTCCTCAAGGACCCTGTAGCAGAAATTCCCGAAGTGGAAATATTGCATATCCATAGACAGAGTCTGTGAAGGGCCAGATAGCTTCTGGATCTCACACTTCCTTGTGAAGGTGAAATATTTGGTAAATGCCCCAGCAGTCAATCTCTGTAATGGACTTGTGGTCTTTCTATAGAAGGAATTTTGGAATATCTTAAGATATTCCCGATGGAGCAGAAAGTTCCAGATTTGGAAAAATACACACCACTCGCCATCTTCTTTCACATCAAGAATCGATCTCACAGATCTCCCACTAAACAGGGTCTACCTCAGGCTCGAGCAAAAAAACCCTCAGCAGCAAAGACGTCCCCTTGAAGTCGAAACTGCTCTGATACCAAATGTAGGTTTTAACCCTATACAAAAATTATTTGCAAATGAATCTTAAAGATAGAAAATAAACAATAGTGAGAGAATAAAACATAAAATAGATAAACACAAATATTTTCCCCTGGATCCCAAATTGAGACGACCAACTTGATTTTTCATTATATTCCTTTTAGTGTTACAACACATATATATACATGCTGAAGCATAAATAAACTCCAATCCATTAACCCTGGATTAGAACATAACCGTAGTTCCCTTGACTGGAGCTACAAAATACCAGGGGCCAAAAACCATCATGCCCCAAAACCATGTGCAAACCCATGCACAAAACCATGGGCGGATCCACCCACTGGAAAATAAGGACCAAATTTTTTTTCCCGGCAATATTCGACTGACTGTAGCCACGCTCAGACCCCCCCGACATTGCTCAAACATTAACGATAGGCCTCTCCGCTGCTGCTGCGATTAGTCGTGGAAAGAATATAATACATACCCAACAGTAAGGAGACTTCAAAAACATTTTATAATTTTCAATATCTAGGTATGTCCTTTTGAATCATATCTCTCTATCATTTGGGATCCTAGTGGCTATGGAAATGGCCTTTGCTGAAATATTAAAATCAAGCCCTGCAATATTTTCCTTATACATCCTTACAATAGTAGCAAAGGTGCTTGTTAATTTATCACTAAAACCTAATTATTCAATCCTTTGGAAAAAAACAAGGCAACTTGCATCTTGGAATGAATTCTTGAGAAATGGTGAAGCCATGATATCCTGTACTCTGGTGGGTTCATATCTAATAATTTGATCTCCTTTCAAGCTTCCTCTTATCAGTGGTCTCTGGACCCATTGTGAAATCCTAGCTCACTAGGAAGGGGAAATAGGGTTTAGTTTTAGGAAAACAAAGGATTTGGGGTCGATTTATGAATGGAAGGATATGAAGGGGTTTTAGAGTGTCTAAATTCTTGAGAAAATTTTGGGGGGTAGGGATAGATGTTAGGGATGTTTAGTGAGGTTAAAATTTGGGAAATGAGTTTGGGGAATGGGTATAGAAATGAAAAACACAGTCCTAGCCTAGGAAAGTGTAGTGTAGGCTAGGGTTTGTAGGGAAATGAAGGAAATGAGGGAAAAGGGTGAGGGTAAGTCTCAAGGAACGTGTATTGAAGGTGAGGGAGTTTGTTTGAGCATTAATTTTAGGGTTTTTCACAACAAAAGAACCAAAAAGACTGAGAAAAAAAGCACAACAAACCCTTGGAGACAATGATTTTCTGAGATTTCAAGAAGGAACTGAAGAAAAAGAAAGGTATATGAGGGAAAAATGAATCCCAATTACTTGTTTTTGATGAGATGGAACCTGTGGTTGATGAAGAAACCCTTGGAAAAGGAATATTTTTCTCCCTTGAGAAAAAAAAAACACTGTGGAGAAAAGCGCAACAAGGGAGGAAATTTGGCACTTTTTGGCAAGAAATTTTTTTTTGAGAGGGTGGAAATTCTTCTTGTGGATGGAGTGATGTATTATGAGAGATAAATTAGCAATTGATATGTTTTTTTTGTATTTTTATAGGCTGGAGGTCGATTTTCCTTTGGATAGTGATGTGACACCACTTCGTCCTTTTGTAAAATGACTTGATTAAACTAGTGTACTAGAGCTTTGAACTTTAATATGCATAGTTACATATTTATAGATAATTAAATGACTCCCATAATGATGACCTAAGATATTTCATGACTCTTTTATGACCTTTTTGATGACTTGACCTAATAATGACACCTAATGGATTTATAAATGGATGTTTTAGACATTTGAACCTTGCAGTATGAATGAACATGAGATGATGACTGAGATGGTGATCAAAACACATTATTAATGATTTATAATATTGAATGATGGCATGACCAAGATGACCATTTTGACCATGGGATGATGGGAGCAGTAACATACCTAGACATACTAACCAATGATCAAATTTTGATTTGAAAACCTTTTGACACTATACAAATTTGACTTAAGACCTTATCAACAACTTGAAAGAGTGAAATTTGATTACTAGTGACTGACATAAATGATAGACACTAACAGTCTCAAGCCATAAAGCATGAAATATTGTACTTTGTTTTGGCCTAAAAAAGCATACATCAAAAAATTTGTTCAATTGAAGTTCTGTTGTGTGAATCAACAACCCCCATTATTTTAAGAAATAGTTACCTTAAAAAAATAATAGGGACCATTTTTATTTTTTAGAGTTAAAGAAAATAAAATCCTTAGAGTATTTATTTTAATAGAAATAGGGATAAAAAAGGGGTGAAATCTTAAAAATTGGATTTTTAAGTACTTAAGTGAAGATAAATTGCCTCATCACAATCATAAAATCATAGCAAAGCGCTATAATTCCTAAAAATCACTTAAAGCATTTTTGCGATCCGATGTATATAATAAAAAACGCCTTTAAAACTAAAAATGCCATATTTTCAACTAAAATTCTATAGGGAATGCCCATGGGACCTACTACTACCACGTAAGCTATTGCATTTCACAAATCACATTTTTCCTTGATAGTCTTATTTGTTACCCCTTATATTCCCTGATGTGATAAAGCATATTGCATTGCGCTCTCACAAAGCTTAATCATTCTTATTGTTACCGATCATATTCGCCAATGTGATAAAGCACATCGCACATCGCACATCACACTCTTTTTAAATGATCACGCATATTGCACTCCATCAAATTTTCTGCCGATATTGCGATTGCGATATTGTTATTGGCAGAAAAGCTAAGCTCATAAGTATTTAATGAAGATATTGCACATGAGCCATGATGTAAGTTGAAAGATCTGGTTTTAATTCAGAAATGATTATATAAGCATGATAACCCATATCAGTTATTAATGTCATAAATTAATGGTTTTCTTGCCCATATCTCCATAATCATTTTCCTGCAACAAACATTCAATTCATATCCCATCAACACACAAAGTCTCATCCATTTGAATGTTTCTATTACTATGGTATCTATGCATATTGTAAAACGAAAAGGTTCCATCTATCCACTTATTCTTTCTTACTTATTTATAGGCAAGTCCGAGTAAGAAGAATTCTCCAGAAATATCTAAGGCTCTGAAGAAAGAAAAGAAGCATATAGCTCCTGTTAAACCTGCGCCTACTACACCCGAGAGAAAAAATATGTTGCCTCTGTTTACAAATGCAACTTGTGGACATGAAAGTGGATCCTCTTTATGGGAATCTATGTATAATCTTCTTTAAGATGAAAAACCTCATAAAATCCAAAGAAAAGCAACTGATGATGCCCCAAATTCTTCTAAAGCTACAATTGGAGACACAGCTAATTATTTTCCTCACCGAATTGAAACATGACCCATAATATTACCATATACTGATATGGTAAGGTGGATTATCAATAATATTAATATCGGGGATAGGACATTACTTACCAGCAAAGGAACAATGACTAGCTCCTTTAAAGCTGAAGACTTGAAGCAGATGTACCATATTCTAGACCCCGATAAGGTCTATGATAAAGAATTCCTTGCACAGTTCGCCAAAGAAAATGAACTCAAATCGATGCCAATAAAGCAATGGAGGAGAAATCCTAACAAGCACAGGAATGATGAAAAGATTATGTATTCTACTAAATATCTTGCAAGTCCTTATTGCTATGTATCTGCTATGATGTCTAGAATTTTTGGTCCGCAAGACACAACTCAATTTTCAGTAGAATAGGTTCCCTTTATGGAAGCAGCGACAGATGGTTATTTTATTGATTGGGGAAATATTCTACAAAATAATATTGCCACTCAGATTTTAGAATATAGAAAGAACCGTTCTATCTCTTCTAAAATCCGCCCCCCATTCTATATGAGCGGCTATATTATGGATGCTATATGTTTTACCTCAAATTTTCCAGCCACGGGCTCGAAATGGACTACCCAAGATCCTATTCCTATTCATATATTCCATAGTATCTTATGGTAATCTAAATATGAGGATCATTTTTACAAAAAATTTCATGGAGCCATTCTTCCCCTTTTTAAGTTGTTTTTAATGAGAAAGCCTCGAGACTTTCGAAAGAGGCCCATGCCGACTTTTCTCCTATAGGAAAATGGTTTGGTGAAGAGAATTCACCTACGTACGAGTATTTGGGAGCTTAGCTCCACCACATGTCTTACCATTGTATGTTCCTTACAAGCTTCTCATGAGAGAAGTTGCATATCAAACTCTTGGAAATGGCCTAACCAAATTTTTGAAAGATGCCACGAAATCATTATGGCGTTATTTTCCAATTAGTTGCAGTGTTTATGGACTGGACAACTACAAACATGCTATAGTGGAAATTTTTCAGATTGAGTGTTTGAAATAATTTACAATTCAAAATAGGTGTTATGGTCTAAATCTACCTCAGGCTGAAAGAAGGCAGAGTTCAGGGTAACATCAAACCACGCTCAGTCTGGTAGCTAGCCCTACCAGATCAGGAGAGGGCTCTTTCCGGGTCAATCTCAGCAAAGATAACAAATAAGGCTTGAGATGACTTTAAATAAACGCTGATTTTAGGCTAGGTATATAAGTAAAGGAGTTTGATCTTGATTTTGGGGGTTTTGTTGGAATCAAAGGGAAAGGCAGTTTTGGGTCTGGGGATGAGGCCTAGTTTTTGCAGAGTTTTGAATGGGGAAAGGAAGGCAATTGTTTTGATGCTTTGGATTGAATGAATGGATAATTAAGACCGGTGAGAAGATAAATAGGGCAAGAGGATTTCAAGAATCGTCTTCAAACAGATGAAAACATGGAAAATTAAATAAAACTTAAGGCAGAGCAAAGCAATCTAATGAATTCCACCTTTATCACTCATTTGTTTAATTTAAGAAGAAAGGAGAAGGGAAATGATAGAAATAAACATAAATGAACTTAAAATCACATAGAGAAACACACCATCAAAACATAGAGCCACATGGATCCCAAAGAGTGCTGCAAACCCTGGTCTATTCCTTTGCCAAAATTGCAGAGATGAAATGTACAATGAAGCTCTAAGCAATCCCAAGTGTGTAACCCTCAAAATGACTGAAGAACTACAAGATATAGACAAGCCTAACTCATCCCCATGCATCTAGGGGTCGATCTCACCATTATAGGAGTTGTTTCAACCATATCTAAACTAAGAACTGGAAAATAGGCAATGAAACAACTTGCCTCTATATGATAGGAAACTGATTCATTCACTTACATTTCACTTTTTGGTGAATGAATCTACTTGGATGAGTAAAAATGTGCCAAAATTACATCATAGTCATAAAATTACATCAAGTTACATCAAGAGTTACATGAAAAAGTCAAACTGGCCAAAAATAGGCGAAAATTTGAACTGCTGAGTGAAAAATAGGCCAAATTTCCCAATGCGTCGTGCCTGAAATCTCTATGCGTAGCGCCACTTTGAGATTGATTTTGAGGGCCTTCCCAGAGTCCAAATTGAGTGCAGGATAGATTGTTGGAAATATTCGACTGTCTAATTTCCAACCCAAGTGGAATTTTTGAATTCGGTTTCCATTTTCCCCTCCAAAAATCAAATCTCCCAACACTGCTTCCTGTGTGTCCAAAAAGTGGCAGAAAGACCATTTTTGAGGTGTTTTTGACCCTTTAAGCAACCCAAAACTTGTCAAAATCCTTAGGTAATGGGTAGGAATGCATAATTTTTGATGAAAAATAAATAAATGTAAATTTTTCCCCAAAAGGAGCTGCCAATTATAAGTGCGCGCCAAGTGGCACTACGCGTCGGGCGGAAAAATCTGTGTTAAGGACAAAAAAATTCAAAATTGACAAAAAGTTTCCCAAATTTCTTGAAATTTGGGCTGAATGTCCACCATCAAGCACTGTGCTAGGCCAAAGAAGCTTTGACCAAAATTTTGAGTCTATCATGCCTTTTGCGACGCTTTAGTGCCCTCTTTAGTCTTGCTTTCAGGATCTTGATCCTTGCTTTGCAAACATGATTTCGTGCCCAATAATGGTTCTTCATGTGCCTGAGCATGTAATTTTCCTTTTTTTTCTTCTCCAACAGCTTCTCAAGATGAATATTGACCCTCTCAAGCCAAGTCTCTCTATCAGCCTCAACCTCCCGCTCAATGTGTGTCATCTCTATTTGGCTTCTTTGGGTAGCTTGCCGGTTCTCATGGATGTTTTGCAACTCCATGATTGTTTGCTGATATTCCAACTGTTTGTTTTGCTGCTCCAAGTAATTTATGATCCATTGGTCTCTCTGCAATTTGATGGTCAATGTGTCAATCTCCGCCTTCTGCTCCTGAATAGTCTCTCTCAACTTTGAGCTTGGAGAGCTCAAATCCTCATCAATGAGTACAAAATCAGTATCCTGGCCTCCTGAAGGGCCCTCATCTTGCATAGGCCTCTTACCTCTATCCTGTACCTGTACCTGTGCTGTTGATGATGGAAACGAGACCCCTTCCACCCCAGGTGGAGATAGTACTCGTCGGGCTGTTGCAAATAATCCTCTAGTGCCTCTCTGATACGTGACATATGTCGGCACACTAGTAGTCTTTGCCTCCTGACCTCCATACTGACGTGAAGGTTCACCTACATCATGGACAACCTCCGGAGGAACCTAAGGAGCTGTGAATAAATCACGGGAAATGAAATCCCCTCATGAAATACCCTGCAATCCAAGCTGATGTACAACCACGATCTTGATGAGTGCATAGTGATAAATACTATTGTACTGCTGCTCGGGAGTTTTCTTCTGCACAAAAGTGGTCATTCTCTTGATATTTCAGCACATGAAATAAGGAATGTTCATCATCCTCACGCTCGTGAAATGCATCAATAACCTGATGTGGTAGGCATAGAGGCGTGAAAGCCGGCCCTCACAACTGAAATATCTGATAATGAATTTCATCAGAGGCGCATAGGATTCCTTTAGGAACTGGAATGGAAACACCCTGCTGAGTTTCCTCACAAAGCTAGGCATGATGTATGGTTCATAATTCACTCTATCCACTTGCTGTCTTTTGTTCCACTGTTCACCCACATTCGGTATTCCGGTTGCTTGAGAAATAGTTTCCGGTGTCAAAGTGAAATTTACACCAGCAAGAGTTACCTGACCATCATGTAAATGCAACACAAACAAATGAGCCAACTCCTGATGATGATGGATCCTAGCAATCATTTCACAAAACTGATAGCATGAATGTTCTCGAAAACATGCCATGGAAAGTGGGCAAGCCTGCAATTCAGTCAATGAGGTTGGCTCCTCTCTCACATGTTTGCCACCTTTACGAGGCCTTCTAGGTGCATGTAGCTCAGTGGTAGAATCACTATCTCAGTCATATGATGTGTCAGTATCTGTCTCCATGATGTCCATGCAAGGTTTATATTGGCTTATATGAGAGGAAAATGAGAATTTAGTGCTTTGTTTCAATTGCCAAATATATGTCAAAGGGGAGGGACCGTAGGAGAAAAAGGGTAGTGGGGATAATGGGCTTTAATCAAGTGATAATTGAAGTGTAGGGACAACCAATGAACTGTTTGGAAAAGTTTGGGTTTGGGAATTTTTACAAGTGAAATGGGAAAGGGAGAATGAGAGTGAGATGAAATGACTTAGGTACAGGAAAATAGGCTTAGGAATGAGTGACTTGGGACATAGGTTGAACAATGTTTGTGATGAGATAACAGTGAGGGGGATGGAGTATGTGGCACAAAATTTCTTTTAAAACACCAATTTCAAAACCCTAAGGGAACAATAAATAACAAGAGAATAGGGTTTATAGTTTTGGCATTCAAACTCTCATATTCAACCTCAAACAACACCAAACATGGGTTAATGGCAATTACAAAGTCACATAAACTTACTTGGAGCAAAGGAGACCGATTTGTTTTGATGATTGAGAGAGATGGCAAGAATTTTTGTGTTTCGGCCCTGTGCGTTGCGCAGAAAACGCAGTGCACCGCGCCCCTTGTATGCCCTGCGCTGGAACAAATTGACATAGTGCAGAGTGGCCCTATGCGCCGCGCTCAGCCAGTGCGCCGTGACAGTTGCCCAGTGCACCGCGCTCTGCAAATGACACACAATCTGCCCTCGAAACGACTGCTTCGTTCCTCCACGATTTTCCTTGGCTCGATGCTATCTCTTGGCATGTAAATGGGGTTGGAATATGAAAATATCTTATATATATCAAAGAATTTTATTTTTCATTTGGAAAAACCCACTTTCTAATGTTGCAGACTTTGACACTTTTAAATGAACTCTGTTTTGTTTCCTTTGTGCTTTTGACTGATGAAGAACTTCTTGTCTGTCTTTGTAGGGATAGCTGGCATGGGGTTTTGGCAAAAGTGACCAGGGTTGTGCATGGAGTACTTTACAACTGAAAAAACTTTGAAAATTACATTACATTTATTACAAAAGATGAAATAGACGATTTTTCTTCAAAACAGAGTTTTGAAGAAAAATCATTATCAAGCATTATGATGATGAAATTTTTTGCAATGAAAACCTACTTCGAACCTCCCTCATGTGCCTGCTGGCCATTATTATGCATCTTGAGACCTAATGATCTGGATTTATGTAGGAACTCAACATAATAAACACATAACCATAAATACAGAGATGCAGCGGAAATAACACTTCATTTCATTAATATCAAAGAACTGAAATTTGCTTATAGACAGAATGGAAATAAAACTAGCTAGGGCACTGGTAGCTATCTCTGAGAAGAGATGTGGTGGCTACATGCCTCTAAACTGAGTTACAATGAGGCTCGAGGGCCTATTTATTATTGAGAAACAATGGAGAACCCTCAACATCCCAAAAACCTAACCCTAGGAGATGAAGCGCCAAAACTATGGGCCCCGTTTGGGTACATTGGTGTTTCAACTTCCTAGGGACGTAACTTTGGCATACTATCTCCGTTTGATGCACATGATACATCATTAGAAAGCTCTATCCGAGGAATACAACTTTTGTGATGATTTAATACCCAAAAAACGTCGTTTAGGGCCTCAAAACGGCTTCGGAAGTTCAGGACCCGAAAAACTGCTAAAAATAGTAAGTTATGCCAAAACTAAAAAACTGAAAGAGACAATGGTGGGGGCCCAAGTGGAATAGGCAGGTGGCCACCAATGTCCACCTGGATCATTCCTCCCCCCTTAGGAAGCAATGGTCCCCATTGCGTTAAGTTCCTCCATGAGATGAGGAAATTTCTGCTGAACTTGGTCCTTGGTGGACCACATTCCTTGGTGCAGGAGTTGGCCAGCTTTAACAACCCGATGCTTGGATCCGTGTGAGTTGTTCTGCAATGTCCGAGGTGTCCAGTAGAGGTGGAAAGTAAGGACGACGATCCACATTGAAGGCGGGTGCAGACCAAGGAATGGTGGAATACTAAGCTCGAAGGCATTGTTACCTACAGCCTTGGTGATGGTGTACGGCCCGTATCGGAGCGGGCGAAGCTTGCGGTGAGGTCCAGTGAGGCGCTCCTTCTGAAAATGTAGCCATACTTTGTCGCCCACCTGGAAGTTGTGTGGCACCCAGTGTTGATCATGGCGCTGCTTGTACTTTGCATTGGCTCTGTCCAATATATCATGAACCTGTTGGCGGATGTGTTGAATTCACTCAATGAAGCTACTTGCTTTTTCAACTTCAGACTGGACGTGCGCTGAATCGGCCTGAGCAGTTGCAAATGGCATGGCTACGTCAATGGGACATAGTGGCTGGAATCCCAAGCCCACCTGAAAGGGGCTATGGCCAATTGAACTGTGGAGAGCCCGGTTATAACTATGTTGTACATAAGGGAGGCTCTCGTCCCATGTGCGTGGATGCTTTGAATTGTACATGCGCAGAATGTGTACAATCATTCTGTCGACGACCTCTGTCTGGCCATCTGTTTGGGGATGGAAAGCTGTGGACTTGGTGAGCTTTGTGTCCAACATTGACCAGAGGCTGGACCAAAATGTGCTGAGGAACCTGCTATCTCGATCTGATATGATAGACTGTGGGATCCCAAAGTGCACCCACACTCGTTCAAAGAAGAGTTTAGCGGTGGCTTCTGCTGTGATATTCTTCTTACAGGCCGCCATGATGGCCATCTTCGAGAATCTATCAACGACCACGAAAACACAGTCATTTCCATTCTTAGTAGAAGGCAGGCCCGACATGTAATCCATGGAGATGGATTCCCATGGTCGACTAGGGGTAGGTAGTGGAGTATATAGGCCTTGCTTCTTGATGGTTGGTTTGGCAATGGCACAAGCAGTGCAGGATCTGATGTGCTTCTCGACATCCTTTCGAAGGTTCGGCCAATAGAAATACTTCTGTAGTATTGCTACTATTTTCTCAACCCCGAAATGCCCAGCGACTCGACTGTAGTGTGCTTCCCATATCATCTTGGCACGCTCGCTTGAAGGAACACAAAGGTGTCCCGGGTGACATAAAAGTGCATCTTGGAGGTGAAAATTTGGAACTTGTGTGCCCCCCAAGAGTGCCTTGTAAGTGTGGCCGAATTCTGGGTCACTCTCATAGAGAAGCGGCCAATCAGAAGTCTCGTGCCCACAAGAGTTGAGCACGGTGGTGAGCGCAACGATCGGTGGTCGGCTGAGGCAGTCTGCAACATTATTGGTGCTACCCTTCTTGTACTTGATGTTCAAATGAAACTGTTGCAGATATGTGGACCACTTCTGATGGCGATCATTCTGCAACTTCCCTTGTGTTTGTATGAATTGCAGGGGCCGGTGGTCGGTGTGGATGATTGTTTCCTTCCCCAAAATGTAATGCTTCCATTGTCGACAGGCTTGCACAATGGAATACATTTCTTTGTCATAGGTGGGATACTTGCGAAGTGTCTCAGACAATGTCTCACTGTGATATGCCACTGGATGTCCCTGTTGAGTAAGAACTGCCCCAATAGCATAGTCAGAGGCATCTGTCTCGATCTCAAATGGCTGCTGCAAGTCTGGTAAGGTGAGCACTGGAGCAGAACAGAGGCGATTTTTCAATTCTTTGAACGCCTTCTGTTGAGGTTCCGACCAAAATAATTTTGCTCTCGCTCCTCCTTTGGTGACTTGACTCAAGGGCCAAGTGATATGAGAGAATCCCAACACGAATCTACGGTAGAAATTAGCAAGACCCGGAAAGCTGCGAAGCTCTGTTATAGTAGTCGGGGCTGGCCAATCCCGAATGACTTGGATCTTGGCTGGATCCACATGCACCCCCCTTTCATCAATAATGTATCCCAGATATTGAACCTGGGTCATGCCAAACGTGCACTTCTCCAAATTGGCACACAACTTGTGTTGCCGCAGTGTTTGGAGGACCTGTCAGATGTGGTGAAGGTGCTCTTCCCAAGTCTTGTTGAAGATCAGAATGTCATCCAAGTACACCACTACAAATGAGTTGGTGAATGGCCGCAAGATGTCGTCCATCATCCTCATGAAGGTTGCGGGAGCATTCGTCAACCCGAAAGGCATGACCAGCCATTCAAAAAGGCCTTCCTTAGCTTTGAAGGTAGTCTTCCACACATCAGAGGGTTCAATTGGTACCTGGTGATACCCAGACTTCAGGTCGATCTTACTGAAATATTTTTCACCTTGGAGTTGGTCGAGAAGGTCATCAATCCGTGGGATTGGGTACCTATTCCGGACAGTGATCTTGTTCAGCGCCCGATAGTCAATACAGAGTCTCCACGTCCCATCCTTCTTCTGTACCAACACGATCGGGCTCCCACGGGGCGATGAACTTGGTCTGATGTGACCTTTCCGCAACAGCTCCTGAATCTGCCTCTTGATTTCATCATTTTCCAGAACAGAGCGTCGATAGATCGGTCCATTGGGTAGCGGCGCACCTGGGGTCGGATCAATCGGGTGCTTGACCTGGCAGTGCAGAGGAACCCCTGTGGGTGAGGTGAAGATGTCCCCGTACTCCTCTACGACCTTATCCATTTGTTGTTGTCGTGCAGAGGGGCCCTGTCTGGAGGTCGTGGCCATAGTCTTCTTCTTGCCCTAGGGGCGGATCATCAGGAAAACGAATTTCCTGGTTTGGGAAATGAGCTTACTGCATTGTTTTGCAGTAACCAAAGAGATAGCGGCAGGAGGTGGTACCTCTGGTATCCTGTACAACTTATTTCCCAAAGTAACAATAACAACACGAGGTCGAGACTCATACATAGCATGACGCTTCCATAAGTATGGTTGTCCTAATAATACATCAGAAACATCAATAGGAGCAACGTCACATAATACCTCATCCGTGAAGGGCTTGATGCTATAGGGAAGGCGACACTGCCGGCTGACGCGGAGGTC
Source organism: Pinus albicaulis (assembly GCA_034641835.2). Lineage (NCBI taxonomy): Eukaryota > Viridiplantae > Streptophyta > Pinopsida > Pinales > Pinaceae > Pinus > Pinus albicaulis. The sequence continues at coordinate 944,850,477 of CM076576.1, read as the reverse complement.
TCGTCCTTGGTGAAGCCACTCGATGGTGTATGGATGTGGGTGAGCTGTGGTCGGCAAGCCCAACCGCTTCACGGCGTCTGCTGAAATGAGGTTCTTTTGGCTCCCATTGTCGACAATGGACTGTACAGGGGAGCCCTTTACCCACATCTGGGAGTGGAAGAGACGTTCCTCCTCCTCTGGATCTTCCGGTTCCTCCTTCTGGACCTTTGTAGTGGCAACGGTGGCGTTGGGCTCCGCATCAATAATCTGTTTCCCTTTTTCATTCCCCTTTTCAGGTTCTGATTTGGAGTCGGAGCATGCATCTGACTCAGAAGCCCTCATCTCGACCACTAGCAACTGCTTGGCCCGACACTCACTTGTGTTGTGAGTGGAGCTCTTATGGAACTCACACCACTTTCCCGTGTCCTTCTTTGGCTTTATGGTGTTGTTCTTGTCTTGTGGCTTTGATGGGTTGTCTTTAGCCGCCATGCTCTGTCCTTTGTTTTGCGGTTTGGAAGCACCTTTTCCTTGCTTTTGATTCGCGGATCCAAAGTCTCGCTTCTTCTGTTTGAATTTCTGCTCAATCTTGGCAGCATACCGGTATGCCGTACCAAGCGAGGAGATGTCGAGGAACTCCATTTCCTCCTGAATGTATCTGTGCAGACAACTGCGATACTTTAGCACCAAATGTTTCTATGAATCTTTGATACCCAACTTTGTGCGCAGGGTATGGAACAGATTCGTCAGCTCGTGCACATCTTGATCCCTTTGTTGTCGCAGCGTGGTCCATTGTATGTACTTGTCCTCATAGCTCCCCACGGGATAATACTATTCCTTGACGGCGTCTCGGAAAGAATTCCAAGTTGGTACGGCCGAGAACAGAGAGGGTTCTGTCTGGTCCTTGTTCTCACAGTAGGTTTCCCACGAGTCCTTAACATGGGGGGTAGCTTTGAGGAGTGCAAAAATAATCTTCTCCCGGTCTGAAAAGTCATGAACCGAGAAATATCCTTCTAACAGATTCAACCATCTATCTACGACATCTACGTCTATTTGACCCTCAAATATGGGAATGTCAAAATTTACTTGTACCTTAAAAGGAGTCGCGCCTCCAGAGTGGCTGCTGGATGCAGATGCGCCGCCGGTGGGTAGCCGTTGAAGGATTTGAACAAAGTTATCCATCATCACGTTCCTTTGTTTTTCGAGGGCCTCCTCGAGCAATATTTTGATAGGATCTCCTGCTCCCTCATCTTTCTTTTCGTCCCCCATGGGCGTCCGTCGAGGTTTGCGAGGCTGATCTTGCAAAGGTTCCACCGGATCAAGCCCTAGCTCCTTATACCCCGACCTCGTTGGGGACATGCAAAGAAGGATCGAGAAAAAGCAGACCGCTCTGATACCACTGATCCGGATTTATGCAGGAACGCAACAGAATAAACATATAACCATAAATACAGAGATGCGGCAGAAATAACACTTCATTTCATTAATATCAAAGAACTGAAATTTGCTTACAGACAGAATGGAAATAAAACTAGCTAGGGCGCTGGTAGCTATCTCTGAGAAGAGGATGTGGCGGCTACAGGCCTCTGAACTGAGTTACAATGAGGCTCGAGGGCCTATTTATTATTGAGAAACAATGGAGAACCTCAACATCCCAAAAACCTAACCCTAGGAGATGAAGCGCCAAAACTATGGGCCCCGTTTGGGTAAATTGGTGTTTCAACTTCCCAGGGACGTAACTTTGGCATACTATCTCCGTTTGACGCACATGATACATCATTAGAAAGCTCTATCCGAGGACTACAACTTTTGTGACGATTTTGATAATCAAAATCGCAACAAATTTAATACCCAAAAAACGTCGTTTAGGGCCTCAAAACGGCTCCGGAAGTTCAGGACCCGAAAAACTGCTAAAAATAGTAAGTTATGCCAAAACTAAAAAACTGAAAGAGACAATGGTGGGGGCCCAAGTGGAATAGGCTGGTGGCCACCAATATCCACCTGTATCACCTAATTGAAAAAACCCTAGACCTAATGAACCTAAAACCCTAAAATGACTCTTTGTTAACCAGGAGACCAAAAATGACTGTAAATGATTTTGATGAATAGACACGGACCAGCAGGTACATGACATGAGGGATATGAGTGACAAGACCCTACCATCAGATGATCCATGCTCCTCATGGAATTCAGCTGACTGAACTGAATGAGACACCTAAAATGAAATGCAACAAGAGAAATTTGATCTCTGATGGAGGGATGAAGATACCGACTCTAACATTGGCTCCAATGGGGATGGTAGCTCCTTGGAGGTGCCAAGAACTATAGATTTCTGGGAGAGTAGGCATTGCCTTTTTCCATTGGGCTATGGAGTCGATAACTTTGACAAATCAACACAAGACTCTTGAAACATTTTATTAACTGCAAATTGACACAAACTGACTCAATTTTGAAACCAAAATGACTGAAGGACCTGAATCGACAAACTCAAAACAAAGTTGAAATCAATCTTCAGAGTTATAGCCTTCACCTCGTGCCCCAAACCGAATGAATGACGACAGTACACACTTGCTCTGAAACTATGCTGAAACTGACTAAAACAAAAATGACTCAAGACCTACTTAACTGAAATTAGTACTTACAAAGCTTTTTAATGGCATCAGTCCATCGAAATTTGAGGGCTTCAAATCATGATGAAAACCAACTGCCTACTGATGAAATATGTACAATCATGTGTAGTGAGCCTTCCAATGTAACCAATCCAGCACATGGCTACATATCAAAATTCGGCTCTCACTTTTATCGAGCAGGTAGAACGATGTACATGTAGGCAACTCACAATAACCACTGAAAACAAGGCTTATGATAACAAACCAGGCAACATTTATCTTTTCTGATGCTTGCAAAAGAATGCCGAAAGGATCTTGAAAATCCTGAAGCACTAGTTGGTCTTGAGATCCAACACCAAAAATACAATTACACGCTTCATTCTGATCTGAGAGAACAATTGATTGCCGAGTGACAGGAAGGCACAGAGAGGTATAGGCTTCCTCCATCTGAGTGTTAGCTGTAAATTCCTTGATCATGAGAAATTCTGGCATATTTTCTCTCTCAAGCTCATATTCCTCAGCTTCATGGTCTAGGCCATTCTTAAACAGAAAACAATCTTCAAGATTATCAAACATGACAGCCTTATCATCTTCGTGAAATAAAATATTATCTATTTGCTGATCTATAAAGCTAATTACAAGACCGTCATCATTTTCAAAAGAAGAAGAAGTTTCACCAACACTTTCTTGACCATGTGGGCACTGCAAATCTGCTTTAGCTTGGGCTGTAACATGACCTTTCACGAGTTGATTTATCTCATCTTTAGACAAAGGAGATAATGCTTTTAGTTTTTTTTTGCTCAAACTATGATTGTCTTCATGAAATAACATTTTAAAACATTAAAAACCTGAATGACAGTCCTTAATTCCCCGATCTTCTGAAATTTGAAAACATTTTTGATCATCTTCATATGACATGGCAATCAAATTATCATTTATCACTGAGCTATTGAAAGAGTATTTTTCACTTACTTGAACAAAGATCTCATCTTGTTTTTCATGAACTGACTGGATTACCTCCTCATGAAGGCTTTGTTCTAATGAAATGAGAACATTTGGATCAATAACTTTGTCTTCTTCATTCCATATGATCTCAACAGCAGAGTTCTCCTTCATGGGATTCAGCACAAGGTATTCTTCATCATCACGATCTGAATCTAGATCTGAAATAGCTGACTTGACTTTATCACATTCTGAAATTGAAACTTGACTTTCCTACATATTTTCTTCTTCTATGGACAGATCTGAAACAAAACCTTCTCTTTCATCGTTTTCCATTATACTAAGATCTTGATCCTGCTACAAAGTTTCCTGAGCATCTTGATGGGTATCCTCTAAGTTCTCTTTATGTTGCTGAAATGGATTTTCGTACAGAGCATGCATGATCTCATCGTCCATGATGTCATCATCTTCATAAAATTTTTCATGATTTTCAATAAAACTATGAACATGGCTACAACAGTTCTGAACTAAAGTTAAGGATGGATAAGATTCTTTATACCTTTCAAAGAACATGGTATGAAAATCCTTTAAACAGTAAATACAAGCAGGTGGAAAAATTTCATACCAAGATCGGGCTTCACCTTCCAGAGTGGCCATGAAAATCTTTATCAAGAAGTCTTCAGGAAAATCAACCTTCAACTTACGAATATGTATGTGAAATATAGCCAGATGTAAAGAAACATCCTTCTTATCATCATCTTTAAACGTAGGCAAATTCCTTTGCCAATCTACCTTACGAATTTTATTTGGAAAACCTAGAATGTGATCTCGGCTCATGGGAGCATACCTTCGATCCAGCGAAACCATTTTCATAACAATGAATTCACCAAGAAATTCCTCAGGCTATTGATTCTTGAAGAGTAGAGTCGCCATAAAAATTTTGAAACTTTGGATTCTTAGACAATGGAGTCGCCAGGTGAATGATTCCAGCCTTCCTATGTCTGATCGTTGTCCACCATCAACCATCAGATCTAACTTGATACATGTACTGGGTAAATTTGCAATTCAGGTGTTACGTTTACAAAACTAGACCGGAGATTGACTGAAGCAGCGTTTATCTACTTTCGCTAATGCAAAGCAAGAGCGTTTCGAAGGCTACCTGGATAACTTCAGGCTCCGTCTGTAGTTTATAAAACAAATAACACCAACAAGCAAACCATTTTCGTCCCCAGTATGGTCGCCACTATGTTATGGCCTAAATCTACCTCAGGCTGAAAGAAGGCAGAGTTCAGGGTAACATCAAACCACACTCAGTCTGGTAGCTAGCCTTACCAGATCAGGAGAGGGCTCTCTCCGGGTCAATCTCAGCAAAGATAATCAATAAAGCTTGAGATGACTTGAAATAAAAGCTGATTTTAGGCTAGGTATATAAGTAAAGGAGTTTGATCTTGATTTTGGGGGTTTTGTTGGAATCAAAGGGAAAGGCAGTTTTGGGTCCGGGGATGAGGCCTAGTTTTTGCAGAGTTCTGAATGGGGAAATTAAGGCAATTTTTTTGGTGCTTTGGATTGAATGAATGGATAATTCAGACCGGTCAGGAGCTAAAGAGGGAAAGAGGCTTTCAAGAATCCTCTTCAAACAGATGAAAACATGGAAAATTAAACAAAACTCAAGGCAGAGCAAAGCAATCTAATGAATTCCACCTTTATCACTCTGTTTAATTTAAGAAGAAAGGAGAAGGGAAATGATACACATAAAAATCAATGAACTTAAAATCACATAGAGAAACACACCATCAAAACGCAGGGCCACATGGATCCCAAAGAGTGCTGCAAACCCTGGTATATTCCTTTGCCAAAATTGCAGAGATGAAATGTACAATGAAGCTCTAAGCAATCCCAAGTGTCCAACCCTCAAAATGACTGAATAAACACAAGATATAGACAAGCCTAACTCACCCCCATGCCTCTAGGGGTCGAGCTCACCATTCTAGGAGTTTTTTCAACCATATCTAAACTAAGAACTGGAAAATAGGCAATGAAACAACTTGCCTCTATATGATAGGAAACTGATTCATTCACTTACATTTCACTTTTTGGTGAATGAATCTACTTGGATGAGTAAAAATGTGCCAAAATTACATCATAGTCATAAAATTACATCAAGTTACATGAAAAAGTCAAACTGGCCAAAACTAGGCGAAAAATTGAGCTGCTGAGTGAAAAATAGGCCAAATTTTCCAATGCGCCGCGCCTGAAATCTCTATGCGTAGCGCCATTTTGAGACTGATTTTGAGGGCCTTCTTGGAGTCCAAATTGAGTGCGGGATAGCTCGTTGGAAAGATCTGCCCGTCTACTTTCCAACCCAAGTTAAATTTCAAAATTAGGTTTCCATTGTCCCCTCCAAAAATCAAATCTCCCAACACTGCTTCCTGTGTGTCCAAAAAGTGGCAGAAAGGCCATTTTTGAGGTGTTTTTGACCCTTCAAGCAACCAGAAACTTGTCAAAATCCTTAGGTAATGGGTAGGCATGCATAATTTGTGTTGAAAAATCTAGAAATGCAAAGTTTTCCTCAAAAGGAGTTGCCAATTATAAGCGCGCGCCAAGTGGCACTACGCGTCGGGTGGAAAAATTCTGTGTTAAGGCCAGAAAAATTCAAAATTGACAAAAAGTTTCCCAAATTTCTTGAAATTTGGGCTGAGTGTCCACCATCAAGCACTATGCTGGGCCAAGGAAGCTTCAGCCAAAATTTGGAGTCTATCATGCCTTTTGCGATGCTTTAGTGCCCTCTTTAGTCTTGCTTTCAGGATCTTGATCCTTGCTTTGCAAACATGATTTCGTGCCCAACAATGGTTCTTCATGTGCCTGAGCATGTACTTTTCCTTGTTTTCCTTCTCCAACAGCTTCTCAAGATGAATATTGATCCTCTCAAGCCAAGTCTCTCTATCAGCCTCAATCTCCCGCTCAATGGGTGTCATCTCTATTTGGCTTCTTTGGGCAGCTTGCCGGTTCTCACGGATGTTTTGCAACTCCATGATTGTTTGCTGATATTCCAACTGTTTGTTTCACTGCTCCAGGTAATTATGATCCATTGGGCTCTCTGCAATTTGACGGTCAATGTGTCAATCTCCGCCTTCTGCTCCTGAATAGTCTCTCTCAACTTTGATCTTGGAGAGCTCAAATCCTCATCAATGAGTACAAAATCAGTATCCTGGCCTCTTGAAGGGCCCTCATCCTGCATAGGCCTCTTACCTCTATCCTGTACCTGTACCTGTGCTGCTGATGACGGCAACGAGACCCCTTCCGCCCCAGGTGGAGATAGTACTCATCGGGCTGCTGCAAATAATCCTCTAGTGCCTCTCTGATACGTGACATATGTCGGAACACTAGTAGTCTTTGCCTCCTGACCTCCATACTGACATGAAGGTTCACCTGCATCATGGAAAACCTCTGGAGGAACCTAAGGAGCTGTGAATAAATCACAGGAAATGATATCCCCTCATGAAATACCCTGCAATCCAAGCTGATGTACAACCACGATCTTGATGAGTGCATAGTGATAAATACTGTTGTACTGCTTCTCGGGAGTTTTCTTCTGTACAAGAGTGGTCATTCTCTTGATATTCCGGCACATGAAATAAGGAATGTTAATCATCCTCACTCTAGTGAAATGCATCAATAACCTGATGCGGTAGGCATAGAGGCGTGAAAACCGACCCTCACAACTGAAATATCTGATAACGAGTTTCATCAGAGGCGCATCGGATTCCTTTAGGAACCGGAATGGAAACACCCTGCTGAGTTACCTCACAAAGCCAAGCCTAATGTATGGTTCATAATGCACTCTGTCCACCTGCTATCTTTTGTTCCACTGTTCACCCACATTCGGTATTCCGGTTGCTTGAGAAATAGTTTCCGGTGTCAAAGTGAAATTTACACCAGCAAGAGTTACCTGACCATCATGTAAATGCAACACAAAAAAACGAGCCAACTCCTGGTGATGATGGATCCTAGAAATCATTTCACAAAACTGATAACATGACTGTTCTCGAAAACATGCCATGGCAAGTGGGCAAGCCTACAATTCAGTCAATGAGGTGGGCTCCTCTCTCACATGTCTGCCACCTTTACGAGACCTTCTAGGTGCATGTAGCTCAGTGGTAGAATCACTATCTCGGTCATATGATGTGTCAGTATCTGTCTCCATGATGTCCATGCAAGGTGTATATTGGCTTATATGGGAGGAAAATGAGAATTTGGTGCTTTGTTTCATTTTCCAAATATATGTCAAAGGGGAGGGACTCTAGGAGAAAAAGGGCAGTGGGGATAATTGGGTTTAATCAAGTGATACTTGAGGTGTAGGGACAACCAATTAACTGTTTGGAAAAGTTGGGGTTTGGGAATTTTTACAAGTGAAATGGGAAAGGAAGAATGAGAGTGAGATGAAATGACTTAGGGACAGGAAAATAGGCTTAGGAATGAGTGACTTAGGATATAGGGTGAACAATGTTTGTGATGAGATAACAGAGGGGGATGGAGTATGTGGCACAAAATTGATTTTAAAACACCAATTTTAAAAGCCTAAGGGAACAATTCTTAATAAGAGAATAGGGTTTATAGTTTTGGCATTCAAACTCTCATATTCAAGCTCAAACAACACCAAACATGGGTTAATGGCAATTACAAAGTCACATAAACTTACTTGGAGCAAAGTAGACCAATTCTTTTTGATAATTGAGAGAGATGGCAAGAATTTTTGTGTTTCGGCCCTGTGCACCGTGTAGAAAACCCAGTGTGCTGCACCCCTTATATGTGCCGCACTGGAACAAATTGACACAGTTCAGAGCGGCCCTATGCGCCGCACTCAGCCAGTGTGCCCCGACAGTTGCCCAGTGTGCCGCGCTCTGCAAATGACACACAATCTGCCCTCCAAATGACTACTTCATTCCTCCACGATTTTCCTTGGCTCGATGCTATCTCTTGGCATGTAAATGGGGTTTGAATATGAAAATATCTTATATATATCAAGGAATTTTATTTTTCATTTGGGCAAACCCACTTTCTAATGTTGAAAACTTTGACACTTTTAAATGACCTCTGTTTTGTTTTCTTTGTGCTTTTGACTGATGAAGAAATTCTTGTCTATCTTTGCAGGGATGGCTGGCATTGGGTTTTGGAAAAAGTGACCAGGGCTACACATGGGGTACTTTACAACTGAAGAAACTTTGAAAATTACATTGCATTTATTACAAAAGATGAAATAGACGATTTTTCTTCAAAACAGAGTTTTAAAGAAAAATCATTATCAAGCATTATGATGATGAAATTGTTTGCAATGAAAACCTATTTTGAACCTCCCTCATGTGCCTGCTGGCCATTATTATGCATCTTGAGACCTAATTGAAAAAACCCCAGACCTAATGAACCTAAAACCCTAAAATGACTCTTTGTTAACCAAGAGACCAAAAATGACTGTAAATGATATTGATGAACAAACACGGACCAACAGGTGCATGACATGAGGGATATGAGTGACAAGACCCTACCGTCAGATGATCCATGCTCCTAATGGAATTCAACTGACTGAACTAAATAAGACACCTAAAATGAAATGCAACAAGAGAAATTTGATCTCTGACGGAGGGATGAAGATACCGACTCTAACATTGGCTCCAATGGGGATGGTAGCTCCTTGGAGGTGCCAAGAACTACAGATTTCTCGGAGAGTAGGCAGTGCCTTCGTCCATTGGGCTATGGAGTCGATAACTTTGACAAATCAACACAAGACTCTTGACTCATTTTATTAACTGCAAATTGAATCAAACTGACTCAATTTTGAAACCAAAAAGACTGAAGGACCTGACTCGACAAACTCAAAACAAAGATGAAATCAATCTTCAGAGTTATAGCCTTCACCTCGGGCCCCAAACTGAATGAATGACAACAGTACACACTTGCTCTGAAACTATGTTGAAACTGACTAAAACAAAAATGACTCAAGACCTACTTAACTGAAATTAGTACTTACAAAGATTTTTAATGGCAGCAGTCCATCGAGATTTGAGGGCTTCAAATCATGATGAAAACCAAATACCTACTGATGAAATATGTACAATCATGTGTAGTGAGCCTTCCAATGTAACCAATCTAGTAGATGGATAAATATCGAAATTCGGTTCTCACTTTTCTCGAACAGGTAGAACGATGTACATGTAGGAAACTCACAATAACCACTGAAAACAAGGCTTATGATAACGAACCAGGCAACATTTATCTTTTCTGATGCTTGTAAAATAATTCCAAAAGGATCTTGAAAATCCTAAATGACTAGTTGGTCTTGAGATCCAACAGCAAAAGTACAACTACTCGCTTCATTCTGATCTGAAAGAACAATTGATTGCCGAGTGACAGGAAGGCACAGACAGGTATAGGCTTCCTCCATCTGAGTGTTAGCTGTAAATTCCTTGATCATGAGAAATTCTGGCATATTTTCTCTCTCAAGCTCATATTCCTCAGCTTCATGGTCTAGGCCATTCTTAAACAGAAAACAATCTTCAAGATTATCAAACATGACAGCCTTATCATCTTCGTGAAATAAAATATTATCTGTTTGCTGATCTATAAAGCTAATTACAAGACCGTCATCATTTTCAAAAGAAGAAGAAGTTTCACCAACACTTTCTTGACCATGCGGGGACTGCAAATCTGCTTTAGCTTGGGCTGTAACATGACCTTTCAGGAGTTGATCTATCTCATCTTCAGACAAAGGAGATAATTCTTTTTGTTTTCTTTTGCTCAAACAGTGATTTTCTTCATGAAATAACATTTTAAAACATGAAAAACCTCAATGACAGTCCTTAATTCCATGATCTTATGAAATTTGAAAACATTGTTGATCATCTTCATATGACATGGCAATCAAATTATCATTTATCACTGAGCTATTGAAAGAAGATTTTTCACTTACTTGAACAAAGATCTCATCTTGTTTTTCATGAACTGACTGGATTACCTCCTCATGAAGGCTTTGTTCTAATGAAATGAGAACATTTGGATCAATAACTTTGTCTTCTTCATTCCATATGATCTCAACAGCAAAGTTCTCCTTCATGGGATTCAGCATAAGGTATTCTTGATCATCACGATCTGAATCTAGATCTGAAATAGCTGACTTGACTTTATCACATTCTGAAATTGAAACTTGGATTTCTTGCATATTGTCTTCTTCTATGGAAAGATCTGAAACAAAACCTTCTCTTTCATCATTTTCCATTGTACTAAGATCTTGATCCTGCTGCAAAGTTTCCTGAGCATCTTGATGGGTATCCTCTAAGTTCTCTTTATGCTGCGGAAATGGATTTTCGTACAGAGCCTCCATGATCTCATCATCCATGAAGTCATCATCTTCATAAAATTTTTCATGATTTTCAATAAAACTATGAACATGGCTACAACAGTTATGAACTAAAGTTAAGGATTGATAAGATTATTTATACCTTTCAAAGAACATGGTATGAAAATCCTTTAAACAGTAAATACAAGCAGGCGGCAAACTTTCATACCAAGATCGGGCTTCACCTTCTAGAGTGGCCATGAATATATTCATCAAGAAGTCTTAAGGAAAATCAACCTTCAACTTACGAATATGTATTTGAAATCTAACCAGATGTAAAGCAGCATCCTTCCTATCATCATCTTTAAACGTAGGCAAATTCCTTTGCCAATCTACCTTAGGAATTTTATTTGGAAAACCGGGAATGTGATCTCAGCTCATGGGAGCATACCTTCGATCTAACGACACCATTTTGACAACAATGAATTCACCAAGAAATTCCTCAGGCTACTGATTCTTGAAGAGTAGAGTCGCCATAAAAATTTTGAAACTTTGGATTCTTAGACAATGGAGTCACCAGGTGAATGATTCCAGCCTTCCTATGTCTGATCGTTTTCCACTATCAACCATCAGATCTAACTTGATACATGTACTGGGTGAATTTGCAAGTCAGGTGTTACGTTTACAAAACTAGACCTGAGATTGACTGAAGCAGCGTTTATTTACTTTCGCTAATGCAAAGCAAGAGCGTTTCGAAGGCTACCTGGATAACTTTAGGCTCCGTCTGTAGTTTATAAAACAAATAACACCAACAAGCAAACCATTTTCATCCCCAGTATGGTCGCCACTATGTTATGGCCTAAATCTACCTCAGGCTGAAAGAAGGCAGAGTTCAGGGTAACATCAAACCACAATCAGTCTGGTAGCTAGCCTTACCAGATCAAAAGAGGGCTATTTCCGGGTCAATCTCAGCAAAGATAATCAATAAGGCTTGATATGACTTGAAATAAAAGCTAATTTTAGGCTAGGTATATAAGTAAAGGAGTTTGATCTTGATTTTGGGGGTTTTGTTGGAATCAAAGGGAAAGGCAGTTTTGGGTCTGGGGATGAGGCCTAGTTTTTGCAGAGTTCTGAATGGGGCAAGAAAGGAAATTGTTTTGATGCTTTGGATTGAATGAATGGATAATTCAGACCGGTGAGGAGCTGAAGAGGGCAAGAGGCTTTCAAGAATCCTCTTCAAACAGATGAAAACATGGAAAATTAAACAAAACTCAAGGCAGAGCAAAGCAATCTAATGAATTCCACCTTTATCAATCATTTGTTTAATTTAAGAAGAAAGGAGAAGGGAAATGATACAAATAAACATAAATGAACTTAAAATCACATATAGAAACACAACATCAAAACATAGAGCCACATGGATCCCAAAGAGTGCTGCAAACCCTGGTATATTCCTTTGCCAAAATTGCAGAGATGAAATGTACAATGAAGCTCTAAGCAATCCCAAGTGTCCAACCCTCAAAATTACTGAAGAAATACAAGATATAGACAAGCCTAACTCATCCCCATGCCTCTAGGGGTCGAGCTCACCATTCTAGGAGTTGTTTCAACCATATCTAAACTAAGAACTGGAAAATAGGCAATGAAACAACTTGCCTCTATATGATAGGAAACTGATTCATTCACTTACATTTCACTTTTTGGTGAATGAATCTACTTGGATGAGTAAAAATGTGCCAAAATGACATCATAGTCATAAAGTTACATCAAGTTACATCAAGAGTTACATGAAAAATTCAAACTGGCCAAAACTAGGCGAAAAATTGAGCTGCTGAGTGAAAAATAGGCCAAATTTCCCAATGCGCCGCGCCTAAAATCTCTATGCGTAGCACCACTTTGAGACTGATTTTGAGGGCCTTCCCGAAGTCCAAATTGAGTACAGGATAGCTCGTTGGAAAGCTCTAACTGTCTAATTTCCAACCCAAGTGGAATTTTTTTAATTCGGTTGCCATTTTTTCCCTCCAAAAATGAAATCTCCCAACACTGCTTACTGTGTGTCCAAAAAGTGGTAGAAAGGCCATTTTTGAGGTGTTTTTGACCCTTTAAGCAACCCAAAACTGGTCAAAATCCTTAGGTAATGTGTACGTAAGAATAATTTTTGATGAAAAATCCAGAAATTCAAATTTTTCCTCAAAAGGTGCTGCCAATTATAAGCGCGCGCCAAGTGGCACTACGCATCGGGCGGAAAAATCTGTGTTAAGGCCAAAAAAATTCAAAATTGACAAAAAGTTTCCCAAATTTCTTGAAATTTGGGCTGAATTTCCACCATCACGCACTGTGCTAGGCAAAAGAAGCTTCGACCAAAATTTGGAGTCTATCATGCCTTTTGCGACGCTTTAGTGCCCTCTTTAGTCTTGCTTTCAGGATCTTGATCCTTGCTTTGCAAACATGATTTCGCGCCCAATAATAGTTCTTCATTTGCCTGAGCATGTCCTTTTCCTTTTTTCCTTCTATAATAGCTTCTCAAGATGAATATGGACCCTCTCAAGCCAAGTCTCTATATTAGCCTCAATCTCCCGCTCAATGGGTGTCATCTCTATTTGGCTTCTTTGGGCAGCTTGCCGGTTCTCACGGATGTTTTGCAACTCCATGATTGTTTGCTGATCTTCCAACTGTTTATTTCGCTGCTCCAGGTAATTTATGATCCATTGGGCTCTCTGAAATTTGACGGTCAATGTGTCAATCTCCGCCTTCTGCTCCTCAATAGTCTCTCTCAACTTTGAGATTGGAGAGCTCAAATCCTCATCAATGAGTACAAAATCAGTATCCTGGCCTCCTAAAGGGCCCTCATCCTGCATAGGCCTCTTACCTCTATCCTGTACCTATACCTATGCTGCTGATGACGGAAACGAGACCCCTTCCACCCCAGGTGGAGATAGTACTCGTCGAGCTGCTGCAAATAATCCTCTAGCGCCTCTCTGATACGTGAAATATGTTGGCACACTAGTAGTCTCTGCCTCCTGACCTCCATACTGACGTGAAGGTTCTCTTGCATCATGGACAACCTCCGGAGGAACCTGAGGAGCTGTGAAGAAATCACGGTAAATGAAATCCCCTCATGAAATACCCTGCAATCCAAGCTAATGTACAACCACGATCTTGATGAGTGCATAGTGATAAATACTGTTGTACTGCTGCTCGGGAGTTTTCTTCTGCACAAGAGTGGTCATTCTCTCGATATTTCGACACATGACATAAGGAATGTTCATCATCCTCACTCTGGTGAAATGCATCAATAACCTGATGTGGTAGGCATAGACGCGTGAAAACCGACCCTCACAACTGAAATATCTAATAATGAGTTTCATCAGAGGCGCATAGGATTCCTTTAGGAACCGGAATGGAAACACCCTGATGAGTTGCCTCACAAAGCTAGGCCTAATGTATGGTTCATAATGCACTCTGTCCACCTGCTGTCTTTTGTTCCACTGTTCAACCACATTCGGTATTCCGGTTGCTTGAGAAATAGTTTCCGGTGTCAAAGTGAAATTTACACCAGCAAGAGTTACCTGACCATCGTGTAAATGCAACACAAACAAACGAGCCAACTCCTGATGATGATGGATCCTAGCAATCATTTCACAAAACTGATAGCATGAATGTTCTAAAAAACATGCCATGGAAAGTGGGCAAGCCTACAATTCAGTCAATGAGGTGGGCTCCTCTCTCACATGTCTGCCACCTTTACGAGGCCTTCTAGGTGCATGTAGCTCAGTGGTAGAATCACTATCTCAGTCATATGATGTGTCAGTATCTGTCTCCATGATGTCCATGCAAGGTGTATATTGGCTTATATGAGAGGAAAATGAGAATTTGGTTCTTTGTTTCAATTGCAAAATATATGTCAAAGGGGAGGGACTGTAGGAGAAAAAGGGCAGTGGGGATAATGGGGTTTAATCAACTGATAATTGAAGAGTAGGGACAACCAATTAACTGTTTGGAAAAGTTGGGGTTTGGGAATTTTTACAAGTGAAATGGGAAAGGGAGAATGAGATTGAGATGAAATGACTTAGGGACAGGAAAATAGGCTTAGGAATGAGTGACTTGGGATATAGGGTAAACAATGTTTGTGATGAGATAACAGTGAGGGGGATGGAGTATGTGGCACAAAATTTCTTTTAAACACCAATTTTAAAACCCTAAGGGAAAAATTCTTAACAAGAGAATAGGGTTTATAGTTTTGGCATTCAAACTCTCATATTCAAGCTCAACCAACACCAAACATGGGTTAATGGCAATTACAAAGTCACATAAACTTACTTGGAGCAAAGGAGACTGTTTTGTTTTGATGATTAAGAGAGATGGCAAGAATTTTTGTGTTTCGGCACTGTGCGCTGTGCAGAAAACGCAGTGCGCCGCACCCCTTGTATGCGCCGTGCTGGAACAAATTGACACAGTGCAGAGTCGCCCTATGCGCCGCGCTCAGCTAGTGCGCTGCGACAGTTGCCCAGTGCGCTGCGCTCTACAAATGACACACAATCTGCCCTCCAAACGACGACTTCATTCCTCCACAATTTTCCTTGGCTCGATGCTATCTCTTGGCATGTAAATGGGGTTTGAATATGAAAATATCTTATATATATCAAAGAATTTTATTTTTCATTTGGGAAAACCCACTTTCTAATGTTGCAGACTTTGACACTTTTAAATGAACTCTGTTTTGTTTCCTTTGTGCTTTTGACTGATGAATAACTTCTTGTCTGTCTTTGCAGGGATAACTGGCATGGGGTTTTGGCAAAAGTGACCAGGGCTGCGCATGGAGTACTTTACAACTGAAGAAACTTTGAAAATTACATTGCATTTATTACAAAATATGAAATAGACGATTTTTCTTCAAAACAGAGTTTTGAAGAAAAATCATTATCAAGCATTATGATGATGAAAGTTTTTGCAATGAAAACCTATTTCGAACCTCCCTCATGTGCCTGATGGCCATTATTATGCATCTTGAGACCTAATTGAAAAAACCCTAGACCTAACGAACCTAAAACCCTAAAATGAGTCTTTGTTAACCAGGAGACCAAAAATGACTGTAAATGATTTTGATGAATAGACACGGACCAGAAGGTAAATGACATGAGGGATATGAGTGACAAGACCCTACCGTCAGATGATCCATGCTCCTAATGGAATGCAGCTGACTGAACTGAATGAGACACCTAAAATGAAATGCAACAAGAGAAATTTGATCTCTGATGGAGGGATGAAGATACCGAAGCTAACATTGGCTCAATGGGGATGGTAGCTCCTTGGAGGTGCCAAGAACTTCTGATTTGGGAGAGTAGGTAGTGCCTTCGTCCATTGGGCTATGGAGTCGATAACTTTGGTAAATCAACACAAGACTCTTGAATCATTTTATTAACTGCAAATTGACTCAAACTGACTCAATTTTGAAACCAAAATGACTGAAGGACCTGACTCGACAAACTCAAAACAAAGCTGAAATCAATGTTCAGAGTTATATCCTTCACCTCCGGCCTTAAACTGAATGAATGACGACAGTACACACTTGCTCTTAAACTATGTTGAAACTAACTAAAAAAAAAATGACTCAAGACCTACTTAAGCAGAATTAGTACTTTAAAGATTTTTAATGTGACGATCCATCGAGATTTGAGGGCTTCAAATCATGATGACAGTAACTACCTGCCGATGAAATATGTACAATCATGTGTAGTGAGCCTTCCAATGTAACGAACCAGCAGATGGCTACATGCGAAATTCGGCTCTCACTTTTCTCGGCGGGTAGAACGTGTACATGTAGGCAACTCACAATAACCACTTGAAAACAAGGCTTATGATAACGAACAGGAAAAACAGGCAACATTTATCTTTTCGATGCTTGCAAAGAATACCGAGGATCTTGAAAATCCTGAAGCACTAGTTGGTCTTGAGATCCAACGGCAAAAATCAACTACTCGCTTCATTTAGATACGAAAGAACAATTGATTGCCGAGTGACAGGAAGGCACAGAGAGGTATAGGCTTCCTCCATCTGAGTGTTAGCTGTAAATTCCTTGATCATGAGAAATTCTGGCATATTTTCTCTCTCAAGCTCATATTCCTCAGCTTCATGGTCTAGGCCATTCTTAAACAGAAAACTATATTCAAGATTATCAAACATGACAGCGTTATCATCTTCGTGAAATAAAATATTATCTGTTTGCTGATCTATAAAGCTAATTACAAGACCGTCATCATTTTCAAAAGAAGAAGAAGTTTCACCAACTCTTTCTTGACCATGTGGGCACAAAAAATCTGCTTTATCTTGGGCTGTAACATGACCTTTCAGGAGTTGATCTATCTCATCTTCAGACAAAGGAGATAATGCTTTTTGTTTTCTTTTTCTCAAACAATGATTGTGTTCATGAAATAACATTTTAAAACATGAAAAACCTGAATGACAGTCCTTAATTCCCTGATCTTCTGAAATTTGGAAACATTGTTGATCATCTTCATATGACATGGCAATCAAATTATCATTTATCACTGAGCTATTGAAAGAAGATTTTTCACTTACTTGAACAAAGATCTCATCTTGTTTTTCATGAACTCATTGGATTACCTCCTCATGAAGGCTTTGTTCTAATGAAATGAGAACATTTGGATCAATAACTTTGTCTTCTTCATTCCATATGATCTCAACAGCAGAGTTCTCCTTCATGGGATCAGCACAAGGTATTCTTGATCATCACGGTCTGAATCTATATCTGAAATAGCCGACTTGACTTTATCACATTCTGAAATTGAAACTTGACTTTCCTGCATATTGTGTTCTTCTATGGATAGATCTGAAACAAAACCTTCTATTTCATCATTTTCCATTGTACTAAGATCTTGATCTTGCTGCAAATTTTCCTGAGCATCTCGATGGGTATCCTATAAGTTCTCTTTATGCTGCTGAAATGGATTTTCGTACAGAGCCTCCATGATCTCATCGTCCATGAAGTCATCATCTTCATAAACTTTTTCAAGATTTTCAATAAAACTATGAACATGGCTACAACAGTTCTGAACTAAAGTTAAGGATGGATAAGATTATTTATACCTTTCAAAGAACATGGTATGAAAATCATTTAAACAGTAAATAAAAATAGGCTGAAAAATTTCATACCAAGATCGGGCTTCACCTTCCAGAGTGGCCATGAATATATTTATCAAGTAGTCTTCAGGAAAATCAACCTTCAACTTACGAATATGTATGTGAAATCTAACCAGATGTAAAGCAGCATCCTTCCTATCATCATATTTAAACGTAGGCAAATTCCTTTGCCAATATACCTTAGGAATTTTATTTGGAAACCCTAGAATGTGATCTCGGCTCATGGGAGCATACCTTCGATCCAGCGAAACCATTTTCATAACAATGAATTCACCAAGAAATTCGTCAGGCTACTGATTCTTGAAGAGTAGAGTCGCCATAAAAATTCTGAAACTTGGGATTCGTAGACACTGGAGTCGCCAGGTGAATGATTTCAGCCTTCCTATGTCTGATCGTTGTCCACCATCAACCATCAGATCTAACTTGATACATGTACTAGGGAAATTTGCAAGTCAGGTGTTACGTTTTCAAAACTAGACTGGAGATTGACTGAAGCAGCGTTTATCTACTTTCGCTAATGCAAAGCAAGAGCGTTTCGAAGGCTACCTGGCTAAATTCAGGCTCCATCTGTAGTTTATAAAACAAATAACACCAACAAGCAAACCATTTTTGTCCCCAGTATTTTCGCCACTATGTTATGGCCTAAATCTACCTCAGGCTGAAAGAAGGCAGAGTTCAGGGTAACATCAAACCACGCTCAGTCTGGTAGCTAGCCCTACCAGATCATGAGAGGGCTCTCTCCGGGTCAATATCAGCAAAGATAATCAATAAGGCTTGAGATGAATTGAAATAAAAGCTAATTTTAGGCTAGGTATATAAGTAAAGGAGTTTGATCTTGATTTTGGGGGTTTTTTTGGAATCAAAGGGAAAGGCAGTTTTGGGTCTGGGGATGAGGCCTAGTTTTTGCAGAGTTCTGAATGGGGCAAGGAAGGAAATTGTTTTGATGCTTTGGATTGAATGAATGGATCATTCAGACCAGTGAGGAGCTAAATAGGGCAAGAGGCTTTCAAGAATCCTCTTCAAACAGATGAAAACATGGAAAATTAAACAAAACTCAAGGCAGAGCAAAGCAATCTAATGAATTCCACCTTTATCACTCATTTGTTTAATTTAAGAAGAAAGGAGAAGGGAAATGATACACATAAACATAAATGAACTTAAAATCACATAGAGAAACAAACCATCAAAACATAGAGCCACATGGATCCCAAAGAGTGCTGCAAACCCTGGTATATTCCTTTGCCAAAATTGCAGAGATGAAATGTACAATGAAGCTATAAGAAATCCCAAGTGTCCAACCCTGAAAATGACTAAAGAAATACAAGATATAGACAAGCATAACTCATCCCCATGCCTCTATGGGTCGAGCTCACCATTCTAGGAGTTTTTTCAACCATATCTAAACTAAGAACTGGAAAATAGGCAATGAAACAACTTGCCTCTATATGATAGGAAACTGATTCATTCACTTACATTTCACTTTTTGGTGAATGAATCTACTTGGATGAGTAAAATGTGTCAAAATTACATCATAGTCATAAAATTACATCAATTTACATCAAGAGTTACATGAAAAATTCAAACTGGCCAAAACTAGGCGAAAAATTGAGCTGCTGAGTGAAAAATAGGCCAAATTTCCCAATGCGCCGCGCCTGAAATCTCTATGCGTAGCGCCACTTTGAGACTGATTTTGAGGGACTTACCGGAGTCAAAATTGAGTGCAGGATAGCTCATTGGAAAGCTCTGCTTGTCTAATTTCCAACCCAAGTAAAATTTATGAATTAGGTTTCCATTTTCCCCTCTAAAAATCAAATCTCCCAACACTGCTTCCTGTGTGTCCAAAAAGTGGCAGAAAGGCCATTTTTGTGGTGTTTTTGACCCTTTAAGCAACCCAAAACTTGTCAAAATCCTTAGGTAAGGGGTATGAATGAATAATTGGTGTTGAAAAATCTAGAAATGAAAATTTTTCCTCAAAAGGAGCTGCCAATTATAAGCAAGTGCCAAGTGGCACTACGAGTCGGGCGGAAAAATCTGTGTTAAGGCCAAAAAAATTCAAAATTGACAAAACGTTTCCCAAATTTCTTGAAATTTGGGCTGAGTGTCCACCATCAAGGACTATGTTGGGCCAAAGAAGCTTCAACCAAAATTTGGATTCTATCATGCCTTTTGCGACGCTTTAGTGTCCTCTTTAGTCTTGCTTTCAGGGTCTTGATCCTTGCTTTGCAAACATGATTTCGCGCCCAATAATGGTTCTTCATGTGCCTGAGCATGTCCTTTTCCTTTTTTTCCTTCTCCAACAGCTTCTCAAGATGAATATTGACCCTCTCAAGCCAAGTCTCTCTATCAGCCTCAATCTCCCGCTCAATGGGTGTCATCTCTATTTGGCTTCTTTGGGCAGCTTGCCAGTTCTCACGGATGTTTTGAAACTCCATGATTGTTTGCTGATCTTCCAACTGTTTGTTTTTCTGCTCCAGGTAATTTATGATCCATTTGGCTCTCTACAATTTGACGGTCAATGTGTCAATCTTCGCCTTCTGCTCCTGAATAGTCTCTCTAAACTTTGAGCTTGGAGAGCTCAAATCCTCATCAATGAGTACAAAATCAGTATCCTGGCCTCCTAAAGGGCCCTCATCCTGCATAGGCCTCTTACTTCTGTCCTGCACCTGTACCTGTGCTGCTGATGAGGGCAACAAGACCCCTTCCACCCTAGGTGGAGATAGTACTCGTAGGGCTACTACAAATAATCCTCTAGTGCCTCTCTGATACATGACATATGTCGGCACACTAGTAGTCTTTGCCTCCTGACCTCCATACTGACGTGAAGGTTCACCTGCATCATGGAAAACCTCTGGAGGAAAGTAAGGAGCTGTGAAGAAATCACGTGAAATGAAATCCCCTCATGAAATACCCTGCAATCCAAGCTGATGTACAACCACGATCTTGATGAGTGCATAGTGATAAATACTATTGTACTGCTGCTCGGGAGTTTTCTTCTGCACAAGAGTGGTCATTCTCTCGATATTCCAGCACATGAAATAAGGAATGTTCATCATCCTAACTCTGGTGAAATGCATCAATAACCTGATGCGGTAGGCATAGAGGCGTGAAAATCGGCCCTCACAACTGAAATATCTGATAATGAGTTTCATCAGAGGCGCATAGGATTCCTTTAGGAACCAGAATGGAAACACCCTGCTGAGTTGCCTCACAAAGACAAGCCTGATGTATGGTTCATAATGCACTCCTTCCACCTGCTGTCTTTTGTTCCACTGTTCACCCACATTCGGTATTCCAGTTGCTTGAGAAATAGTTTCCGGTGTCAAAGTGAAATTTACATCAGCAAGAGTTACCTGACCATCATGTAAATGCAACACAAACAAATGAGCCAACCCCTGATGATGATGGATCCTAGCAATCATTTCACAAAACTGATAGGATGACTGTTCTCGAAAACATGCCATGGCAAGTGGGCAAGCCTACAATTCAGTCAATGAGGTGGGCTCCTCTCTCACATGTTTGCCACCTTTACGAGGCCTTCTAGGTGCATGTAGCTCAGTGGTAGAATCACTATCTCGGTCATATGATGTGTCAGTGTCTGTCTCCATGATGTCCATGCAAGGGGTATATTGGCTTATATGAGAGGAAAATGAGAATTTGGTGCTTTGTTTCAATTTCCAAATATATGTCAAAGGGGAGGGACTGTAGGAGAAAAAGGGCAGTGGGGATAATTGGGTTTAATCAAGTGATAATTGAAGTGTAGGGACAACCAATTAACTGTTTGGAAAAGTTGGGGTTTGGGAATTTTTACAAGTGAAATGGGAAAGGGAGAATGAGAGTGAAATGAAATGACTTAGGGACAGGAAAATAGGCTTAGGAATGAGTGAATTAGGATATAGGGTGAACAATGTTTGTGATGAGATAACAGTGAGGGGGATGGAGTATGTGGCACAAAATTTCTTTTAAAACACCAATTTTAAAACCCTAAGGGAACAATTCTTAATAAGAGAATAGGGTTTATATTTTTGGCATTCAAACTCTCATATTCAAGCTCAAACAACACCAAACATGGGTTAATGGAAATTACAAAGTCACATAAACTTACTTGGAGCAAAGGAGACTGATTCATTTTGATAATTGAGAGAGATCGCAAGAATTTTTGTGTTTCGGCCCTGTGCGCCGCGCAGAAAACCCAGTGTGCTGCCCCCCTCGTATGTGCCACGCTGGAACAAATTGACACAGTGCAGAGTGGCCCTATGCGCCGCGCTTAGCCAGTGCGCCGCAACAGTTGCCCAGTGCGCTGCGCTCTGCAAATGACACACAATCTGCCCTTCAAATGACTGCTTCGTTCCTCCACGATTTGCCTTGGCTCGATGCTATCTCTTGGCATGTAAATGGGGTTTGAATATGAAAATATCTTATATATATCAAAGAATTTTATTTTTAATTTGGGCAAACCCACTTTCTAATGTTGCAAAATTTGACACTTTTAAATGACCTCTGTTTTGTTTCCTTTGTGCTTTTGACTGATGAAGAACTTCTTTTCTGTCTTTGCAGGGATATCTGGCATGGGGTTTTGGAAAAAGTGACTAGGGCTGCGCATGGAGTACTTTACAACTGAAGAAACTTTGAAAATTACATTGCATTTATTACAAAAGATGAAATAGACGATTTTTCTTCAAAACAGAGTTTTCAAGAAAAATCATTATCAAGCATTATGATGATGAAATTTTTTGCAATGAAAACCTATTTCAAACCTCCCTCATGTGTCTTCTGGCCATTATTATGCATCTTGAGACCTAATTGAAAAAATCGTAGACCTAATGAACCTAAAACCCTAAAATGAGTCTTTGTTAACCAGGAGACCAAAAATGACTGTAAATGATTTTGATGAACAGACACAGACCAGCAGGTACATGACATGAGGGATATGAGTGACAAGACCCTACCGTCAGATGATCCATGCTCCTAATGGAATTCAGCTGACTGAACTGAATGAGACACCTAAAATTAAATGCAACAAGAGAAATTTGATCTCTGATGGAGGGATGAAGATACCGACTCTAACATTGGCTCCAATGGGGATGGTAGCTCCTTGGAGGTGCCAAGAACTACAGATTTCTCGGAGAGTAGGCAGTGCCTTCCTCCATTGGGCTATGGAGTCGATAACTTTGAAAAATAAACACAAGACTCTTGACTCATTTTATTAACTGCAAATTGACTCAAACTGACTCAATTTTGAAACCAAAATGATTGAAGGACCTAACTCGACAAACTCAAAATAAAGTTGAAATCAATCTTCAGAGTTATAGCCTTCACCTCGGGCCCCAAACTGAATGAATGACAACAGTACACACTTGCTCTGAAACTATGTTGAAAATGACTAAAACAAAAATGACTCAAGACCTACTTAACTGAAATTAGTACTTACAAAGCTTCTTAATGGCAGCAGTCCATCGAGATTTGAGGGCTTCAAATCATGATGAAAACCAACTGCCTACTGATGAAATATGTACAATTATGTGTAGTGAGCCTTCCAATGTAACCAATCCAGCAGATGGCTACATACCGAAATTCGGCTCTCACTTTTCTCGAGCAGGTAGAACGATGTACATGTAGGCAACTCACAATAACCACTGAAAACAAGGCTTATGATAACGAACCAGGCAACATTTATCTTTTCTGATTCTTGTAAAAGAATGCCGAAAGGATCTTGAAAATCTTGAAGCACTAGTTGGTCTTGAGATCCAACAACAAAAGTACAACTACTCGCTTCATTCTGATCTGAAAGAACAATTGATTGCCGAGTGGCAGGAAGGCACAGAGAGGTATAGGATTCCTCCATCTAAGTGTTAGCTGTAAATTCCTTGATCATGAGAAATTCTGGCATATTTTCTCTCTCAAGCTCATATTCCTCAGCTTCATGGTCTAGGCCATTCTTAAACAGAAAACAATCTTCAAGATTATCAAACATGACAGCCTTATCATCTTCGTGAAATAAAATATTATCTGTTTGTTGATCTATAAAGCTAATTACAAGACTGTCATCATTTTCAAAAGAATAAGAAGTTTCACCAACACTTTCTTGACCATGTGGGGACTGCAAATATGCTTTAGCTTGGGCTGTAACATGACCTTTCAGGAGTTGATCTATCTCATCTTCAGACAAAGGAGATAATGCTTTTTGTTTTCTTTTGCTCAAACAATGATTGTCTTCATGAAATAACATTTTAAAACATGAAAAACCTGAATGACAGTCCTTAATTCCCTGATCTTCTGAAATTTGAAAACATTGTTGATCATCTTCATATGACATGGCAATCAAATTATCATTTATCACTGAGCTATTGAAAGAATATTTTTCACTTACTTGAACAATGATCTCATCTTGTTTTTCATGAACTGACTGGATTACCTCCTCATGAAGGCTTTGTTCTAATGAAATGAGAACATTTGGATCAATAACTTTGTCTTCTTCATTCCATATGATCTGAACAGCAAAGTTCTCCTTCATGGGATTTAGCACAAGGTATTCTTGATCATCACGATCTGAATCTACATCTGAAATAGCCGACTTGACTTTATCACATTCTGAAATTGAAACTTGAATTTCCTGCATATTGTCTTCTTCTATGGACAGATCTAAAACAAAACCTTCTCTTTCATCATTTTCCATTGTACTAAGATCTTGATCCTGTTGCAAAGTTTCCTGAGCATCTTGATGGGTATCCTCTAAGTTCTCTTTACACTGCTGAAATGGATTTTCGTACAGAGCCTCCATGATCTCATCGTCCATGAAGTCATCATCTTCATAAAATTTTTCATGATTTTCAATAAAACTATGAACATGGCTACAATAGTTCTGAACTAAAGTTAAGGATTGATAAGATTCTTTATACCTTTCAAAGAACATGGTATGAAAATCCTTTAAACAGTAAATAAAATCAGGCGGAAAACTTTCATACCAAGATCGGGCTTCACCTTCTAGAGTGGCCATGAATATATTCATCAAGCAGTCTTCAGGAAAATCAATCTTCAAATTACGAATATGTATGTGAAATCTGACCAGATGTAAAGCAACATCCTTCCTATCATCATCTTTAAATGTAGGCAAATTCCTTTGCCAATCTACCTTAGGAATTTTATTTTGAAAACCTGGAATGTGATCTCGGCTCAAGGGAGCATACCTTCGATCTAGCGAAACCATTTTGATAACAATGAATTCACCAAGAAATTCCTCAGGCTACTGATTCTTGAAGAGTAGAGTCGTCATAAAAATTTTGAAACTTTGGATTCTTAGACAATGGAGTCGCCAGGTGAATGATTCCAGCATTCCTATGTCTAATCGTTGTCCACCATCAACCATCAGATCTAACTTGATACATGTACTAGGTAAATTTTCAAGTCAGGTGTTACGTTTACAAAACTAGACCGGAGATTGACTGAAGTAGCATTTATCTACTTTCGCTAATGCAAAGCAAGAGTGTTTCGAAGGCTACCTGGATAATGTCAAGCTCCGTATGAAGTTTATAAAACAAATAAAACTAACAAGCAAACCATTTTCATCCCTAGTATGGTCGCCACTATGTTATGGCCTAAATCTACCTCAGGCTGAAAGAAGGCAGAGTTCAGGGTAACATCAAACCACGCTCAGTCTGGTAGATAGCCCTACCAGATCAGGAGAGGTCTCTTTCCAGGTCAATCTCAGCAAAGATAATCAATAAGGCTTGATATGACTTGAAATAAAAGCTGATTTTAGGCTAGGTATATAAGTAAAGGAGTTTGATCTTGATTTTGGGGGTTTTGTTGGAATCAAAGGGAAAGGCAGTTTTGGGTCCGGGGATGAGGCCTAGTTTTTGCAGAGTTCTGAATGGGGCAAGGAAGGAAAATGTTTTGATGCTTTGGATTGAATGAATGGATAATTTAGACTGGTGAGGAGATAAAGAGGGCAAGAGGCTTTAAGAATCCTCTTCAAACAGATGAAAACATGGAAAATTAAACAAAACTCAAGGCAGAGCAAAGCAATCTAATGAACTCCACCTTTATCACTCATTTGTTTAATTTAAGAATAAAGGAGAAGGGGAATGATACACATAAACATAAATGAACTTACAATCACATAGAGAAACACACCATCAAAACATAGAGCCACATGGATCCCAAAGAGTGCTGCAAACCCTGGTCTATTCCTTTGCCAAAATTGCAGAGATGAAATGTACAATGAAGCTCTAAGCAATCCCAAGTGTCCAACCTTGAAAATGACTGAAGAAATACAAGTTATAGACAAGCCTAACTCATCCCCATGCCTCTAGGGGTCGAGCTTACCATTCTAGGAGTTGTTTCAACCTTATCTAAACTAAGAATTGGAAAATAGGAAATGAAACAACTTGCCTCTATATGATAGGAAACTGATTCATTCACTTACATTTCACTTTTTGGTGAATGAATCTACTTGGATGAGTAAAAATGTGCCAAAATTACATCATAGTCATAAAATTACATCAATTTACATCAAGAGTTACATGAAAAATTCAAACTGGCCAAAACTAGGCGAAAAATTGAGCTGCTGAGTGAAAAATAGGCCAAATTTCCCAATGCGCCGCGCCTAAAATCTCTATGTGTAGCGCCACTTTGAGACTGATTTTGAGGGCCTTCCCGGAGTCCAAATTGAGTACAGGATAGCTCGTTGGAAAGCTCTGACTGTCTAATTTCCAACCCAAGTGGAATTTTTGAATTCTCTCGATATTCTGGCACATGAAATAAGGAATGTTCATCATCCTCACTCTGGTGAAATGCATCAATAACCTGATGTGGTAGGCATAGAGGCGTGAAAATCGGCCCTCACAACTGAAATATCTGATAATGAGTTTCATCAGAGGTGCATAGGATTCCTTTAGGAACTGGAATGGAAACACCCTGCTGAGTTGCCTCACAAAGCTAGGCCTAATGTATGGTTCATAATGCACTCTGTCCACCTGCTGTCTTTTGTTCCACTGTTCACCCACATTCGGTATTCCGGTTGCTTGAGAAATAGTTTCCGGTGTCAAAGTGAAATTTACAACAGCAAGAGTTACCTGACCATCATGTAAATGCAACACAACCAAATGAGCCAACTCCTGATGATGATGGATCCTAGCAATCATTTCACAAAACTGATAGCATGACTGTTCTCAAAAACATGCCATGGCAAGTGGGCAAGCCTGCAATTCAGTCAATGAGGTGGGCTCCTCTCTCACATGTCTGCCACCTTTATGAGGCCTTCTAGGTGCATGTAGCTCAGTGGTAGAATCACTATCTCGATCAGATGATGTGTTAGTATCTGTCTACATGATGTCCATGCAAGGTGTATATTGGCTTATATGAGAGGAAAATGAGAATTTGGTGCTTTGTTTCAATTGCCAAATGTATGTCAAAGGGGAGGGACTGTAGGAGAAAAAGGGTAGTGGGGATAATGGGGTTTAATCAACTGATAATTGAAGTGTAGGGACAGCCAATTAACTATTTGGAAAAGTTGGGGTTTGGGAATTTTTACAAGTGAAATGGGAAAGGGAGAATGAGAGTGAATGAAATGACTTAGGGACAGGAAAATAGGCTTAGGAATGAGTGACTTGGGATATGGGGTGAACAATGTTTGTGATGAGATAATAGTGAGGGGGATGGAGTATGTGGCACAAAATTTCTTTTAAAACACCAATTTTAAAACCCTAAGGGAAAAATGCTTAACAAGAGAATAGGGTTTATATTTTTGGCATTCAAACTCTCATATTCAAGCTCAAAAAACACCAAACATGGGTTAATGGCAATTACAAAGTCACATAAACTTACTTGGAGCAAAGGAGACCGATTCCTTTTGATGATTGAGAGAGATGGCAAGAATTTTTGTGTTTCATCCCTGTGCACCGCGCAGAAAACCCAATGCACTGGGCCCCTTGTATGCACCGCGCTGGAACAAATTGACACAGTGTAGAGCGGCCCTATGCGCCGCGACAGTTTCCCAGTGCGCCGCGCTCTGCAAATGACACACAATCTGCCCTCCAAACGAATGCTTCGTTCCTCCACGATTTTCCTTGGGTCGATGCTATCTCTTGGCATGTAAATGGGGTTTGAATATGAAAATATCTTATATATATCAAAGAATTTTATTTTTCATTTGGGCAAAACCACTTTCTAATGTTTTAGACTTTGACACTTTTAAATGAACTATGTTTTGTTTCCTTTTTGCTTTTGACTGATGAAGAAATTCTTGTCTGTCTTTGCAGGGATAGCTGGCATGGGGTTTTGGAAAAAGTGACCATGGCTGCGCATGGAGTACTTTACAACTGAAGAAACTTTGAAAATTACATTGCATTTATTACAAAAGATGAAATAGACGATTTTTCTTTAAAACATAGTTTTGAAGAAAAATCATTATCAAGCATTATGATGATGAAATTTTTTGCAATGAAAACCTATTTTGAACCTCCCTCATGTGCCTGCTGGCCATTATTATGCATCTTGAGACCTAATTGAAAAAACCCTAGACCTAATGAACCTAAAACCCTAAAATGACTCTTTGTTAACCAGGAGACCGAAAATGACTGTAAATGATTTTGATGAATAGACACGGACCAACAGGTACATGACATGAGGGATATGAGTGAAAAGACCCTACCTTCAGATGATCCATGCTCCTAATGGAATTCAACTGACTGAACTGAATGAGACACCTAAAATGAAATGCAACAAGAGAAATTTGATCTCTGACGGAGGGATGAAGATACCGACTCTAACATTGGCTCCAATGGGGATGGTAGCTCCTTGGAGGTGCCAAGAACTATAGATTTCTGGGAGAGTAGGCAGTGCCTTCGTCCATTGGGCTATGGAGTCGATAACTTGGACAAATCAACGCAAGACTCTTGAATCATTTTATTAACTGCAAATTGACTCAAAATGACTCAATTTTGAAACCAAAATGACTGAAGGACCTGACTCGACAAAATCAAAACAAAGCTGAAATCAATCTTCAGAGTTATAGCCTTCACCTCGGGCCGCAAACTGAATGAATGACAACAGTACACACTTGCTCTGAAACTATGTTGAAACTAACTAAAACAAAAATGACTCAAGACCTACTTAACTGAAATTAGTACTTACAAAGCTTTTTAATGGCAGCAATCCATCGAGATTTGAGGGCTTCAAATCATGATGACAACCAACTGCCTACTGATGAAATATGTACAATCATGTGTAGTGAGCCTTCCAATGTAACCAATCTAGCAGATGGCTACATACCGAAATTCGGCTCTCACTTTTCTCGAGCAGGTAGAACGATGTACATGTAGGCAACTCACAATAACCACTGAAAACAAGGCTTATGATAACGAACTAGGAATCATTTATCTTTTCTGATGCTTGCAAAAGAATGCCGAAAGGATCTTGAAAATCCTGAAGCACTAGTTGGTCTTGAGATCCAATAGCAAAAATACAACTACTCGATTCATTCTGATCTGAAAGAACAAATGATTGCCGAGTGACAGGAAGGCACAATAGGCTTCCTCCATCTGAGTGTTAGCTGTAAATTCCTTGATCATGAGAAATTCTAGCATATTTTCTCTCTCAAGCTCATATTCCTTAGCTTCATGGTCTAGGCCATTCTTAAACAGAAAACAATCTTCAAGATTATCAAACATGACAGCCTTATCATCTTCGTGAAATAAAATATTATCTGTTTGTTGATCTATAAAGCTAATTACAAGACCGTCATCATTTTCAAAAGAAGAAGAAGTTTCACCAACACTTTCTTGACCATGTGGGGACTGCAAATCTGCTTTAGCTTGGGCTGTAACATGACCTTTCAGGAGTTGATCTATCTCATCTTTAGACAAAGGAGATAATGCTTTTTGTTTTATTTTGCTCAAATAGTGCTTGTCTTCATGAAATAACATTTTAAAACATGAAAAACCTAAATGACAGTCCTTAATTCCCTGGTCTTCTGAAATTTGAAAACATTGTTGATCATCTTCATATGACATGGAAATCAAATTATCATTTATCACTAAGCTATTGAAAGAAGATTTTTCACTTACTTGAACAAGGATCTCATCTTGTTTTTCATGAATTGACTGGATTACCTCCTCATGAAGGCTTTGTTCTAATGAAATGAGAACATTTGGATCAATAACTTTGTCTTCTTCATTCCATATGATCTCAACAGCAGAGTAATCCTTCATGGGATTTAGCACAAGGTATTCTTGATCATCACGATCTGAATCTAGATCTAAAATAGCTGACTTGAATTTATCACATTCTGAAATTGAAACTTGACTTTCCTGCATATTGTCTTCTTCTATGGACAGATCTGAAACAAAACCTTCTATTTCATCATTTTCCATTGTACTAAGATCTTGATCCTGCTGCAAAGTTTCCTGAGCATCTTGATGGGTATCCTCTAAGTTCTCTTTATGCTACTGAAATGGATTTTCGTACAGAGCCTCCATGATCTCATCGTCCATGAAGTCATCATCTTCATAAACTTTTTCAAGATTTTCAATAAAGCTATGAACATGGCTACAACAGTTCTGAACTAAAGTTAAGGATGGATAAGATTCTTTATACCTTTCAAAGAACATGGTATGAAAATCCTTTAAACAGTAAATACAAGATGATTAGTTTCAAGAACGATTAGTTTCAAGAAAAATTAGTTTCATTGACATAGATGATAAGGTCTCCTATTTTTTCACTTGGTAGGATTCTGCTGATGGTCAAAAGGCCAACCTACCTAGAATTGAATATTAAAAGAAAGATATATTATTCACAAATTGGGATATACAATTGAAGAATGTTGGAAATATGATGCCATATGTTGTCCTTGATGGAAACCTACTTGATGAAGTTGTCCTTGATGGAAACCTACTTGATGAGTTTCCTTTTGATAAGAAAAATATTTGTTAAAGATGTAAAAATGATGTATCTACAGGTTAGTTCAGAAGTGACAGAGAAAGGAAATCCAGTTAGGATTAGAGAAATAATAAATATAATATGTCACAATGTATACATAGGTTTGATGAAGGAAACCCATGTACATATGCTACTTGGTATACATGAATCTCGCGTATACATCTTAAATTAGTATATTCGTAGTTATTATGAAGAGAATTCATGTATACAGGCGGGTATGAAGAAGTCAAGTCGCATATGCCTTTTTCGCTCTAAAATTATGATACTAGGAGGCATTACCATGGTATTAGCCCATAGTATTGAGCGTTGTGTTTTCTATTTGATTCTGTCCAAGAATACCATCGAAACTTGTGTGGTTTTGGCTCATGGTATTGGTAAAGGATAAAACTATATAAGGAGAAGAAGATCATAGTGCATGACGGGTGCATGTGTTTGGGTACTGAATGAATAATTCACTCTAAAGTATATCTGCATGGAATGGGCCATAATTTTTTGATACATATGAATCAATAATGCACCTACGAATAAAATGATAGATCAGGATCTTTAGAACTGAAATGAATATCTATTTGATAGATCTATTTATGAAATTTTTAGATCTATGATCTGGTGAATGTTGAAGTGAAGGGTAAGATCTGAGCTGATTATTTATTCTGAAGAGTTTCATAGTCTTGAAATAGTTGCAGATCTATACACAGGTTCGTCTTTGTAAAAGTGCATATATATGCAGGTTCATTTCAGCAAAAGCGCATATGGAATCTAGGGTTTTGTTGAAGTGTGCGGAAGGAAATTTTTGATCTGTTTTGCTATATTACTATTGTCTGTCAATGATGTCTTCATACAGATCTAGGTTGTTTGAACATTGATTATGCTGCTAGTTGATTATGATTAAAGATTAGTTGTTGGTTGGTTGATTGATGACTAAGTGAATGATTTTATAAGGGTATGAGTTTCAATTTGATGTATGTTATTTAAGCTTAAATTTGTGGACTGGGTCAAATCTGAAAATTTGATGAAAAGAGGCCTACAAGGTGTGTTGTGTTAAATTTGCTGTATCCAGTGTGAAAATTGATGAAACGTGGTCCGTGGTGGTGCTAAGGGTTGGAGCCTTCAGTGAGGGGGTTGTAGCTCCCTTCCAGTGGTTGCTGGTAAATGACATCAAGGGGTAGTAGCCCCCTTCTAGGAGTGGCTAGTAAACGAGAAGCAGGGGGTCGTAGCTCCCTTCTAGTGGTAGCTGGTAAATGAGATCAAGGTTTAGAGCTCCCTTCCAGTAGAAGCTAGAGAACGAGAGAAGGTTGCAGTATTCTGCAGGTGGGTGCCTGTGTGTTGGTATGAGTCTATGCCAATACAAGATTATAAGCAGTTTTATTTATAATAAATATTTAAGACGTAGATGACAACAACGGTGGTTTTCTTCCAAATTGGGTTTCCACCTTAAATACTGGTGTTCATGTGTATTGCTTATGTGTGATGATTTATTCTGTTCTTAATGCACATGATTACTGCTTACTAAAAATATGATGAATGAATGATGCACTGATCTAAGTAAAGAATTATTTGCATAATAATATCTTTGGGCATATGCAAGTTTATTTAAAGATAGCCGCGTGTATATGCTAGTTGGGTTCATTAAAGTCGCGTATAGAATTCAATAAATAAAAATTAAAAGTTTACAGTGAGCTATAAATACTGATTCACTCCCCCTCTCAGTATTTTTCCCAACAATTGGTATCAGAGCGGGTCCTTCAGAAGAAGCTTGATCACTTGAAGCAAATTCGTCGCAATGGGAAGTCATGAAGGAGTATTTTATATAAAACTACCACTGTTCAATGGAAGTAATATATTATTCTGGAAGATACGGACAAGAGCTTATTTGGAAAGTCTTGGAGAAGATGTATGGGGAATCATGGAAGGAGGTTACCAGTATCCATCAAGTGTTCCTACAGATGCAACAGAAAGGAAGAGATATGAAATCAATGCAAAATATGTCAATGCTTTATTAGAAAGTCTGTCAGAAACAGAATTTGTCAAATTTATGCAGCTGAATTCAACAAAGGAAATATGGGACAAGATAATTCAGAGCTATGAAGGTGATGTAAAGGTAAAAAGTGCCAAACTTCAAACTCTTATAATGCAATATGAAAATTTCAGAATGCATGATGATGAAAGTATTTCAAGTTTATTCCTAAGATTAGATGAGATTGTGAATTATATGAGGAATATGGGTGAAGATATAAAAGACTCAACTTTAGTAGAAAATATATTGAGATCTCTAACTCCAAATTTCGAGTCAAAAGTGTCAGCTATTGAAGAAAAGTAGGATCTGCAAACTCTCACTGTTATTCAACTACATGGTATTCTTAATGCTTTTGAAATGAGAAGAGGAGGTTCCTCACAAGTCATAGAAGCTGCTTTTAAGGCCTGTGCAAAATGAAAAGAAAAGGAAATTCTCAAAGAATCAAGTTATATATTATAAGAAGAAGAAGCAAATTTTGTAAGAAGACTTCAACCAGGTACTGGAAGATTCAAAGGTAAGCTTCCCTTCAAGTGTTTTTCTTGTGGTAGAGTTTGTCATTATGCTGCTAAATTTCCTTATAAAGAAAATAATGATAAAGGGAAACAATTTGACAAAGGAAGGAGTTATTATACAAATTAAGATAATGATGGATTTTCAAATGAAGAAGAAGATTTTGAACAAGATCTGCAAGTACTCATGGCATGTACCATGGATGATGATAGTTCCTTAAAAGAAAGGGATCCAGTTATTGAAGAATTGCATAGATCAAGAAAGAAAGGATTCTTTCATGGATGTTGTTTCTATTGTAACTCATTTGGGCATAAGGTCACTGATTTCAGGTTAAGTATGATGAAAATATCTAAGACTTTCCAACATACAATAAGAAATTACAAGCAAAGTTGGAAAAACAAGAAGCATCGATAAAAAAACATAGGGAATATTGACCCTACTGCAGTCATCTGTTTCAAAATTTTTCTTCTCATAATGAATGCAGGAGATATATGAGATACATTATAGAAATCAACAAGGTATCATCACAAGGGGAGCAATATATGGTGATTCACATGGTTGGTTTGGTAATTCTGGTTGTGTTTATTTCTAACAATGCATCTAATGTGACAACTGAAGACAGGTACATAATGTATAAATCCATAAGGAGATGGATTTGTGAAATTTTCAGTATTTCACTTTATATACATGGGTTTCATGAACTAAAGCCATGTATACACGCAAGTTCCAATGGTGACAATTGCTTATGTTTTTATATGATAAGAAAAACAGTGAGACAGACTCAAGAGCAATTTCTCATATGTTGTTGATAGTAATAATTTTCTTGATCTGATGTTTATGGTTATATATGTTGATATGATAATACGTCTTGATTATATGATTGATGAAGATTCTTTGATGAATGAGTTTCTGTGGTGATCAGGAGCATAGTTTCAGGGGGAGCATTAGCCTTGCCGAGAGTAATGCATTGTTGGCATTATGTTGGTTGCTGAATTATATTCTCTCTTTGGAGATATTTTGGTCTTGGTTATAAAAAGTCATATCTGTAATTTGATGAAAAGGTCATGTTGAGACCAATGATGTAAATTTTTTATATTAAGTCATGTAAGGACTTGTTAAAATTTGTAAACCAACTTGGTTGGGTAGTTGAGTCAAAATTTGTAAACCCACTTGGTTGGGAAGTTGAGTCAAATATGTAATCCCACTTGGTTGGATCATTGATGTAAGTATGAGTCCTTGGTGATAGGAAAGGTCATACTCAGTTGAGTTATAGAGTCATGTACTTCATTGAAAATATGTTTGAAGATTTAGCATGAACTCAGAGGGAGCACGGTAAATTGAGCGCACATCAAATCTATAGAGCTCTTCTTTCCACAAGGGAAGAGAAACCTTGTTTTGGTATTGATCCGCCCTTTTCCCTTGATGTCAAAGGGGGAGAGTATCATTGGTGTTTGAATAATGGTTATGATTAATGTATCTATCTGTCGTGGTGATAAAAAACCATCATGGTTTCCACCAATTCCAAAGGGGGAGATTGTTGGCAATATGATGCAATATGTTGTCCTTGATGGCAACCTACTTGATGAAGTTGTCCTTGATGGAAACCTACTTGATGAGTTGCCTTTTGGTAGTCAACCTATTTGTTAAAGATATAAAAATGATGTATCTACAGGTCAGTTCAGAAGTGACAAAGAAAGGCAATCCAGTTAGGATCAAAGAAATGATAAATATAATATGTCGCAATGTATACACAGGTTTGATGAAGGAAACCCGCGTACATACGCTACTTGGTATACAGGTAACCCACATATACATCCAGAATTAGTGTCTTCGTAGTTATTATGAAGAGAAGTTGCGTATACACACGGGTACGAAGAATCCAAGTCGCGTATGCCTTTTGCGCTCTAAAATTATGACACCAAGAGGCATTACCATGGTATTAGCCCACAGTATTGAGCGTTGTGTCTTCAATTTGATTCTGTCCAAGAATACCATTGTCACTTGTGTGGTTTTGGCTCATGGTATTGGTAAAGGCTAAAAATATATAAGGAGAAGAAGATCATAGTGCATGATGAGTGCATGTGTTTGGGTATTGAATGAATACTTCACTATGAAGTATATATGCATGGAATGGGCCACAGTTTATTGATACATATGAAGTACTAATGCACCTATGAATACAATGATAGATCATGATCTCTAGACCTAAAATGACTATGTGTTTTCTAGGTCTGTTTATGAAATATTTAGATTTGTGATCTGGCGAAATTTTTCTGAAGTGAAGGGTAAGATATGAGATGATTATTTATTCTTAAGAGTTTCATAGTCCTGAAATAGTTCTAGATATATACGTAGTTTCATCTCTATAAAAGTGTTTATATACATAGGTTCATTTCAGCAAAAGCGTGTATGGAATCTAGGGTTTTGCTAAAGTGTGTGGAAGGAAAGTTCTGATCTATTTTGTTTTATTACTGTTGTCTGTCAATGATGTCTTCATACAGATCTAGGTTGCTTGAATACTGATTATGTTGCTAGTTGATTATGATTAAATATTAGTTGTTGGTTGGTTGATTTATGATTAAGTGAATGATTTGATAAGGGTATGAGTTTCATTTTGGTGTATGTTCTTTGAGCTTAAATGTGTGAAGTGGGTAAAATATGAAAATCTAATGAAAAGAGGCCTACAAAGTGTGTTGTGTTAAATTTGTTGTATCCAGTGTGAAAATTGATGAAACGTGGTCCGTGGTGGTGCTGAGGGTTGGAGCCTTCAATGAGGGGGTTGTAGCTCCCTTCTAGTGGTTGCTAGTAAACAAGATCAGGGGGTAGTAGCTCACTTCTAGGAGTGGTTGGTAAATGAGAAGCAGGGGGTCGTAGCTCCCTTCAAGTGGTAGCTGGTAAACGAGATTAGGGGTTTGGAGCTCCCTTCCAGTAGAAGCTAGAGAATGAGAGAAGGTTGCAGTATTCTACAGGTGGGTGCCTGTGTGCTGGTATGAGTCTGTGCCAGTACAAGATTGTAAGAAATTTTCTTTATAATAAATATTTAAGACATAAATGACAACAACGGTGGTTTTCTTCCAAATTGGGTTTTCACCTTGAATACTGGTGTTCATGTGTGATGATTTATTCCATTCTTACTGCACATGCTTACTGCTTACTAAAGATATGATGAATGAATGATGCACTGAACTAAGTAAAGAATTATCTGCATAATAATATCTTTGGGCATATGCAAGTTTATTTAAAGATAGCCGCATGTATATGCTAGTTGGTTCATTTAAGTCGCATATAGAATTCAGTAAAGAACAATTAAAATTTTACAGTGAGCTATAAATACTGATTCACCCCCCCTCTCAGTGTTTTTCCCAACAAAGAATGGAGAAAGAGAAATTTGTAGAGCAAAGGACATTTCCACTAACATTTTGGAAATTATCAGCCATAACTTTATCACAACAAATCTGATTGAGTGGCAGGAAGACTTAATAAAACAGTGGCAGGAAGTGTCAAAAGTAAAAGAGGAGCATATTATGAAGATTGAAAAGCTGGATTGGGAAAAATACTGGAGATATTTAGTAAAGCCTCACAACTAATGGCTTATGCTTCATTGTCTTAGAGATATGTCCTCATACATTCTACCTCCACTATTTAATTCCATTTTCACTGGAAACCTAAGCATTAGGCCAGGCCAACCTCCAGAGGTTAATCCTATTCTTAATATTCTTCAACTCAAGGAGAAAATGGAAGAAGGGATATCCTATTTCTGTTTTACTTTTACTTACTTTAAGGAGGGTTATTTGAAACCTCCTTAGTTGTTATTGTAATGACTATTTTAAGCATTATTATTTTTATATTTAAACCCCTTCATGTCTTTTAAGAAGGGGTCCTGAGATTTTGAAAAGAAGACTTTACTGATGTTGCACTTCTTTACTCTTAAAGTTTTTTGAATAGAAAAGGCTAGACCAAGTATTATGTCTCAGATGATCAGAGTAAACATACATATGGTAATTTTATCTTATGTGTTATATTTGAACTTCAAATGAGGAATAGTTCATTTATCTTATGATTTTTTTTCTTATATATTTGTTTGAATAAAGTTTGAAATTAATTCACTTCTGAAAATGTTATGCCGTTATCATTTATATATATGCAATACAAGAATTTTTAAAAGTTGCGATATAATTTTTATTAAATTGATTTAATTAAAATTTTAATTAAATAAATTATCTCAAATGTTTTCACATCTCTAAGTGAATGTATGGTCTTTATTTGCATCCATTGAAAGATTACTTTGTAGATCACATAGAGAATAGATTTCATCCCGCGATATATATAAATAGATAGATTTATTGTTTATTACAAGCTTGCCTATATTTCCATCTATCAAGTTCCACTTAGAGATAAAATCATCAATTCACCCCAAATATATTAAATTGGGAAACTGGTCCCACAAATCTAGTAGGAGCCACCATTCCAAATGGAAAATGGACGGTTTTTAAGTCCCCGACCAGGTGGTTTTCCTCGTTGTTGTTGCATCAATTTTTGGGGCCTCAACAAGTTCATTATAGATTGTAGGTTTTATTTAGCACATAGGTATGCGAGTTATGTTGGGTATGTGTTATATTATTTCCAAAACTAGTCATGCACGGGGGGTGATAGCCCTCCCTGTATGTTGCACCGGGTGCAGCAGGGGGGTCACAGGGGGGGCGGCAGCCCCCCTTGTTCAAGGTCCGAGTAGGGCCTCGAGAAATTTTTTTTGGACCCTATTTTTCAGTGGGCGGATCCGCCTATGGTTTTGTGCATGGGTTTGCACATGGTTTTGGGGCATGATGGTCTTTGGCCCCTGGTATTTTGTAGATCCGGTCAAGGGAACTATGGTTATGTTCTAATCCAGGGTTAATGGATTGGGGTTTATGTATGCTTCAACATGTATATATATGTGTTGTAACACTAAAAGGAAAATAATGAAAAATCACGTTGGTAATCGCGATTTGGGATCCAGGGGAAAATCTCTATGTATATCTATTTTATGTTTTATGCTCTCGCTATTGTTTATTTTATGTTTTTAAGATTCGTTTGCAGATAATTTCTGTACAGGGTTAAAACCTACATTTGGTATCAGAGTTGTTTCGGCTTCAAGGGGACGCCTTTGCTACTGAGGGGTTTTTTGCTCGGGCCTAAGGTAGACCCTGTTCAGTGGGATATTTGTGGGATTGATTCTTGCGGTGAAAGAAGATGGCGAGCAGTGGAAAGATAGTGATTGAGAAATTTAATGGTCAGAGTTTTGAGTTTTGGAAGCTCAAGATGGAGGATCTGCTGGTGGATAAAGGCCAGTGGATCGCGGTAGGTCCAGGTACTAAACCAACGGAAATGTCAGATGAAGACTGGAAAAAGTTGGATCAGAAGGCAAAGAGCACAATACGGTTGTGTGTCTCAGATTCGGTATTGTTGAATGTATTAAGGGAAGCTAAAGCAAATAATTTGTGGGACAAACTTGGGACTTTGTACCAATCTAAGTCTCTAGTGAATAAATTGTTCCCGCAGAAAAAGTTGTATAAAATGAGGATGAAGGATGGAGACTCGGTGATAGAGCATCCAAATGCCTTCAATACTGTGCTAAGTCAGTTGTCATATGTTGATATTAAAATATTAGATGAAGATAAGTGCATCAATTTGTTGTGTTCTCTACCAGACTCATGGGACAATCTGGTTATTTCAATATGTAGCAATACAACTACCTTGAATTTTGATGACATTTTCCCAGCCTTGCTGTCGGAGGAAATGAGACGGAGAAATATGGATGGTCAGAATGGAGATGCCTTATCTATACGAGGAAGGTCCCAGAACTGAAACACGAATAAGTTTTGGAGTGGGGGATCTAAATCTAGAGGGAGATCTAAATCTCTTGGAAATTTTGTAAAGGTGTGCTGGAAATGTGGAAAGGAAGGGCACTACAAAAAGGACTGCAGATCTAAAGATCTTGAGAAAGGAAAGGGATTTGATGATGCTTCTTCTACAGAGGCAAAAACCACCTCGGATGAATGTGGGTATGTGTATTTGGCTTCTTATTCAAATACACATGTAGATCATGAGTCATGGTTGATTGACTCGGGTGTATCCTTTCACTTCACTCCCCATAGGGAGTGGTTCTGCGAGTATGAGAAATATGATGGCGGTGATGTCTTCTTAGGTGTTGATAGGAAGGCCAGAATCTTCGGACGTGGAAAATTCAAGCTGAAGCTGCAAGGCGGAAGGATTAGAACACTTCCTGGTGTTCTGCACATTCCTGCATTGGCCAGAAATTTGATTTTTGTAAGCAAGATGGATGATGCAAGTGTAAAAATAGTGTTCGAGAAAGATACCTGTAAGATGGTTCAGGGAGCACTGGTATTAATGCAGGGAGTTCAGATTGGAACTCTGTACAAACTTCAGGGAAGCACTATTATTAATGGGTGCAACAGTTTTGTGGTTCCCAAAAGTGGAGTGGAAAACCTAGCGGTCTCTAGAGAAAGAGCATGCTATGGGATCAAAGGCTTGGGCATATTGGAGAGAAGGGCCTTCGGATACTACATGGAAATGGTATGGTAGAAGGTATGTCTAATATCTCTCTATATTTTGATTTCTGTGAACATTGTGTATATGGGAAGCAGAATCAGGTGATTTTTCCTTCTGGTGCTAAGAGGGTGAACAAGATATTAGAGCTTCTGCACAGTGATGTGTTTGGACCTGTGTCAGTTCCATCACTAAGTAAGTCTGTGTACTATGTTTCATTAATAGATGAATTCTCAAGGAATACATGGATATATTTCTTGAGGAATAAATATAAAGTCTTTGACAGATTTAAAGAATTTAAGGCTCTAGTGGAAAACCAAACAGAGAAGAAGATAAAGGTGCCAAGGATAGATAATGGTGGGGAGTTCTGAAAGAAGGAATTTGAAGAGTTCTGTAAGAAGTGTGGTATAGCACGTCAGAAGAATACTCCATACACACCTCATCAAAATGGAGTTGTAGAAAGAATGAAAAGAACGCTGATGGAAAAGGCAAGAAGCATGCTCAGTGGTACTGGGTTAGGACAAGAATTCTGGGCAGAGGCAGTGGAGACTGCATGTTACTTGGTTAACAGATCACCTTCATCGGCGTTGGAGGATAAGACTCCACATGAGGTATGGACTGGTAAGAAACCCTCTCTTTCACATGAGAGGGTATTTGGATGTGATGCATATGTACATGTTCCAAAGGAGAAAAGGACCAAGTTGGATAATAAATCTAAAAGGTGCATATTTATTGGGTATAAGGATGGTTTAAAGGGTTACAAGCTTTGGAACCTGGAAACAAGGAAGGTTGTGTACAACCGAGATGTGGTGTTTAGAGAGGTGAAAGATGTTGTTAAACATGAATTCCTACCAAAGGAACCTGAGAAGATAAATTTTCAGCTAAAGGAGGATGAATCATACTCTACAATAGAAGAAGACTCAGAAGAGGAAGAGCCACAAATTCCAGCTGTGAGAAGATCAGTTCGGGAAAGAAGACAACCAAAAAGGTATAGTCCATCTGCTTTCTGTTCAAATTTTGCTTTAACTATAACTGATGATGATCCTAGAACTTTCAGGGAGGCAATAGATTCAGAGGATGGAAAAATATGAAAGGAGGCCATGGTTGATGAAATGGCATCTTTGCATAAAAATGAGGCATGGGATCTGGTGGAGTTGCCGGTTGGAAGGAAGCCCATCGAGAGAAAATGGGTGTTTAAGAAGAAGATGAATGTAGAAGGAAAGGTGGAGAAATACAAAGCTCTGTTGGTAGAAAAAGGCTATTCCCAAGTGCCGGGAATTGATTTTGGTGATATTTTTTCTCTTGTTGCCAAAGTTACTTCTATTAGATTACTTTTATCTGTTGTTGCTACATTTGATTTTGAGGTAGAACAGATGGATGTGAAGACAACATTTCTTCAAGAGGATCTGGAAGAGGATATTTACATGAAACAACCTGAAGGCTTTATGGTGAAGGGGAAGAAAGAACTAGTATGCAGGTTAAAGAAGTCTCTGTATGGGTTAAAACAGTCACCAAGGATGTGGTATCAGAAATTTGATACCTATATATGGGGAATTGGCTTCACCAGAAGCAAGGAGGATCACTGTGTTTATTTTAAATTAATTGGTGACCATGTTATTTATTTGGTATTGTCTGTGGATGATATGTTTTTGATTGGAAATGACAAAGAAATTATCCAAGATTTGAAGACCCAACTGTTCTCCAAATTTGAGATGAAGGATCTTGGTGCTGCAAACTATATTTTGGGCATGGAAATTAAGAGAGATTGGGCAAAAAGGAAGCTCTGGTTAAACCAGAGGAAGTATGTTGAGACTATATTGCACAGGTTCAATATGCAGGATAGTAAATTGGTGAATGTTCCGATTCCTGTAGGTGTAAAGCTGTCTGCTGAACAGTGTCCCAAGACACAAGAAGAAGAGGAGGATATGTCCCGTGTTCCATATGCAAGTGTAGTGGGTAGCCTGATGTATGCAATGATATGTACTAGACCAGACATTGCACATGCAGTGGGAGTATTGAGAAGGTTTATGTCAAACCTAGGGAAGGAGCAATTGACAGTAGTGAAGAAAGTTTTCAGATATTTGCGTGGAATTAGTGATTATGGCTTGTGTTAGTCTCCTATACCAATAGGTATCATTTTTCATGATTGTCTTGATCGAACTATGGAATATGTTTAAACCTTTTTCTTGAGCAAAGGTGTTCCATATTCTTGAAAAAACCAAAAAATCAAAAATTAAAAAAAAAATGTAAAGAGGGTATACCTTAAAAGAAAAATCAAAGGGTAAGACAAATAAAAATGGCCAAAAAAGCAAAAGAAATGAACCCCAAACAAAAAATAGGCCAAAGAAAGTGTGCAAATCCAAATGCCACTACTTTTACTTTGATGTAATAAACAAATTGTGTGCAACTTGTATTTTATGCCACAATTCATGAATAGTCAAACTGTTTAAGCTTGGCTAGTTCATTTTCAATTTCATGTTATAGAATAGAGAATAAATATCTGACCAAACAGTTTAATCTTGGCAGATAAGTAGATAGATAGAGTTAATAAAAGGTACTCAACAGTTTAATCTGAGCCCTTGGATGTAATAAGGGTAGAATTAGATAGATTTTCCATGTAAAAAGAAAAAGATTGATAAGGGTTTGCAAGTCTAAATGCACCCTAATAAAGAAGAGAAAATGGTAGTAGTAGATAGGGTAGGTAGATGGTGTTGCAGAGTTTTATCTGATGAATGATGCTGCTAAATGTTTTTGATCCTTTACTTTTATCACAAATACTGCAAGCAGGAAATACATTGGAAAATCACAGCAAGAAAAGTCAAAATCATTAACCTCCCTCATCACTTTCCCCTTAAAAGTTTTACTAATTTCCCCCAAAGTACTAAGGTATTTGGAAATCAAAAGGGCTCAAGGCATTTCCTTGACTTTTGGAGGGACCGGACCCTCGGCCTAATGATCAAAAAGACCTAAGTACTTGAGATAATTCATCATTATAATCATTCACCTTTAACCTTGCCCTAAGTAAAATCCCATTTTACTTAGGAAAACTATGCAAAATTCCATAAAAATCCCTCAAAATAACTTACTATTCTAAGTTTAAGTGTTGAAGATGAGATATTGCAATTTACTTCAGAAATTGTCACTTTCTTAGATGTGTAAAATATTTTGAGTTCCCTTGTCCCTTTGTGATATTAATGTTTAACTCTAGTTACTAAATCCCTAGTGAAAATGCCTTATCCTAAGTATATAATTCCTTTTAAATTAATATCCCAAAAACCCCTCTATTATGTTTTAACCAAAGTGTTTACTTCCCAAATATTCATTAAAAACCCACTTCATACGCCCTTTGGTTAAATATATCCTTATATCATAGTCCCGCCCCTATGGTAATTAAATAATGTTTATTTATTACCATATAAATAGAAATACCGAAATAAAGTTTAAACAATAATTCTATATGTTTAACACAAAAAGAATAAACCCGAAGTTTTATTTTTAAAACCAAAACTTCGGAAAAGCCTCTATGCCACCATGGCCCATCCACCTGGCATTCCACCCGACGAAACCCCGCCGCGACACCCCTATCTCCATTATACCATGGGATTAATTAGTTATCGAACTAATTAATAACCTTTCCTCCGCCAATCATGTGCCACCCTAGGATGATTAAGCACCAAACGCTGGATTATGCCGGGCCCGCGTGATAACCACCCCACTATCTCTTCGTCCTTTCAACTGCTCGATTGCCTTCCACGTATCTACACTCAGACACCTGCCATCTGCCCCTAAGCCAAGACATTAACGCACCTGGACAGGTATTTGGACTAGTCCTCCGTCCACGTGTCCGCGATCCAATGGAATCGTCGCTCTCCGACTATCACCACTTGCCCACAAGCGGCGTGGGACTAACCGCTTACCGCCCGGCCCCCCTGCCCCACGTCAGCCCGTACT
The DNA here is from genome assembly GCA_034641835.2 of Pinus albicaulis. Classification (NCBI taxonomy): domain Eukaryota; kingdom Viridiplantae; phylum Streptophyta; class Pinopsida; order Pinales; family Pinaceae; genus Pinus; species Pinus albicaulis. The sequence goes on along the minus strand of CM076576.1, from coordinate 944,806,502 downwards.
AAAGTGACGTCACTCCTCGAAAAACTAAAAACCCCTTTTTTTGACTTTGGAAATAAAACAAATTCGCGTGTTTTTATGTCATTTTCATCATTTGAACGCGACTGCGCTTTCTGCTACGAATTTCAAATTTCCACTGAAATCCACTATTCAATTCGATTTCGCTCTAGATTTCCGCCAGACCTGTGTTCAAGCATCCTCCTGCTACTGCCTGATACCTGTTAAAAACCAGCTTTCCTCCAAGAACAGGTATTTATCCTATAGCGCTTCGAACTTCAAAAGAAATTATGTTTTCCTTGTTTTCCACTGGATTAGTGATTAAATCTTATCACTAAGATCATTCCCTGAGGTTTTAAAACTGTGAATTGTTCCCCTGAAACTTCAATTGTGTTAAATTCCTTCATTTAAATTGAAATTACACCCAGCCTGTGAAGAAAAACTAGAAACCTCCATTTTGAATCCACAAGAACCAAAATGGAGGCCCCGACAGCTTTGAATGTAACTCCACTGAATACCCCTCACCGAGAGTTAGAATATTTACCTTTAGTAGATAAAGATTTCCAGATTAAAGACTTGCATTTTGATGAAAGTCCCCTTCTGAGTTATTGTCGCTGCAGAGACGATTATTCGAAGGGGCAAGATGTCATTGGGTTGTGGGAATCCAATCTCCCGAGATATCTCATCCCCTCAGTCATTACTTTCCCAGAAATTATCCACTATTGCCATTCTAACTATGATCCCACTCAAAGAGCAATAATTTTACCTGACCAGAGTGTTCTTTTCCCCATTACTCCCCAAGCTATCAATACAATGCTCCATTTTGAACCTGGTCAAAACCTCACTCCCTTGTCCATTGGGGAATTGCTTGAAAAATCTACTCGGTTGTCCTCTGAAGAGGTGATCAGAAGATCACATACTTGGATAAACAGTCTTAATACTAGTCATAATATTTGTTTACTCCAAGATTGTTATCAAATCTATTCAAACAGAGGTTAGAAAGCATAACAGCTAAAGAGTATCAGTGGTTAAAGTGTATCAGGTAAAAGTCAGTGAAAGTTAAAATTAAGTTACAGAGCAGTCAAAGGTAAACAGTAAAAGTAAATACAGAAGGCAGTAAAATGGTAAAAAGAGATGAGAATACTTTCACCAATAGTGAGGTTTGTCTAAAGTGAAAGTAAAACAGTCAAAAGAGCAAGAAAGTAAAAAGATGAAAAAACATAACAAGAAGGAACATTTTTGCAGAAATTGCATATTTTAGTCATAGTTTTGAAGAAACTATTGTGATCAATCCAAGTTGAATTTTACAAAAATAAATGAGGTTTATGTTCTTAATAGGGCCATCTACAAAAACCTCTCTCACTTTTCTAACAGCCATTATGGTTTTGGAAATATTAAACAATGTTGGAAAACACTTTTTGCAGAAAATTCCAGTTTAAGTCATCATTTTGCAGAGAGGATTGTGGAAAATCCAAAATACTTCATACAAAACTGAAGGAGGTTGTTATTCCTAAGAGACCCATATACAAAAACCTATCTCAGTTTTTCCACAGTGATTTCAGGTTGAGAGATACATGCACATATTTAGAGGCCATTTTTCAGACTCTGTAAAACTCTGTTTTACACATATTTGTTACAGAGACTATTATGCATAGCCGAAGATGAATTTTAGGAAAATGAAAGAGGTTTATCTCACCAACATATTTATCTACAATAACCTCTTTCAATTTTTACATATCTATTAAGGATTGAGAAATAACAAGGTATCATTGGACCCCAAGTTTGCAGAATTGTTGGAGCAGAATTCACAAAAAAGGGAAGCAGTTAGTGACTTGGATGCCTCATCATCAACTAAGAGTTGGATCAAATTCGAATTCTCTTCTTTGTCATCACCTATCCATCAAAAATAGTGCCAAATAGATGCATTATTTTGAGTGTCCTTTACTTTATTTCTATTTATGTAAACTAGTTGGAGAGATTTGTGAACCAATTTTGATATTTTTTCAAGATATTTTAGTTTAGAATTTGTATAAATACTCCACTCTTGGAAGCATTTGGGGTGGATTCTATTACTCTGCTGTAACATTGAGATTTTCGGAATAAAAGCTTTTGGAGAAATTTACTCGTGGCTTACTGGATGACGATTTAAAGCACTGGACTTGTTGCAGGATTCCTGTGTTGGACTACAGTTCAATAAGTTTTCCTATCCTTTTGTCTGAAATTTTATATTAGTTTATAATATCATCATATCCATTTCTGAATAATTTACATAAAGGATTGAAACAGAATTTGCTTAATTGTACTCTGTTTTCAAATGTGATTATTCTTAATGTTTTCTTCTAAATTAGTTATAAGCATGAATTCTTAAATGCTCCTGCTTCGCTAATTTAATCATTGTTGATTACTATAACAAAGAATCCTTCATTGCTCTTTGCTTGTAGTCATTTCTCTTCTTTCTCTTGAATATGGTGAAAGATTCTTAGCTGCCTTTCATCCCTTCAAGACCATCCATCCACTTTAAATTTTAAGGATTGTTCTCTGTCTAGCTATCTTTCCCTGTAATACCATCTTGTGCTTAGAATAGAAATCCAGTAAAGCCATCCTTTGACTCCATAGCCCAATGGACTGAAAGCCCTCAACCTTGCCCTTAGTTTGTGGATTCCACCAATTTTCAAACAAACTCTTGGATCTATAACTAGCCTAAAACTTCTAAGAACAAAGATAAATTATAAAGAGAGAGCCCTCTCTGGATGCAGATTGGCTAGATTCTGCATCTAAAAGGTTGGTTTGTGGTTACCTCGGGTATACTTTCCTCTTACACAACTTCTAGGAAAACCTGAGTGATAAAATAGTGGCGACCATACTGGGGAATCTGAATCAATTTTATTGTTCATTTATAAGCTATAGACAGAGTCTGAAGATCAGCCAGGAAGCCTTTGAAATTGCTTTTGCTCTGCAAATGCAAAAGTAAATAAAAGCTGCTTCAGTCTATCTCTGATTTAGCTTACATACTGGACCTTAGTTTCAAAAAATTTCAATCAGATTCTCTAGTTTAAATAGATCTTTGAGAAAATTTTAATCATACATCATTATTTCTTGAAGAATTTGTAGAAGTTGTATTTATTTTTTCCATTAAAATCAAAAAATCCAAAAAACACATAGTCTAAGAAAACTGGCTTCAGAAAGGATTCGACATACTAGGTCAAACCCTGACCCCAATCCACCACCAATATTCGAAAATCCCAATCTGATTCCTAGGATTCTTAGAAGACAAGGAAGTCAAGAAAGTTCTGAAAGAGGAAGTCAGGAGAGTACAGGAAGTTCTAGACCACTTTCTAGATCTGCGTCTTGTCCTGTGAAAATTATATATATTGATGACATTCCTTTTGATGCACGATTTGAAACATCTTTGTTTGTAAATTTTTCTGAGACTGAATTATCTAGATTAGTTCCAGATCCTTTGTTCTTTGAGGATTTGCAATACAGATTTGTTTCACATCATCTTGACAGAGAATTGCATAACTCCATTGAGTCTGAGCAAACCTTTGAAGAAAGCTCAAACATTTCTGTAATTACTGAAGCATCTCCAAGCTCAGTCACTTTTTCTCAAACTTTTCAAACACCTGTTATCCTTGCTACTCCTCCATCTCCTCCTGCTAGACCATCTACACCTGTCATCCCACTTTATCTTCCAATGGCTAATCGATATGCCCCTTTACAGTTACCAGCCAACCCTCCAGCTTTACCTCAGGACTACCAGAGTAAGATCACACCTTTTGATGGATCAGGTACTTACACAGCTCAACAACACACCAAAAGGATGACTGATTACTTTGATTTTTATGAGATTGATACTGATAATATCCGAATGAGAATTTTCGTTCAGAGTCTAACTGGAGAAGTTAGAACTTGGTTTAGGGCTCTTACCCCGAACAGTATTGCTGATCTAGAAGCTTTGTATAGGGCATTCTTGAACAGATGGGAGAAAAAGAAGGATCCTCTTCAGATCCTGTCAGAGTTTGAGAAATTAAGAAGAAGACCTAACGAGACCGTGCAAGATTACATCATAAGATTCAATGAATCTTATAATGCAGTTCCTCAAAACCTAAGACCCCCACCCAACAACGTGTTGGTTAAATTTCCAGATGGTTTTGACTCCGATATAGCTTATTCCCTCAGGGAAAGAGCTCCTCAAACACTAGAGGAAATGCAAAACATAGTGGCGACCATACTGGGGACCTGAATCATTTTATTAATACTATTGTTTGATTTATAAGCTATAGACAGAGTCTGAAGATCAGCCAGGTAGCCTTTGAAATGCTTTTGCTCTGCAACTGCATAGTAAACAAATGCTGCTTCAGTCTATCTCTGGTTTAGCTTATAAATTGAACTTTGGATTCAAAACATTCAATTAGACTCTCTAGTTCAATAAATCTTTGAGAAAATTTTAATTAAAAATCTTAAATTTCTTAAAGAAATCATAGAAGTTGTTTTGAAAATTCATAAAAAAATAAAATAATCATAAAATACTCAAAATTTGGTTTCCTGAAGAACTAACTTTTTCTTCAGAATTGTTTTACAGGTTTAGATCTGATCTATGATGGTGGACAATGATCAGACACACAAAGGTTAAAATCATCCACCTGGCGACTCCAAAATCAATTTCACTACTAAGACTCCACTGGAGGAATGAACCTGGAAGAACAATATGGAAAGATTGGGCTTTCAACTTGGATTGTTATTCAAGACATTATGTTCTTTCTAAATTGATAGAGTTTTCCAATGTATATTGTATTTTAGAGAAGATCTTAGAGTAGTTTTTAATTTATCTCTTTTGAAAATTGTAAATATAAAATCACCATGCACATTTGAGCATCATTCTTCTGACTCTTTTGATATCAATTTCCAATCAAGACACTGTTGATCAGAGATCAATAGCTTGAAGTTTCAGAGCAATTCCACAACCAAATAATCTATATTCCAAAGCATTAATAGTGATACTGGATGACAGGGTTTGTGGAAAATCTTTCATTTGATGAAATCTTAAATGAATTCAGGGATGAGTTATCAAAACTTCAGTTTGATGAGGATTTTCTAAGAGCTTTCTTTCTTCTTTTTAAATCAAGAAAATGTTCTCCTCGAGTTAAAAAATGGCTTCTTGATATAATTTCTGAAAATTATGAAAATGAAATCAAACTTTTGCATTCTCAAATTCAGTCATACAATTTCCGAAATCCCAAAGAATTCTTTGAAAATCTTCCTTCTCCAAAGCAAGAGGAAATTGTACTATCTTTTGACTTGCATATTGAAGATGATTATTCTTTCAAACACAAGACTGAAGAAATAAGTTCATGGTCTAATATTCATAATTGAATTGAACAATTAGTCATTGAAGGCCTAAAAGTAAATAACATACATCATGCTTTTAATGATCCTATAGCAAATTATATGGAGAATATTTTTACCTCAAATCTGCAAACATGTTTTATCTATGAGGATCAAATATATCAACAATTGCCATTTCACATCTTATCGTTGATTATAAAGGCACATGATCATAACATACTTCCAATTTTGATCATAAGCAATCAAGTTAACCATTTATTGTTACATCTACTTGATTGGCTTCATTGGAATTTTTGTATTACCTGATTCAATAAGATTTTTAGTAGATTAAAGTAGGTAAATGAGTGCTAATAAGCTTAGAATTTTGAGCATTTTTTTTTAGTTTTCAATTTTCAGCTAGTTTTTCATTAAGTTGGTTTGAAATTTTTTGTGTTGTTTTAGTTTCAGATCATATTTCAGGTTGCAGAAAAAGAACTATATTCAATTCAAGATTTTCAACCACAACAAATGCATGTTTGGGATTGGAACAAGGCAGAAAATTCCTAACTGGGCAACAAAGTTTTAAGTTTTGAGTGGATGGTGACTTACTGGAGTTGAAGCCCGAAGTGAAGGCCCTAAGCTTCAAAATTTTCACTATCATATGTACAATAAAGCTACCAGCAGAAGGAGATTACATAGTTCAGTTTGAAGACATGTTGAGGCAACTGACCTGCTGTTCTTGACTTTTCACAAGGAAAAGCCATCCCCATGTGGAGCCAGTGTTAGTCTCCTATACCAATAGGTATCATTTTTCATGATTGTCTTGATCGAACTATGGAATATGTTCAAACCTTTTTCTTGAGCAAAGGTGTTCCATATTCTTGAAAAAACCAAAAAATCAAAAATTAAAAAAAAAATGTAAAGAGGGTATACCCTAAAAGAAAAATCAAAGGGTAAGACAAATAAAAATGGCCAAAAAAGCAAAAGAAATGAACCCCAAACAGAAAATAGGCCAAAGAAAGTGTGCAAATCCAAATGCCACTACTTTTACTTTGATGTAATAAACAAATTGTGTGCAACTTGTATTTTATGCCACAATTCATGAATAGTCAAACTGTTTAAGCTTGGCTAGTTCATTTTCAATTTCATGTTATAGAATAGAGAATAAATATCTGACCAAACAGTTTAATCTTGGCAGATAAGTAGATAGATAGAGTTAATAAAAGGTACTCAACAGTTTAATCTGAGCCCTTGGATGTAATAAGGGTAGAATTAGATAGATTTTCCATGTAAAAAGAAAAAGATTGATAAGGGTTTGCAAGTCTAAATGCACCCTAATAAAGAAGAGAAAATGGTAGTAGTAGATAGGGTAGGTAGATGGTGTTGCAGATTTTTATCTGATGAATGATGCTGCTAAATGTTTTTGATCCTTTACTTTTATCACAAATACTGCAAGCAGGAAATACATTGGAAAATCACAGCAAGCAAAGTCAAAATCATTAACCTCCCTCATCACTTTCCCCTTAAAAGTTTTACTAATTTCCCCCAAAGTACTAAGGTATTTGGAAATCAAAAGGGCTCAAGGCATTTCCTTGACTTTTGGAGGGACCGGACCCTCGGCCTAATGATCAAAAAGACCTAAGTACTTGAGATAATTCATCATTATAATCATTCACCTTTAACCTTGTCCTAAGTAAAATCCCATTTTGCTTAGGAAAATTATGCAAAATTCCATAAAAATCCCTCAAAATAACTTACTATTCTAAGTTTAAGTGTTGAAGATGAGATATTGCAATTTACTTCAGAAATTGTCACTTTCTTAGATGAGCAAAGTGTTTTAAGTTCCCTTGTCCCTTTGTCATATTAATGTTTAACTCTAGTTACTAAATCCCTAGTGAAAATGCCATATCCTAAGTATATAATTCCTTTTAAATTAATATCCCAAAAACCCCTCTATTATGTTTTAACCAAAGTATTTACTTCCCAAATATTCAATAAAAACCCACTATACAAGCCCTTTGGTTAAATATATCCTTATCATAGTCCCGCCCCTTATGGTAATTAAATAATGTTTATTTATTACCATATAATAAAAACATATATGAAAAATAAACTTTAAACATATGATATATATGTTTAACACAAAAAGAATAAACCCGAAGTTTTATTTTTAAAACCAAAACTTTGGAAAGATCCCCATGCCACCATGGCCCATCCACTTGGCATCCCACCTGACGAAACCCCGCCGCGACCCCTATCTCCATTATACCATGGGATTAATTAGTTATCAGAACTAATTAATAACCTTTCCTCCGCCAATCATGTGCCACCCGGGATGATTAATTAAACGCTGATTATGCTGGGCCCACGTGATAACCACCCCACTATCTCTCCGTCCTTTCAACCGTTCGATCGCCTTTCCGCAGATCTACGCCCCGTATCAATTCCGCTACCCGTCCCTAGTCAGCACATTAACGCGCGGGGGATTGGTGGTATTTGACCAGTCCTCCGTCCACGTGTCCGCGATCCAATGGAATCGCTGCCCTCCCGACTAATACCACTCTTGTCCACAAGCGGTGCGGGGACTAACCGCTTACCACCCGGTCCCCCTGCCCCACGTCAGCCCGTACCAAAGTGACGTCACTCCTCGAAAAACTAAAAACCCCCCTTTTGACTTTGGAAATAAAACAAATTCGCGTGTTTTTATGTCATTTTCATCATTTGAACGCGACTGCGCTTTCCGCTAAGAATTTCAAAATTCCACTGAAATCCACTGTTCAATTCGATTTCGCTCCAGAATTCCACCAGACCTGTATTCAAGCCTCCTCCTGCTACCGCCCGATACCTGTTAAAAGTCAGTTTGCCTCCAAGAACAGGTATTTATCCTATTTCGCCCCAAACTGCAAATAAAACTCTGTTTTCTTTGTTTTTCGCTGAATCAGTGTTTAAATCATATTCCTAAGATCATTCCCTGAGTTTTACGACTGTAAATTGTTCCCCTGAACCTGCAATTGTGCCAATTTCCCTCAGTAAGATCAAAATCACGCCCGGCCTGTGAAAAAAACCAGAAACCTCCGTTTTGAATCCACAAGAACCAAAATGGAGGCCCCGGCAGCTTTGAATGTAACTCCACTGAATGCCCCTCACCGAGAGTTAGAATATTTGCCTTTAGTAGATAAAGATTTTCAGATTAAAGACTTGCATTTTGATGAAAGCCCCCTTCTGAGTTATTGTCGCTGCAGAGATGATTACTCGAAGGGGCAAGATGTCATTGGGTTGTGGGAATCCAATCTCCCGAGATATCTCATCCCCTCAGTCATTTCTTTCCCAGAAATTATCCACTATTGCCATTCTAACTATGATCCCACTCAGAGAGCTGTAATATCCCCTGACCAGAGTGTTCTTTTCCCCATTACTCCCCAGGCTATCAATGCAATGCTACATTTTGAACCTGGTCAAAACCTCACTCCCTTGTCCATTGGGGAATTGCTTGAAAAATCTACTCGGTTGTCCCCTGAAGAGGTAATCAGAAGATCACATCCTTGGATAAACAGTCTTAATACTAGTCATAAGATTTGTTTACTCCAATATTTTTATCAAATCTATTCAAACAGAGGTTAGAAAGCATAACAACTAAAGAGTATCAATGGTTAAAGTGTATCAGGTAAAAGTCAGTGACAGTTAAAATGAAGTTACAGGGCAGTCAAAGGTAAATAGTAAAAGTAAATACAGAAGGCAGTAAAATGGTAAACAGAGATGAGAATACTTTCACCAATAGTGAGTTTTGTCTAAAGTGAAAGTAAAACAGTCAAAAGAGCAAGAAAGTAAAAAGATGAAAAAACATAACAAGAAGGAACATTTTTGCAGAAATTGCATATTTTAGTCATAGTTTTGCAGAAACTATTGTGATCAATCCAAGATGAATTTTACAAAATTGAAGGAGTTTTATGTTCTTAAGAGGGCCATCTACAAAAACCTCTCTCACTTTTCTAACAACCATTATGGTTTTGGAAATATTAAACAATGTTGGAAAGCACTTTTTGCAGAAAATTCCTGTTAAGTCATCATTTTGCAGAGAATATTGTGGCCAATAAGAAATACATCTTACAGAAATGAAGGAGGTTTTTGTTCCTAAGAGACCCATATACAAAAATCTATCTCACGTTTTGCACAGTGATTTCAGGCTGAGAGATACATGCACATCTTTAGAGACTATTTTTCAGACTCTGTAGAACTCTGTTTTACACATCTTTTTGCAGAGCCTATTGCGCACAGCTGGAGAGAAATTTTAGGAAAGTGAAAGAGGTTTATCTCACCAACATATTTATCTACAATAACCTCTTTCACTGTTTACATATCTATTACGGATTGAGAAATACAAAGGTATCATTGGACCCCAAGTTTGCAGAATTGTTGGAGCAGATTGCGCAAAGAAAGGAAGCAGTTAGTGACTTGGATGCCTCATCATCAACTAAGAGTTGGATCAAATTCGAATTCTCCTCTTTGTCATCACCTATCCATACAAAATAGTGCCAAATATATGCATTAGTTTGAGTGTCCTTTAATTAAGTTCTATTTATGTAAACAGTTGGAGAGATTTGTGAACCAATTTTGATATTTGTTTCAAGATATTTTAGTTTAGAATTTGTATAAATACTCCACTCTTGGAAGCATTTGGGGTGGATTCTATTACTCTGCTGTAACATTGAGATTTTCAGAATAAAAGCTTTTGGAGAAATTTACTTGTGGCTTGCTGGATGACGTTTTGAAGCACTGGACTTGTTGCACGATTCATGTGTTGGACTACAGTTCAATAAGTGTTTCTACCCTTTGTCTGAAATTTTATATTAGTTTATCATATCATCATATCCATTTCTGAATAATTTACATAAAGGATTGAAACAGAATTTGCTTAATTGTACTCTGTTTTCAAATGTTATTATTCTTAATGTGTTCTTCTAAATTAGTTATAAGCATGAATTCTTAAATGCTCCTGCTTCGCTAATTTAATCATTGTTGATTACTATAACAAAGAATCCTTCATTGCTCTTTGCTTGTAGTCATTTCTCTTCTTTCTCTTGAACATGGTGAAAGATTCTTAGCTTCCTTTCATCCCTTCAAGATCATCCCATCCACTTTAAATTTTAAGGATTGTTCTCTGTCTAGCTATCTTGCCCTGTAATACCATCTTGTGCTTAGAATAGAAATCCAGTAAAGCCATCCTTTGACTCCATAGCCCAATGGACTGAAAGCCCTCAACCTTGCCCTCAGTTTGTGGATTCCACCAATTTTCAAACAAACCCTTGAATCTATAACTAGCCTAAAACCTTTCAAGAACAAAGATAAATTATAAAGAGAGAGCCCTCTCTGGATGCAGATTGGCTAGATTCTGCATCTAAAAGGTTGGTTTTTGGTTACCTCGGGTATACTTTCCTCTTACACAACTTCTAGGAAAACCTGAGTGATAACAGCTTGTACTACCAGGGAAGACCATGATTTGAAAGAGTGTTGGAAATTCGAGGTTTTGTTGATGTAGACTAGTGTTACACAGTAATTTGTCACTGTCCCTACAATCCCCGTCCCGCACATTGGAGGGCTCATTTCGTGACCTGTGAACAGTGACATGGCTTGAAACCACTTTCATGACATCCCTCTGAACAAGAGCTTTCATTGCCCTGAAGACATATCCTTGTGAAAAACCCTGAAAATGGCCCTTTTAGCATTAGCGGAAGTAGGCAGTTCAATACCCACGCCAATGGGGAAAATACTTCAAAGAGGCCGAGCTAGTTGGCGCTCTGTCCCAGAGTCGCACTCGTGCCAGCCCATTTAAGGAATGTTTTTTAAAAATAAATGGCGGAAGTTTCGTCCTAACTGATCCAGGAACTGATATCTATCTTGAGTTGGGAGGTTTGGCTACGACTTTCCATAGAGAGGAAGTGGTTTGCCACCTCTCATGGAAGCTTCTTTGAGGATAGGGCCAATCCCACAATTATAGGGGTCCCAACTCCCCTTCCTCCATCTATAAAAGCTTGCCCATCTCCATTGCAAGCTAGTCTTCCAGTTCCCAAGAGCCTAACGCTGCAAGAGCCTTGATTCATTCCCTTATGGCCAAATCCAAGCGAGGAGATTATTGTCGAGACATCCAGAGAGAGAGGCTTGTCCCATCCCTAACAGGCTTTATCGAGACACATTCTGCTGACGACCCTACGAAGGAGAATTCAGCGTCAGAACTATGGTTGTAATTTTCCTTTGATTGATTATTAATGAACGACTATTGGTTATGGTTCCACTCTTGTTGTTATTTATGATGATGAGTTATGTCTTCTCTGACTGACATATAGTTTTATGCACTGGATTTTACGCTTGCGTTTGTTTTGTTTCTCGCGTGTGTAGATGTCCGATCACGGAGATCGTGAGGATTGTGATCTGCCAGAGCTAAGGAACGAGAGCGCTACTTTCTCTACGAGCGACAACGTTGGATTCCAGGTAAGCCTTCATCGCTAGTTGGTTTATTTGTAATTAGGAACCTACACTATAGCGTGAACGACTGTTGCTAGACCCGGTCTGGGCTAGTAGGGATCGCCTCTGTCCGTAGAGGGGATTTACCTCCACAACAAATTGGCGACTCCGCTGGGGATCGTTGGCTTGTTGTCATTTGTTTTATAAGCTATAGACGGAGCCTAAAGTTGGCCAGATAGCCTTCAAAATGCTTTTGCTCCGCAATTGCGAAGTAGATCAACGCTGCTTCAGTCAATCTCCGGTTTAGTTTGTAAACTGAACGCTTGGAGTATTGTCTTGTCTTTTCGGTTGTTTCTCGATTCTGCTTGCTTGATCGGCTCTTTTAGCTAGCTCTTTTTGTGTTTGGCTTTTGGTTTAGCCCCATAGGATCAGATCTGACCTCTGCTTTTCCGAATTTTCACCTTTTCATAGTTGGCTTGATTAGCACGAGTTTAGCCCTGACAGTCGCGCCAATTGGCGCGGGTTGCCAGTTCATCACCTGCGTCATCCCTTGTCTGGCATGGATTACAGCCAGACAGTCGCGCCATTTCCCATAGGTGATGGGGTTTACCCTTGTTTGGAAGTTTCTTTTGGTCAGTACTTTGCTTCTGGGTTTGTTTTAGATCCTGCTTGAAGTGGTGAGTCTGGTCTTGGTTGGGAGAAATTCTTTGTTTTTTCATTTTCAGGCGTTGGCGCTTGTTGTCAGTTAGCAACCCGTGCCAATTGGCGATTGGCGCTAGTTGTCAATGAGCAAGTCACGCTAGTTGGCTCTAGTTGTCAATGTACAAGTCGGGCCAATTTCAGGGTGTGTGAAAATTGAGACTTTTTCCCTGAATTCTTCACCAGTGTGTCTTTCCCTTCCGGTATTTTCTCTATATGAGCATAGATTCCATTGCTCATTGTTTGAAATGTCTTCTTTCCATGATTGCTTGATGTAAAAGGGAATGAATGCCTTGTTTTGATCTCTTGCTTTGGAAGTCCTCTTTGTGTTTGACCTCATATGTCTTGTCGCCTTTTGAGGGATTCCGTTACAAAGTGTTTGAAACAACGATTGCATTCTTAGTGTTTTTTTACATCTCTTTTGCATTCATCCTTCATTAAGAAGATTTACGTTTATTTAGTTTTTTTCTCAAAGTGTTCTTTTTGTTAAAATGCATTAGATCACATTGCATTGAAAAGTATTTTGAGATTTATCATTGAACTTAGATCACATTGTTTAATGATTGAAAGCTAAAAATCGCTTTGAGTGCATTCTCTTTCATTGAAAGCATGCATTAAGTAGATTCTCACTTCATCGAAAAATGCATTGAGTGCATTCTTATTATTTGAAAAGGAAAAAGGAAATTGTGCATAGATTACAATTGCATAGTTTTCGAAAAATAGGATTTTGCATAGGTTACATTGCATTATTCGCATCATTGAATGTTTGGAGTTACTTTTGGATAGTGAAAGTCATCTAGTTTGGAAAAGTTTCGTTTTCAGTGTTGTTGTTTTTTGCATCATTGTTTGAATCTCTTCCCTTAACTAGATAGCATTCATCGAATTGAAAAGTTTTCTTTTCTCATATAGCTGCATATAGGAGATTGTCAGATGACACTCGCTAGGGCCTTGAAACCGAAACATAATTGAAGATCAACCATAAAATTTACTCAATTACCTAAGGAAGCATTGAAACATTAATGCAACATTTAGAGGTCTAGGCTAGAGACGTGTTCCGACGTCTTTAAACCTAGTAGCTGTCGTTCGCCTCTTGGCTTTAGACAACACTAGTACGGACTTGTACTCCCCATACCATCGCGTATATAAAGGGAGACCCCACTAGGTTTCTATCCTTTATCCATAGGAAGCTGAGTCTGCCGCCCTATACCCGTGATACACCGGACACAGCATTCGGGGAGATTGCCTGCACATACGTCAAGTCCGTGGTTGATTTCTTTTTCATTTTGAAACCAAGGTGTATATTGCAGTTCACAGTTATTTGGTACACCCTTTGCCTAGTATTCCTGAGCAGTCATTTTGATCTTTTTTGACTCTTTAAATTTGAAAAGGTCATCAAGCGCTTGTCCTTTCACACTTGTTTCCAATTTGAAAGTGATAGAGTCACCTTTTTCCTGTTTCTCGACTCTTAAAAGATGAAACGGTAGAGTTTTGTTTCAATGTCATAAAAATTAACTGCCCACGAAATATTCTTGGTTAAAGTTAGTTTCCTTAGGGTGTTGTTCTGAAGATTGTTTCTAATGGCAACTTTTCCGGAGTTCACCAACCAAGGAATCCCCTCTGATGGGAATCCTGGTCCTTTTCCTCCTTTTGGAAATGTTGGTGCTCCTTATATGGCAACGTTGTCCCTTCCTGGGTGAACTGTTGGGTTGCCTGTTTGGTTGTTTTCAACCTCTGTGGTCCCGAATGTCTCAGCTTCTGTTCAATCAGTTCCTCCACCTTAACAACATCATGTTGATTCCAAGGTGGACCTCTCCCCTTCTTCACCTGATTCTGCGTCCTCCTCTTCCACTTCGCCTGGTGAAATTCTAGATTCAAGTAACCAGGTGGCTAAGAAGAAGAAGAAGAAGACAAAGAAGAAGAAGTCCGATAAAGGAGAGGCTAGCTTTGCAGCTATTGCGCCTAAGAATTCTCCTCTTGATAAACCTTCCAACCCTCCACGGAAGGTCAAATTTCCTTGCATGTTGTGCACGAGAGACCATCTTCTTCAAGATTGCCCTGGCATTCCCAAGGTGCTTGAAGCATGGTCCAACGGTCGCCCGCCGTTGCCTTTGGCTTCTGGGAGTCAGGTTGGGGGCACGACTTCAACCAGTGCTGGTAAAACTCTTAAGAAATAGGGTAAGATTACCAATACCTGCAAGTTGTGTGAAGGGCACCATGCCATTCACCTTTGTCCATATATGGATGAAGCCAAAGGAGTCTTGGACAACTCGGCTGTTTCTACACCATGCCTCCTGGCTGGTTATAAACAGCTTTCTTTGAGTCCTCCACTGGCTGATCGTACGATTGGTCAAGATTCATCCTTGGTCAATCCCGCTCCCATGGAAATTCAGATTCAGGAATCCATCCTCGACCAATCATTGGTCATGGGATCGGTTGAGCTGGTCCCTTCTATGGTGCACCAGGTCTTTTCCGTCTAGAGTGGATCTCACACCCCTCAGGTTCTTCTTGTTTCTTCAGATTCCTCGGATTTGGAGAAAGATTCTCCTATCCCCGTATCTCAAGAAGCTTCTCCTCCGCTTCCCATGATGGAGGTCCCGGAGGATACTCCACCCGCCTTCGAGATGGAGGTCATGGAGGATGCTCCTTCTTCTTCCGTAACACTAGGGGAAGACCATCTCAGTTCGATGGTAGCCCCTCCGAGTAGTTTGGTCGCTTCCTTTGATTGGAATCGATTTCCAGGATACCGCCTTCTGTCTTATGTGCCTTTCGAGATTACAGTACAGGCTTTTGGTCTGGTCGTACCCAACACCATTATAGATGAAGGTGCGTTTGTTAGTATTTTATCCTCGACTACTTGGCAAGCTTTCGGTTCGCCGCCACTTGCGCCTGTTACGCAGAATCTGTTGGCATTTAACAGAAGAATGAGTCAACCGTTAGGGATCCTTCCAAGGTTACCTGTTACTTTGGGAGGTAAAACCGTCCATATGGACGTGATGGTTGTTCCAGGCCCCTTGGATTTCAATCTACTTTTGGGGCGTGATTACACCTATGCCATGGGAGCGCTTGTCTCCTCCCTTTTTCGTGTGGTCTGTTTTCCACATGAAGGACGTATCGTGACCATTGATCAACTTTCATTCTTTGGTCCTGATATGGTAGCTGGCCCACCATCATCCCTTCCTGGTTCTTATCCACCCGTTGTATCTGCCCCACCGCAGGTCAACTATGTGGCTATGTACCCCGTGCCTGTACTTAGTGATAGTGCCATAGTGCATAGTGTGCTGGGGGCATTGGGTCCAGACTTCCAGGATGTTTTCCTTCCATTGGGAGTGGAACTCTTGGAAGCGATGACTTCTTTTTCATCATGATGAGATCTTCGGAGCACAGTTCATTTTCTTGTGTCAAGCGCCTTAAAAAATGAAACAAGCCGGGCGGAGCAGAGTTCCTTGTCTTGTGCCAAGCTCCTTAAACCATGAAACAAGGTGTTCTGAGGATAGTTCTTTTAATGTGTCAACCTCGTTAAAATAATAAAACATGTTCCTATTCAATTTGAGTCTTTGATAAGATTTCGTAAAATCCCAGTTGAGTCTTTCTATTGATCTCGTAACTTGAACCTTCACTCCCTCCATCTGTTTACTCAGGTGCATGGACTGAAGCTTGGGGGGCATGTACCTCGAATTGAGTCACCATGCTGGGGGCATGCTTACTTTTTCAAGCACAGTTTGTCTTTGTTTCAAGCTTGTGTAAAAATGAAATTGGGTTCAAGCATAGTTTATCTTTGTTTCAAGCTTGTGTAAAAATGAAACCATTCCCATTTTACCTCTTGTGATTGCCATTTTATCAGCCTGTTTTTGCCAGATGAGCCTTGGTTTTCTCATTCCATCGTCACTATCTGTGATCATATACGCTTCATGGTTGTTTACCGGATTTCGCTTAGGAACATTTCTGCGATGAGTGGTCTTGTTAGCCAGCCTCTTAACCTTTATTTGTTTTGAGCAGTTCCACCATTACCGGAACCAGTTGCTACCCTTTATACCACTTGTTCCTCCAGGTGGAGTCATCTTTCAGCTCTTTTCTGACTCTCTAAATATGAAAAGATTGTCGAGTCCCTTGTCATTTCAATCTCGTTAAAGTGGACGCGAAATGACATCTACCCAGTATACGTTTACCCCTTTTTCGGGCTAGGATAGATTATTTACGAAAAAGGGATACCCTAGCCTATCACGAATAGGAGGTTTTCTCGGACATAGTTTTCTACCTTTTCGGATTTGAGGAACTATTTACGAAAAGGGACCTTTGGAGTTTACTTTTCCACTGTCTTTTCAAACTCTCTAAACATGAAAAGACGCCGATTTCTTCCTTTGTCAGACTCGTTAAACCTTGATGACATCGGATTCAGTCATAATGACGCTACACGAGTCTTTCCTTCCTAGGGCTCGTTAAATGTACTAGGATGGATTCGTCTGAAGGACGAATTTACATGACAATCATATGGTGTCCTCTTCAAGCTTGTGTAAAAATAAAGAGGTACTCACCAAGCATGGTGGGGAAACTGGAACCAACATCGTTTTCGTGTCGGCAGTATGTCGCTCTTGAACATGGCACTTGTCTGCATTCGTGTCGGGTTGGGGATATCTCATCTCATTTTTCACTTGCCTCCGTGGGTTTGGGTAATCCCTTTTGACCTCTCATCTGCTCTTTGCCTCATCACTATGACCTATGATATTTTGATGTCAAATACTACCAAATCCACTGTCATGCCGCCAATATGTTCAAGAGAATTTGACCTCTGCAAGATTCAACCTTCCTCTGATTCTCTTCTAATCGTGATTCACAAAAAAATTATGTTCCTCTGTCTCGTGTCGATGATGTGGGAAACACTATGGCCCACCTTCAATCAAGGTCACTTCCTATCAACTTCAACTCATTATTCAGGAAGCTAATCTAGAGACTCCCTTTTGGTGCCTTGGAGCCTGCATGCCTCAATGGCAGGTTCTTCACATTCGGCGCGAGGTTTTCATTATTGGCCTCCGATCGAGTGATTCTACAGGTGTTCGACGCCAGCTCATTGATTCACATGCCGTAGATTGTACATGTAGTGCCTTGAGGGCCATCGTCATTATTGGTGGTACCTCTCGTGTCTGTTAACATCTTTCATCATTGGCTGGTAATCAGACAATGTTCTTGCATGTTCGACTTCAGCTCACATATTCACATGCTTGAACTTGTACTGTGTTCGGGTCGAGATGGAGCACAAGACCCTGGATTGTGTCTGTTGTAATCCAGGCTGCAAGTTTGTGGATTATTATGATTAGTTACATGACTCACTTACTGGATGGCTGCGACCATACCTGAGTCTATTTATCGATCCTCACTGGATGGTTGTGCCCATGCCTTGGATGTGGATTATTGTATACTCTGTTATGGATGGCTGCGCCCATACCGCATATATATCATGTACTTGAGATATCAGTTGTATTTATCCACGCATGTTTTCTGACGGCGGAGTTTTCAGTTGGGCACGTTCTCGTAAAGCATTTCACCCCTCCCTCTCTCTTGGGCCTCATGCTTTAGGGGGCATCTGTTACACAGTAATTTTTCACCGTCCCTGTAATCCCCATCCCACACATTGGAGGGCTCATTTCGTGACCTGTGAGCAGTGACATGGCTTGAAACCACTTTCATGACATCCCTCTGAACAAGAGCTTTCATTGCCCTGAAGACATCTCCTTGTGAAAAACCCTGAAAATGGCCCTTTTAGAATTGGCGCGAGCAGGAAGTTCAGTACCCGTGCCAATGGGGAAAATACTTCAAAGAGGCCGTGCCAGTTGGCACTCTGTCCCAGAGTCGCACTCGCGCCAGCCCATTTAAGGAATGTTTTTAAAAAATAAATGGCGGAAGTTTCATCCTAACTGATCCAGGAATTGATATCTATCTTGTGTTGGGAGGTTTGGCTACGGCTTTACATAGAGAGGAAGTGGTTTGCCACCTCTCATGGAAGCTTCCTTGAGGATAGGGCCAATCCCACGATTATAGGGATCCCAACTCCCCTTCCTCCATCTATAAAAGCTTGCCCATCTCCATTGCAAGCTAGTCTTCAAGTTCCCAAGAGCCTAACGCTACAAGAGCCTTGATTCATTCCCTTAAGGCCAAATCCAAGCGAGGAGATTATTGTCGAGACATCCAGAGAGAGAGGCTTGTCCCATCCCTAACAGGCTTTATCGAGACACGTTCTGCTGACAACCCTCCGAAGGAGAATTCAACGTCAGAACTATGGTTGTAATTTTCCTTTGATTGATTATTAATGAACGAATATTGGTTATGGTTCCACTCTTGTTGTTATTTATGATGATGAGTTATGTCTTCTCTGACTGACATATATTTTTATGCACTGGATTTTACGCTTGCATTTGTTTTGTTTCTCGTGTGTGTAGGTGTCCGATCACGGAGATTGTGAGGATTGTGATCTGCCAGAGCTAAGGAACGAGAGCGCTACTTTCTCTACGAGTGACAACGTTGGATTCCAGGTAAGCCTTCATCGCTAGTTGGTTTATTTGCAATTAGGAACCTACACTATAGCGTGAACGATTGTTGCTAGACCCGGTCTGGGCTAGTAGGGATCGCCTCTATCTACAGAGGGGATTTACCTCCACAACAACTAGGCTGGAGATCTAGACCAAAGAAGATCTACAATTGGGTATGTGTTTAGCCTATTTGGGGGTGTAGTCAGTTGGATGAGTAAAAGACAGTCTGTAGTGGCTCTTTCAACTACAGAGGCAGAATACATGGCAGCCACTCATGCAATCAAGGAAGCAGTTTGGTTGCAGTGATTGTGTTCAAGTATGGGGTTGGTGCAACAACCTATAAGGATAGATTGTGATAGCCAAAGCGCAATTTTCTTGTCTAAGAACCCTGCTTATCATTCAAAGACAAAGCACATTGATGTTCAATATCACTTTGTGAGAGATATGGTTGAGGCTAAAAAGGGTGTTGCCGGTAAAGGTGGAAAATTTGAAGAACGTTGCAGATGCATTGACGAAGTCTGTGATCACTCAAAATTTCTCTTCATGTAGAGAAACAATGGGTGTTTCAGAGCTGGGCTAATGACTAATCTCTCCTGTGGCCTACTGTGGAAAGAAAACAACAAGTGGGAGAATGTTGGGTATGTTTTATATTCTTTCCATGACTATTTATGCGCGGGGGGTTTGGGGGGGGGGGGGGGGGGGGGATAGCCCCTCCTATATGTTGGACTGGGCGTAGCAGGGGGGCAACAAACCCCCCTGTTCAAGGTTTGGGGTAGCACCCCATGAAAAAAATTTTAGACCCTATTTTTCGGTGGGCGAACCCGCCCATGGTTTTGCGCATGGGTTTGCACATGGTTTTGGGGCATGATGGTTTTCGGGCCCTGGTATTTTGTAGATCCGGTCAAGGGAACGAGAACTACGATTATGTTCTAATCTAGGGTTAATGGATTGGCGTTTATTTTTTATTTGACATGTATATATGTGTGTTGTAACACTAAAAGGAAAATAATGAAAAATCAAGCTGGTCGTCCCGATTTGGGATCCAGGGGAAAATCTCTGTGTATATCTGTTTTATGTTTTATGCTCTCACTATTGTTTATTTTCTATTTTTAATATTCGTTTGTAGATAATTTCTATACAGGGTTAAAACCTACAAGTTATGTGATATTATATTCTCTCATTATAATTTTAGCATTGCAATACTTTTCTACACAGATTTATTAAGAACCTATGTGCTTATTATTGAAAGGTTAAAATGAGCCACTTCCCTAACTCTTAAATACAAAAGGAAGAGGGTATTAGTGTGGAAAAAAATCCATATTATTACAATGGTATATCATCTATGCACCAACCAACCATTAAAAAAACTCTAAACATCATATTTTACATAGAAAACATCTCCTCATGGTATATTAATGATCTATTAGACATGCAAATTAATTATGTGCCTTAGACAAGCTCATAAATATAGTTCCATAGAAAAAACTATGAATAATAGTACAAGAGAACATTATGCATGTAGATATCATGGAAAACAATAAGAATAATGAATTTCATACCTAATTAATAATTGGGATTGTATTGCAGAGGAAGGATTCATAATTTGTGTTATAGACACCATTTCAACTCTTGGTTTTTAAGCCACTTTAGAAATATATCAAAAAGTTTCTAACTTTTTTGATCTAAAGCATTACTTAATCACTTAAAAATTTGAGTAATTTTTATTTATGGATTACTGATCATATTGGTTGAATTATTGAAGAGAAGTGTTAGTCTTTCACCTTTGGAATGAATATGATGGAGCCACGAAGAAGGCAAGAAAACCTAATGTAAAGCGGCCAAATTAAATAAATTTTTTTTAATGCACAGACACTTGTTAGATATTCGATAGTACATGGAAATTGTCACATATATGACTCTTATATGATAGGACAATTGTTGGATATTCGACGTAAGATCAACGAAATAAAGTGTGAGACATATGGCATTCTCGTTGAAAAAAACTATTATCCCGTCGAATATCTGACGCTAAACCGCCAGACTTGCTACTCCAAATTGACAGAGTGATTCTTATGAGATATAAAACTCTGGTGGAACTAATTTAATAGCACATCAAATATCCAATGCTAAATCATTGGACTTGATGATCCATACCAATGGAAGGAAGTGTTAGAGAGATAACACTCCTGTCATTCAATCTAGGTATACCATCGATTATCCGACGCCACACCATCAGACGTTCCTGTTAGACTAAATGTGGGTCCCATCATATATTTGATGCATGTGGGCATATCTACCTAAGTTTTTTATGACAGATGTGAGCATCATAAAATTGACTTCAAAGTGTCGTATTTTTAATAACAATTTCGACCATTTTTTGTGTCGAATAATTGGCGTCTATATCATCGAATATCAAAAAATTAATAAAGTGTGAGTATTCGGCACAATGCCAACGACGAGTATCTGATATACAATGTGTCGAATAGCTAATTCCAATAAATCGCATATTTGATGAATAACCATCTGATTTTGGCCCCATTTGTACTAGTGTGCTTTGTTTTATTCTAACAACATTCCAATCACACATAATTGCCTACAAGAACACAAAAAATACTCCATCACAGGGTGTCAAAAACCATTTCAAGAAGGACACAAAATTTATGAACAAACCCAACAATCTATGGTTCCAATATTCACATTATTTAACACAAATCAACTTTACAAGTGCATACTTCTAAAGACAACAATGCACAGGAATAAAATGCAATTACAAAATTTTAGAAACAATTTTTTTTTTCCCAAAGACCAAAAACTTCATTAACCATTTACAGATAGAGATTTCAACACACACAAAGGCACATAAACTAATTTATCATTAAAAAAATTCAAAAATACATTAAACTATCCATATATACAATGCATCCCAGGCCTCTTTCGACCTCTATCTCTTCTCCTCATTCTGGAGCTCCTGCTCTCTTCCTCTCCACTTCTCCACTATTGCTGCACTCCCTCTTCTCAAAAATATTTCTCTTTTAAAAGGAACTTAACATGGGACAACCAAGAGTCACAAGAGATTATTCATTTCCCCTTCTCACAAAATAAGGGAAACTGAAACTAAATTTACATTAGGAAATATTTCCTCCAATTTATTATAAAAACAAACTCACATCCTAATGTAAATATCTACAATTTCCTAAAAAATAGTTAAAATATATTCTAACATCATCATGTGACCATCCCATAACATTGGAAAGCTTCGATCTAGTCTTAATCGAACTTTGTGCCCCATCTATGCACTTGCATCAGACTCCCAAGCTGCACCACACCTTTGCAGTAACAAATATCCACCTTACTACATGATACCTCACCAAAATTTCTCCTATGTTTGGGATTTTTGCATCTTCCTGGTTCTCTTCTCTAGAACCCTCCATGCACTCCTTTCTTTAGGCTGCTGCAATACCCTCTTCCTCTACTATCCGCTGCATAGTGAAACTTAAAAATATTACTAGATCTTTACTGAGCCCGTACCTTCTTCTAATGCTTTCGCTGCGATGTATGACATTTACTTGTTGACGAACTGTTAAAAATTTACAATACATTGCTCAATTTTTTCCTTAGAATTAGAGGTTGTCTCTCGATACAAACAACTATACCTTCCTACTTTCCTTTTGTCAATTTCCTCTTCTAATACAGTCTTTGGCTGAAGTTTATTGTCTTCAAGCTGCTCATCAAATTTTCATATACTTCATCCACTATAACAACATCCTCATTAACATCCACACACATGTCCATCACCCTTAGGTTGTCATTCCATGGCTGTAACTCAACTCGTTTAAGATTTTCCTCCAACTGAGTATTTTATCTTTGTCTCAGCTTCGCCTGTGACAAATTCCATTTTACTTTCTTTTGGAGGGTCCATCTACAACCTTGGTCTTCATAATATTTTTGTAGCAGTCCTCTCATCATCTCTAGCTGTAGTTTGATATAAATTTTATCCTAAATTTATCTATTATGGATTCTCTCTAAACCTTTAATATGAATCTCAGTAGTCACACATAAAATTATTCTATGAGCTTCTCCTTGTTCACTATGAGCTACACACAAGCCACTACAATAAGATTACTTCCCCAAACTATTTGTAACTTCCATACTAAGCTCTTCCATGCCTAGTTTTCTTTTGGTATTTATGTTAACTTCTTCCTTTGGAATCTTCATCTGAGCACTCTCTACACTACATGTGATTTACTCACCTTCTTCCTCTAAGAAATTTGTTGTTATTCCTCACTTTCTACTACAAGGTTCCTTTCCATCATCCTCAACTAAAAAAATTCATCATTTCTACTTGTAATCAACAGTTAATTAAATGAAAACAAAAGGCCATTACCTCCCTGCTCAATATTCACCTGAACACACAACTTTAACCATATAATTCTTCTTAATTTTGTCATCCCTTCACTATTTCAGACCTTCCAATTCTTTAAATATGCACCATTATTCCTCTTGATTGTTCATTATCCAACCATAACTCTAGTCCCCTTAAATTTCTTGTAGCAACTATTTCACATGATTTATTTCTGGTCTTATCTCAACCATATCCTTCTCAAGTTATTCATCACTCATTCCTTTGAGTCCAACTTATTTGTCGCTTTCCTCCTTCTGCTTATGACTTTCCTTTGACCCCCTGATATGAATCATAACAATCATCTTCATCTCTTCCTCTTGTGAACTCTCCTTTTATACTAGTGAGCTACAATAAGCCCTTAATTTCTATGTAAAAAGTCTGATACTTGTCACCCATACCAAGTCATCCTCATGGTATCTTCTCTTCTCTAGGTTCTTTGCAGTAGAACCTATTCTTGAGCATTCTTGATCCTTTGCTTTCAAAATTGTTGGCTGCTTCATATTTAATTGCTCACTCTTCTTAGTTTTTATGTTGGGTTCTATCACAATTTATTCATCCAATAGCTTCTCCTACTCCTTCTTATTTGAAATAGCTTACTTGCTATGGTAGCTGCTACTAATTCAATCCTACTAAGAATTAAACTTGTCCTCTTATTTTTGTAAGTTTCTTCTTCCCTAACTCTTTGTGATAAGTTTGCTGCTTACTTGAATACCAAGTTCTCTGCTTGGTGTATTTATTTCTCCTGTCCTATATGCCTTGGTTCATACTATTTTCAAAATTTCATCCAATAATGCACTTCCTAAAGGTGCAAATTCAAATATTTATATCTTGAACAATTCAAAACCTGTCACAATAATTACTCTAGGGTTTTTCCCTAATTGTCTCTTGCTACAAGTTCTGTCATTTATATCATGTAATTCTGCATTAATTATTCCAAAGCCCCCTGTGCTTCTTCCACAGAATAATCTTCAAGAGAGCTTCTTGATCCTTGCACATCTTTAACATCTTGATTTCCTGAACAATATTCTAATGTTGTCTCTTTCATGACATAATTATAAATCTGCTCATCCTTGCAATCATCTCACTTACTTCCTAATTTTCTGCTTCTCCAACAAGTTCAGTTTCCAACATTTGTGCTCATAATATTCAACGATTTCCCTATGATCAACAATATTAAAAATTGCAAAACAATTTTTTTTGTTTACCTTTTCTCAAACTCTCTGCCAGTCTAGCATTACTATGGTTTAAGTCTTCAAACATCCTTTGTTCTCTGTTCTTTTCTTCTAAAGCATCTTGTATCGTCCCTTAAGAGCTATCAACTAAAGATATTTTCTAGATTTGATACCACTTAATTATATACCGGGGAAGGTTACCCCGACTACCAATAACCTACGATAATCCAAAAAAACACCCATGACTCTATATCCAATTTTAAAGTAATTCAAGAAACATTTACACTATGCAGTCAATATAGGACTATGAATTCACTTCCCTCAAAAAATCCATGAGAGATTCTCCATCTAACCTTACAATCCTCACCTCATACAGTTACATGGGATTCATATATTAAATAATGCACCATGAATGCCAAAATCGGTATTCAATACCTAACACGCATCCCTGAAAACTGCTGGATGTAGGTGCTATGATTTGATTTCGTAGAGCTTCCAAAAAATTGTCTTTCAAATTACTGGAAGATGAAATGGCTCGACCATGCTACCAATCAATTCTACACAACTTAGAATTTCTTCGTAATATTACACATGACTTCATAGACCCTCCTTCATGGGGATTTACAAATATAACTCGAACCTACCAAGTAGGAACAAATATGAAAGGTTTGAACATCATCCAAGAAAATTGGGTGCCCTATTTTTCTCCATTAGCAGGCACTCTATGATCACAATGACTCAAAGAAGGTTAGCAAAACTATAAGCTAAAAGCATGGTTTCTCAACTCTTGAGCACAATATTTCTAACCTCAGGGGAACCGATCAAAGCATATCAAATTCCAGTAAAAAGGGTGTGATTGCATTAATCAAAGATTGTTGCTCTATTTTATTCTAAAAACATTCCAATCACACAAAATCACCTACTGGAACACCAAAAATACTTCATCATGGAGCGTTGAAACCATTTCAACAAGGAAACAAAATTTATGAATGAACCCCAACAATCTATGGTTCCAATATTCACATTCTTTAACAAAATTCGACTTTACAAGTGCAAACTTCTGAAGACAACAATTCACAAGAATAAAAGGATATTGCAACAATTTACAAATATAAATCGATTTGCCCAAATACCAACAACTTCATTAACCATTTACAAATAGAGAGATAAAAACACAAAAATACACATAAAATGTTTTCTCGTTAATCAAATTCAAACATACATTAAACTAACTAGATATACAGTGCAACCCAGGCCTCTTTCGACCTCTATCTCTTCTCCTCGTTCTGGAGCTCCTCCTGTCTTCCTCTCCACTGCTCCACTACTGTTACACCCCCTCTTCTTAAACACTCTTTCTCTTTAGAAAGGAATATATAATGGGACATAAAATGGTCACAAGAGATGATTTGTTTCCCTTTCTCACAAAATAATAGAAACTGAAACTATATTTACATTAGGAAAATTTTCCTCCAACTTATTCTAAAAACAAGCTCACATCCTAATGTAAATGCTTATAATTTCCTAAAAAACATTTAAAATATATCCCAACATCATCATGTGACCATCCCAACACATTGGAAATATTCAGTCCAATATTCATCTAACTTTCTGCCCCATCTATGCACCTACATAAGGATGTGACCACACCTTGTTTCCCACTTGAAACTTACATCACACTCGATTCTGATCATGAAATTGTTTATACTTGGAATTGGATTGATCTAGGATGTCATGAACATGTTGGAAGATGTGCTGGATGAGTTTAATAAACTTGGTGGCTTTATTAGCTTCAGACTGTACATGCGCAAATTCTGCTTGTGTAGTCGCAAGAATCATGACAACATTAGATGGGCACAATGGTTGAAATCCCAGGCTCACTTGAAATTGGAGGTGGATAGTTGAGATATGGAGAGCACTATTATAGCTATGTTGCACATAGGGAAGACTCTCATCCCATTCCTGTGGATGCTTGGAGTTGTAAGAGCATAGTATATGCAATATCATCCTATTGACGACATCTGTTTAGCCACCAGTTTGGGGGTGGAATTCCATCGAATTGGTTTATTTGGTGTCCAACAAAAACCAGAGGCTTGACCTTAATGTGCTTTGGAACTTGCTAAATTGATATGGTATAATGGTATGCATTATCCCAAATGCACCCACACTCATTCGAGGAAGAGTTTGGCTATGTTTTCTTCTATGATATTCTTCTTGCAAGCAACCAATATATCCATCTTAGAAAATCTATCGATGACCACACATACAAAACCATTACCATGCTTGGTAGAAGGAAGGCCAAACATATAATCAACGGATATGGATTCCCGAGGTCGGATAGGAGTAGGTAGAGAAGTGTATAAGCCTTGCTTCTTAATGGTTCGCTTGGCGATGGCATAGGCAATGCATGCTTTGATATATTTTTCAACATCCTATCGGAGTTTTGGCATATAAAAATAATTATGGATTACTGCCACTATTTTTTCTAGACCAAAATTTTTTGCGACTCGACCTTAGTGTGCCTCCCAAATCAGCTTGGAACACTCACTTGAAGGAACATAAACGTGCCCTAGGTAGCATAACAATGTGTCCTGAAGGTGGAAGTTTGGTACTTGATTTCCATCCATCAACCTCTAGTATATGGTGGTGAATTTTGGATCATTTTTGTATAGTTTTGGCCATTCAGAGGTTTCGTGCCCACAATATTTGAGAAAAATGGCTAGTGCCATGACCAAAGGATGACTGAGGTAATATTCAATGTTATTGGTGTTTCCCTTCTTGTATTTAATGTTAAAATGAAAAATTTTCATATATGTGGAACATTTATAATGGAGATCGTTCTACAACTTCCCTTATGTCTGAATAAACTGAAGAGGTTGGTGATATGTGTGGATGATCATATCTTTCCCCAGAATATGTAATGTTCCTAAATTAGCTTCAGCTAATTGGAACATTAATTTTGCCTTGTTCATTTTTGTATTTCATGATTGATGAATAAAATATGAAGGAGGACAAGAAAAACTCCTTAAATCAAAGAATAAATACATGCCCAATGTGAAAAGGGATAAATCCGAGCCTTTTGTAACAAAATCCACTTGTGTGTGAATAGAAATTGGACCACCTTGGGGAACCAGCGTAGTTTTAGAAGAGGGATCCAATGTGAAAGGGGTTAAGTCCATTGAAGTGGTTTAGGGTTTGTGCACCCCTTCAAGTTATAAAAAGGAGGAGAGGGCTCATGTAGAGGTTGTTGAAGGATTTTTGAAATAGAGGTTGCTTGAGCAAGTCTAACTCCCTTGGTTGTTTAGCCTAAGGAAAGAGGATTTCCTGTTTAGGAATCCTCCCTCCTTCCTTGAGTAGCTCACGGAGGAGAATGCACTGAAATGAGCCACTATCCGAAATTTCGGCCAAGATCCATCTATTAGCTAGCGCTGGTCTTATTGAGGATTTTGCAACTGCTTGAGTTGCAGCAAGTGGTAGTCTAGATCTGCAGAGATCTAGTTGTTTGGAGAAGATTTCTCTCAGGGAGGGTGTCTTGTGACCACCCGGAAGAGGATCTCTCTCCCATTTTGTATTCAGATCTGTATATTATAGTTTTTACTTTAGTTCCATTGAGATACAATGCAGTACCTTCCACGAACTGCATTTTCTGCATTGGGGTTTAATGTTATTCCAGTTTTGTGCAAATCTGCTCTCAAGTGATTGAGGCTTGCCTCTCACTTTGTAATTCTTTCAAGTAGCTGTTGTTATAAGCTATTTCAGATCTGATTTCATGTATAATAAAATTCATCTTCATAAATTCTTAGTTTTCTGCAGTTCTGTAGCTTAAAGTTCAGATCTACTCTTGTACATGCATTATTTTAATGAAATCCCAAGGGGATCGGACAGAGGAGGCTGAGTATTTTCCAGATCTTGTATGGATCTGATGTTTTAGCCATATATCTGTCATAGATCTGAGTTTTCACGTACAACATCTGAAACCCCTGAAAAATAATGTTGATATAATCTGCAGTCTTTTTCTATGTGTTGCAACAACTCATTGCAGGGTTTTTCTTCATAGAACTGTTTGTTTTTCCATGCCTAAGCTAAATTAATATTATTTTGAACCTTCATACTGATATTTATGCATAAAATAATTCATACCCTTCAGAAATTATGCTACCCAAGCTTCAGCACTTTTCTGCATAATTTAGGTCATGGGAAATCAGGGTTTTTCTTGACTAGTCGGGAAGGAGGAACTGTTTAACATAGAAAAACGCATTTTTTTGATCTGAAATTCGATATGTGAGTCCCTCTTAACCTAATATAACATATCGTAGAGCCGTTTCCCTTGTTCTCACTCAGATTTATTTATACACCTATTTTAGTGCATAAATTGATGCTTTTCCCCACCTTTCTGGAGTTAAAAGCTCAGTAAAGAGTTCTGATGTTCTTTCTATTGGTTTTTAAGCTTCTAAAACACATTTTCTGATATCTGAAGCCATAATATCTGAAAAATGCATTTTTTTAGTCATGATTTGCTGAGTAAACCCTTTGGGAACTTACCTCTCGACAAGGGTCTATAGACAGAGTCTGAAAATGGCCAGATAGCCTCTGGATCTCATATTTTCTTGTAAAGGTGACATATCTAGTAAATTCCCCTTCATTCAATCTCTAGTTTAGATTATATTGTTGATTGATAATGTCTTAAAGAGGAATATCTCACTGGTACCAGTTTGTGGGAGATCTGTTTAGCAGATCTAACTTGATTTGTTTTTGAAGATATTACATATTTGAGTTCCACACAACATCTTAAAGAGGAACCAATATTTTCCCTACATTTTATTTTCCCATATTTCCTTATGCAACGTTCCTATTGAGCAGCTTGGCAATATTCCTGAAAAAGGGATATTACAGTGGTATCAACGCATGACCTCTGGCACAGCCTGTGAGATCAAGCTATCAGTGAATTAAGAGTAGAAGCAGAGATCAGATTTATGGAGAGGATGATATTACTCTCATCAATTTTTATATTAGAAGAGGGCCCCTACAAGGAGGTTCAACCCATGGAAGAAGAAGGATGCAGTGAAACTCCAAGAGGGTTTCAAAGCAGAAGAAGCTACAATGAAATTCCTAGAGAATTTTAGGAAGATGAAGGAGTACCTAGTACTTCTTATGATGTGTGTGAGCATTCAACCACACAATCTGATTTACAATGTTGTCACATCCCCACTTTCTTGCTGAGAGAAAGAGGAGAAGAAGAAGGAGTGACAGAAAAAGAGACTCCCTCACTCTTTTTCCAGACTTTGAAGGATATTCAAGAAAATCTCAAGGAGATTGAGGGGGTAGAGACTTGTAACAACGCTGGCACAACCTTGGAGGAGCAGCCTTCATGTTCAATGGAGGAAGACTACACAGTTGTAGAAGAAGTTCTTACTTCTACATTTCAACAAGGTATGGTCAAAGATTCATTTGTTTTCTTTTCAGCCCATTGCATGGAGAGATCTACATTTCTATGTGTTGCTGATCTAGAACAACAGAATTGCACTGCGCTGTGCAAGAGCAGTAAGGGAGGAATAAGATCTTCCCTTGGAGATATCAAAGGGGCTGCATTTCACAAGCCCTTGAGATGGAGAAGTTGAAAAAGCATGAGGATACAAGAGAAGATGGGGAAGAGGGCCAATCTCATTCCTATCTATTGCAGAAGGTTGATGCACCTAAAGAGGTGATTGGGTTGCGCAGTGGAAGCATGGAGGGTTTTCTCTATTCATGTATTCAGTCACCACTAGATGATGTCTCATTTCCTGGAGACGTTGCACCAAGGAGGTGACTTGATCAGCAAGAAGATGTGAATGCTTCACATGGTGAGCCATTGCCCATGAATTTTAGAGAAGTGGAGACCTTGGGAGGTCTTGATGCAGCACTGAGAGTCTTGGGTAGGCTCAAGGAGGAGAGAAGCAGTCTCTCAACATCATCCACAACCACTCTCATTTCAGTTTCTGCGCTGTGGCAGGAAAAGCAGAGGAAGGATAACAACCTTCTCACATCTACATTTGGCATGGGAGCTATGCATGCACATGAATCTTGGAAAGAGTTATTACAGTCTTCTCTCTTCTCTTTGAGAATGGAAGGAGGCTCATCTATGATCTGCTCCCATTGCATGAGAAAAACTTGTGGTAAGGGTGTTGATTATTTTGATTTATCTCATGTATACATGCATCCCTTAACCACATAAGTGCAGGATGTTGCTCCAAGGAGGAGCATTCTTATTTTGAGGTTGCATGGTCTACTTGAGGCCATGACCAATGTTGATAACTACTCCCTAGGAGGACTTGGGGAGGAATTATATTTTGGATGACATACTTACATTGCCTCATCCATCATACACTCCCTCCAAGCTTATGAAGAGATTGGGGCAGCATGCAAGTGGTTGGAAGACCACATTTTTCAGCAGTCTCTATTGCAGTTGAGGTCCAAACTGTGTTGGTTGCATATGAGGGATCATTGCCCTTCACATTTGTTGCATATGGCAGCCAACATGAACTCTATTCTAGCTCCCTATGTTGTTGATATTTCTATTTTTATGAAGAGCATATGTGGGAGAGGAGGATTGATACATTGGATGAATATATGCATTGGAAATGCACTCTCCCATATTCAATTGAATTTCAAGAAGAGGAGGGAACTTTTTTGGCTGCTGCATGGTACATTGTATCATATTATACAAAGGGTCATGTATTGAGTTTGTATCATGAAGGGGAGCCTCTCACATGGGAGGAATTAGAGAAAAAAATGTTTTTCTTGATCTCCATTCAGCCAACACTTATTTTCCTCTATCATTTCCAAGCTTTGAAGAAGCTTATTTCAGCAAGCAAGTGGTGGGATGGCCACTTATGGTATCATGACTTGAGGCAGCAAGATGATGGACATCCCTGGTCTCAAGAGAGGGAATATTGTCACCATTCAGCACATCATATGGCACTTAGTCCTCATGTATTTTGGAGCACATGTGGTGAAGGTAAATTATTCACTATATGCCTAAGAGGGTGGGCAAGGAGGCTCACTGAAATCAATGAAGGAGGTCATGAAGTTTCAAATTCCTTTTGGCTTCATGGTGACCACATTTTTGCAGCCCAGGATCCAAAGCTCCACATCCATCAACAGTGGGAAGAGGGACAGTGTGAGTTGGGTATATTTATCCCTCATTTCCAACCTTGTAGCCCCTACTCAATGCACATCATGGGGATTCATAACTGTTTCTATGAGCTATCAAGACTGGCTCCTTTTATTTGGATGATAGCATGGGTGTGGGAGACACTCATTGGGAAAGGTTTTCCCCATGCTCTTCATCACTTCTACCTGATGAGGCCATGGAGCAACAAGAAGATCACCACTTGTAGCTCCCATTTCTCATGATGTACACTTGCTATCTTGCACTTGGAGAAGGTCATTGGAGGGCAGATTCATTACTTACCATTTTCAGCTATGGTGGGATCCATTGATGAGGCCACAAAAGGGGAAGGAGAAGTCTAGTTCTTCCTTGCAGTTGCTTGAGGACAAGAAACATTTGGGAGGGGGAGACTGTAATGTTCCTAAATTAGCTTTAGCTAATTGGAACATTAATTTTTCCTTGTTCATTTTTGTATTTCATGATTGATGAATAAAATGTGAAGGAGGATAATAAAAACTCCTTAAATCAAAGAATAAATACATGCCCAATGTGAAAAGGGATAAATTTGGGCCTTTTGTAACAAAATCCACTTGTGTGTGAACAGAAATTGAACCACCTTGGAGAACCAACACAGTTTTATAAGAGGGATCCAATGTGAAAGGGGTTAATTCCATTGAAGTGGTTTAGGGTTTGTGCACCCCTTCAAGTTAGAAAAAGGAGGAGAGGGCTCATGTAGAGGTTGTTGAAGGATTTTCGAAATAGAGGTTACTTGAGCAACTCTAGCTCCCTTGGCTGTTTAGCCTAAGGGAAGAGGATTTCCTGTTTAGGAATCCTCCCTCATTCCGTGAGTATCTCATGGAGGAGAATGCACTGAAATGAGCCACTATCCAGCATTTTGGTGAAGCTCCATCTATTAGCAGCATTGGTCCTGTTGAGATTTTTGCAGCTACTTGAGTTGCATCAAGTGGTAGTCTAGATTTGCAGAGATCTAGTTGTTTGGAGAAGATTTCTCTCAGGGAGGGTGTCTTGTGACCACCCGGAAGAGGATCTCTCTCCCATTTTGTATTTAGATATGTATATTATAGTTTTTACTTCAGTTCCATTGAGCCACAGTGAAGTCCCTTCCATGAACTGCGTTTTCTGCATTGGGGTTTAATGTTATTCCAGTTTTGTGCAAATCTGCTCTCAAGTGATTGAGGCTTGCCTCTCAATTTGTAATTATTTCAAGTAACTGTTGTTATAAGCTATTTCAGATCTGATTTCATGTATAATAAAATTCATCTTCAGAAATTCTTAGTTTTCTGCAGTTATGTAGCTTAAAGTTCAGATCTACTCTTGTACATGCATTAGTTTAATGAAATCCCAAGGGGATCAGATAGAGGAGGCTGAGTAGTTTCTAGATCTGGTATGGATCTTATGTTTCAAAAATAGATCTATCATATATCTGAGTTTTCACTTATAGCAGCTGAAACCCCTGAAAAATAACGCTGATATAATCTGCAGTCTTTTTCCTATGTGTTGTAGCAACTCATTGCAGGATTTTTCTTCATAGAAATGTTTTTTTTTCCATGCCTAAGCTAAATGAATCTTATTATGATCCTGCATACTGATATTTATGCATAAAATAAGTCATAACCTTCAGAAATTACGTTTCCTAAGATTCAACATTTTTCTGCATAATTTAGGTCATGGGAAATCAAGGTTTTTCTTGACTAGTTGGGAAGGAGGAACTGTTTAACATAGAAAAGCGCCATTTTTTGAGTTGAAATTTGGCATGTGAGTCCCTATTAACCTAATATAGCATATCCCATATCTATTTCCATTTTTCTCATGAATATTTCTTTATACACCTATTTTAGTGCATAAATTGATGCTTTTCCCCACCTTTCTAGAGTTAAAAGCTGAGTAAAGAGTGATGATGTTATTTATATTGGTTTATGAGTGTTATAAAACACATTTCATGATAGCTAAGGCCATCATATCTGAAAAATACGTTTTTCAGTCATGATTTGCTGAGTAAACCCTTTGGGATCTTACCTCCTGACAAGGGTCTATAGACAGAGTCTAAAAGGGCCAGATAGACTCTGGATCTCATCCTTTCTTGTAAAGGTGAAATATCCAGTAAATTCCCCTTCAGTGAATCTCTGGTTTAGATCATATTGTTGATTGATAATGTCTTAAAGAGGAATATCTCACTAGTACCAGTTTGTGGGAGATCTGTTTAGCAGATCTAACTTGATTTGTTTTTGAAGATATTACATATTTGAGTTCCACATAGCATATTCAAGAGGAACCAATATTTTTCCTGTGTTTTATTTGCCCATATTTCCTTATGCAGCGTTCCTATTGAGCAGCTTGGAAATATTCCTGAAAAAGGGATATTACAAAATATAATATTTCTAATGTTAGAAAGCCTGCACGATGGAATAAATCTTCTTATCATAGGTGAGCTATTTCCAAATCATATCAGAGAGTGTCTCACTATGATAGGCCATCATATGCCCTTTTTGGGTGAGAACTGCACTAATAACCTAGTCAGAGGCATCTGTCTCAATTTGAAATGGTTGCTAGAGTTCTGACAATGTGAGTACTGGTGAAGAGAAAAGGAAATGTTCCAGATCGATGAATGAATTTTGTTGGGACTCATACCATAAAAATTTGCTTTCACTCCACCCCTGGTAACTTGACTATAAAACCAAGTGATATGAGAGAATCCCAACACGCACCTTTGATAAAAATTTGCAAGGACCAAAAAGTTGCCAAACTTTGTTAGAGTTTTCAGGGTTGGCCAATGTTGGACATTGGGTTCAACACTCCCAGTGTGTTTCGTGACATGGACTAACCACCTCTCGTGGATCCTAACTCTGGAAATTGTAGTGAAGACTAAATCCTACGGGTTTTGGTCTAACGACAATCGTCATTCCAACAATTGGTATCAGAGCGATAGGTCTCGAGTTCAAAACTCACCTAGCTTGCATTGGGGGGGGGAGATTGTTGGACATTGGGTTCAACGCTCCCCTTGTGTTTCACGACATGGACTAACCACCTCTCATGGATCCTAACTCTGGATATTTTAGTGGGGACTAAAGCCTACGGGTTTTGGTTAGGGAAAATTATAGGGGCTAATATTCGCAGTTGGACTAATTTTCCATGCTTTTTCAAAAAACAAGATTCGCCAATTTCTAGTTTTTTTCTAAAATGATTCACCCAAATTTTTTAGTACACCATTATTTTACCTTAAAAATCGCCAAAATATTATATTGACTAATAAAAAATCATTGGAAATATAAATATTTTTAAAAAAATATAACCAAAATTTTTATAATTTTGCGTATTAGGGACTAGTAATATTCGCCAAGTTTTCTAAACTTTAATATAAACTTCCATTCTTAAAAATTTCCCTGGTTTTGGTCTAATGAAAATCGTGATTCCAACAACCAATCCTGAATGACTTGGATCTTAGTCAGATCCACATGAAATCCTTTCTCATAAATTATGTAGCCGAAATATTAGACTTGGTTCATGCGAAAGGAACATTTCTCCGAGTTGGCACTTATTTTCTTCTATTGCAAGGTTTGAAGGACCTACCAAATATGTTGCAAGTCCTCTTCCCAAATCTTGATAAATATGAGAATGTTATCCATATATATAACCCATGAACGAAAGGCCACAAGATGTCATCCATAAGCCTCTTAAAAATTACAGGGGAATTTGTCAACCCGAAGGGCATGACCAACCATTAAAAAAGGCCTTGCTTGGATTTGAAGGTGATATTACATACATCTATGGCTTATATTTGAACTTGGTGATAGCAAGGATTCAAATCAGTTTTTCTAAAGTACTTTCCCCCTTGAGTTGGTCCAGAAGGTCATCAATCCGTGGGATTGGATAAATGTTTCTGAAAATGATTTTATTCAGTGCTCACTAATCAATGTAGATTCTCTAGGTCCCATCATTCTTTTGCAAGAGTTCAATTGGGCTCCCACAAGGTGAGGAACTTGGTCGAATGTGCCCTTTTTTAAGACTCCCAGATCTGCCACTTGATTTCCTAATTTTCTAGAAGAGAGCAGTGGCATATTGGGCCATTAGGTAAAGGTGCTTTGGGAGTCAGATCAATTGAATGCTTGACCTGACAATGAAAAGTTACCCCTATGGGTGAGAAGAAGATGTCCCCGTACTCTTCCATGACCTTATCAACTTGCTTATGATCTTTGGAGGATCCCTTTCTGGGGGCCATGGATGTGGCCATGATCTTCCCCTTAATTTGAGAAAAAATAAGAAATAAAACAAATTTCTCATCCTGGGATATGATCTTACTACATTGATTAGAAAAGATAAAAGAAATGGCGGTAGGTAGGGATGCCTTCGGTATCCTATATAGTTTTATGCCCAAAGTAATAATAACAGTGCGGAGTATCTTCTCATACACAACATGACACTTCCATGAGTATGGTTGGCATAATATACCATTACAAACTTTAATAGGAGAAACATCACATAGTACCTTGTCCATGAAGGTATTGATGCACTAGGGAAGGCGACACTACCGGCTAATGCAGAGATCTCATCCTTGGTGGAGCCACCCGATGGTGCATGGTTGTGGTGTAATCACTAGGCCCAAACACTTAATGACCTTTTCTGAGATGAGTTTAATTTGGTTCACACTGTTAACAATGAACTGTAGCAGAGAACCCTTAACCCACATATGTGAGTGGAAGAGATGCTCCCCCTCCTTTGGATATTTGGGCTTAATATTTTGGACCTTGGTTGTGGAAATGGCAGGACTATTTTTTTCATCAATAATATTCTTCCCCTTGTTGTTCCCCTTGTCGGGTTCTGGCTCAGAGTCAGAACATGCATCTGACTCTAAAGATTTTATCTCGGTCACTAGTGACTGCTTGGTGTGATACTCATTTGTGTTGTGGTTGGGGCTCTTATGGAACTCAAACCACTTTCCTAAGTCCTTATTCAACTTAATGGTGTTATTATTTTCTTATGGATTTGATGGGTTATCCTGGGTCACTCCACCTTGGTTATATCCTTTATTCTTGGGTTTGGAGGTGCCTTTTCCTTACAT
Organism: Pinus albicaulis; assembly: GCA_034641835.2. Taxonomy (NCBI): domain Eukaryota; kingdom Viridiplantae; phylum Streptophyta; class Pinopsida; order Pinales; family Pinaceae; genus Pinus; species Pinus albicaulis. The sequence continues at coordinate 944,769,709 of CM076576.1, read as the reverse complement.
TGGATTTACAAATCCAAAGTCTCGCTTCTTCTATTTAAATTTCTGCTCGATCTTGAAAACATATCGGTATTCCGCGCCAAGAAAGGAGATGTCCAAGAACTCCATTTATGCTTAGATTTAATTGTTCAGACAACGATGGTACTTGAGTACCATATGCCACTCAGAATCCTCGGTACCCAATTTTGTGCATAGGGTATGACAAATATTTGTGAACTATGACACATTTTAGTCCCTTTCCTACCATAGTTTGGTCCATTTTATGTAATTATCTTCATAGATCCTGACAGGGTAATATCGTTACTTAACAACGTCTCTGTTATGAAACCAACTCCAAAAATAGAAGAAAAGAGAGATCAACGCCTTAGAAATCTTCCACTTCGAGGGGGAAACCTCCTTTACATTACACAAATGAACAATTATTGGATGATACAAATGACAAAACCTCATTTCTATATATATGAGTCCATGGGGTCACAATATAATCCTATCCAACGTAACAATAGCAATGTAAGGGCACAATAATAACAATATGGGGGTTACAGGGGTACAACAATAATAATAAGGGGGCTACACTAACAACAATAAGGGACTACACTAGTAATATAGGGACCTAACATGCCCCTCTCCTTCAAAAAAGTGTTTTCCTCAACACTTGAGTAGCTCTGGATTCTTTTGTATAAAGTTCTCATCCTCCCATGTAGAATCTTCAGTGGGTATGTTCTTCCACTTGATGCGATACTTTGAAATTGATTGATTTTGTAGTTATCGAGTTATTGTTTCCATGACTGCTTCAGGTTCCACTATGATTTCTCCTTCATCATCTACTTCTAGCAATATTGTTTGAGCTAGAAGTTTTTCATATATAACCTTCTTTAAGCATGAAACATGGAAAACTAGATGCACTCGAGAAGAAGTAGGAAGCTCCAATTTGTATGCCATAGTACCAATCTTTTGCAAGACCTTGTAAGGACCATAGTAATTTGGTGATAATTTATTATCCTTCTTAGCTTGATTGAGGGAAATTTGTTTATATGGTTTTAGTTGTAAAAATACCCAGTCTCATACATCAAAACTTCTCTTGCTACGATGTTGATCCGCCTATTGTTTCATTCGATTTTGTGCCAAATTTCGGTTATCCTTTAAGATTTTGAGAACTTGTTGTTGATGCTCAATGTGATATTCCATTGCTTTAACCTTAGAATTTTCACTTAAATATGATGTGATGGATGATGGATGATATCCATAAAGTGCCATAAATGGGTTCATTTTTGCTGCAGTATGGAAGGAAGTGTTATACCACCATTCAGCTAGAGGTAACCACTTGAACCATTGTGTTTTTTTATCAGATACAAAACAACTAAGATATCTTTCCAAACATTTGTTCACTATCTAAGTTTTCCCATAGGATTGAGGATGATAATATGAGCTATGAAATAGTTGAGTACCCAAAAAAGAAAATAATTCTTTCGAAAAATTTCCAGTAAAAATGGGATCTCTGTCGCTTACAATAATCTTTGGGTTTCTGTGTAGCTTTTGAATTGTTTCCATAAATGCAGTAGCAACTGTACTTGCTTTAAAAGGATGAGATAATGCAAAAAAGTGTGCATACTTAATAAGTCTATCAACTACCACCATGATGACACTCTCTCCTTCGAACTGAGGTAATCCTATGATAAAATCCATTGAAATCTCCTCCCAACGTTGACTTGGAATGGATGAAGGCTGTAGAAGACCCGTGGTATTAATTGTCTTAACTTTGCTAGAAACTAAAAATTTCGCCACAAACTTTTGAATATCAGATTTAAGGCCATCCCAAAAAAATTCTTTCTTCACCCTGTGGTATGTTTTTAAAAATCCTGAGTTTCCACCTAAGGGAGAAGTGTGCAATTCCAAAAGAATCTTTTGTTTTAGCTAGGAATTATTACAAAGATATAAGCGATCTTTGTACCATAAGGAATCATTTTTCCAACTAAATATAATAGATGTATTAGTATATTTCTGCAAATTTTGAATGAGTGTCCACACTTCTTCATCCTTTTTCCATTCATCCCTTGCTTCGGTTATCCAATCTAGTTGGATAATTGAAATGGCACAAAGCAATTCTTCCACCTCTTCATCCTTTCTTGAGAGTGCATCTGCAACAACATTTAGCTTCCCTTTTTTGTAGATGATTTCAAAGTCATTACCCAACATCCTTGTGACCCATTTTTGCTTCTCTTCTAAATATAGTCTTTGTTCCAAAAAGTATTTAAGACTATCATGATCAGTTTTTACCTTGAAGTGTCTTCCCATTAGGTAAGGTTGCCATTTCTTTAGTGCATGTAGTATTACCAACATTTCCTTCTCATAAATAACCTTTTGTAAATACTTTCCTTTGATTGGATGAATTTCAAAAGCGATGGGTCTTTCTTCTTGCATTAAAACAACACCAATTCCATTTCCTGAGGCATCACATTCCACAATAAAGGTTTTTGTGAAGTCTAGCATAGCTAAGACTAGTGCTAGGCACATTGCCTCTTTAAGATGTTCAAAGGCCTTAGTTGCTTCGGGAGTCCATGAAAATGCATCTTTCTTCAATAATGTTGTTAGAGGTGCTGCTATTCTCCCATAATTCTTAACAAACCTGTGATAATACCATTTTAACCCGAGAAATCCTCGCAACTACTTTATGGTTGTGGGGAATTTCCATTCATTAATGGCTTTAATTTTGTTAGGGTCTACCTTAACACCCTCATGAGATACGATATGACCCAGATATTCCACCTTTTATACTCCAAAGAAATATTGGGAGGTTTTTTCATATAATTGTTTCTCCTCCAATAGTTTGAGCACCCTGTTGACATGTTGAACATGATCCTTCCAAGACCTACTGTAGATTAGTATATCATCAAAAAATACTTACACCAATTTTCTAAGGAAGGATTTGAAAATGGAATTCATCAACCCTTAAAATTTAGAAGGTGCATTGGTAAGGACAAAAGACATGACCAAAAAATTATAATGACCCTCATGAGTTTGAAATGATGTTTTCGGAATATATTCATCCTTCATTCTAATTTTATGATATCATGAATGAATATCCAACTTGGTAAAATAAATTGCTGCATTTAATTCATCCAATAATTCTTCAATCACATGAATAGGAAATTTATCTTTAATAGTGAGCTTATTAAGCTCCCTATAATCTAGACACATGCGCCATGATCCATCTTTCTTGTGCACCAATACTACTGGAGCAGAGAAAGAACTTTGGCTAGGTTGAATTATACTAGCCTCTAACATTTCTGCAATGACACGTTCAATTTCACTCTTTTGGACATAAGGATATCTGTAAGGCCTGATGTTTGGAGGAACACTTCTTGGACTCAAATGAATAGCATGATCATGATCAAGAATAGGTGGGAGTCCTTTGGGAGGTTCAAACACCTTGGAATGATTGTCCAAGACTTTTTGGAGATATGGAGAAATAGATGATTTTGATGTTGGAACTTCTAGTGAGCATAATTGTGCAATTAAGCCTCGTTGTTCTTTTTTCAGAAGCTTTATCATGACATTAGATATTATTATCTTTCCCGACTTCCCTGTGATACCCCATAATTCAACTTTCTTTCCTTCTAAAAAAAAAAATCAAGAAAATTTCTTGAAAATTAAAAGCTACCATCCCCAAAGATTGTAACCATTGTACTCTTAGTACAACATCAACACCTCCCATTGGATTGGAAAGCATTGGACTAGTCAATAAAAATTCCCCCATGGTTATCTTGATATTATGGTATTTTCTAGAACAATTTATAGTTCCTCCATTTGCAACAATCACTTGACATTCTGTTGTTGGGTATAACAAGAAATTCAATTCCTTGGCTACCTTACAATGAATAAAATTATGGGTACTACTTGATTCAATCAACACTATTACCTTTTTCTTCTTGATATGTCCTTTTATCTTGAGAGTTTGAGGAGTGGTAATTTCGGCCAATGCATTACATGATATGGTTAGACTCATTTATTCTTTCTATAGGGTTGGTTCCTAGTGTATATCCTCTTCTTTTGAAGTTTCTTGTTCATTTTCTTCCTGCTCTTCACAATCTATGTCATATAATTTCTTCTCAGCACACTTATGACCTTTAGTGTATTTTCTGTCACAACTGTAGCAAATTCCTTTTGCTCTTTTTCTTCCAATTGTTGTGGTTTCAAATTTTGGAAGTCTAGGAGTAGCAACACTTCCATATTTATAGATGTGAGTGGTAGGCTTCCTTATTGTCATAATTTTACATTCAATTTTTCTTTCCAACCTGAATGCCTTCTCCAATGAATCAGGTTCCCAAAGGCGAACCTCATGTTGGATGTTATACTTTAAAGTCCCTATGAAGACATCAATCTTGTGTTCCTCTAGAATATCAACTACCCTTATATTCAATTTTTGGAAGTCCTCAATGTGCTCCAACATTGAACCCTTTTGTTTGAGATTTATCAATTGGATAAAGAAGGTGTTGCTCTTTGTATCCTCATAATGTGCTATCATTTCCTCTGCAAAATTTCACCAACTGAAATTTTTTTACGAGAGCAAAGCCATCGATACCATACAAATGTATTTTGTTCTAGATGTAAAGTTGCAATGCGTACCTCTTGTGTGTTTTTCACATTATGGAGATCAAAATGCTGCTCCATATGTAGTGTCCATGTGCCATGATCCTTGCCACCAAAATTCATCATATCCATATTTGGAATATGGTGGGTCTTCCATCCAACATTAGGGTTTATGAAATCACGATTAAAATTTATTTTGTTCTCATCATGAGTTTCCTCTACTATCTTTTCTCCATTAGGAATCATTTCTTGTATCAACTTTTTCAAACCTTCCATGTCTGCTTTTAGATCATTCTTCATGTCTTCCATGTTTTCTTTCATTTTTTCATCAATGTCATCCATCTTAGCTTCCATGCCATTCATATTAGCTTCCATGCCTTTATTGAAACCATCCATATTATCTTCCACGCCTTTCTTAAAAACTTCCATTTCATTTTTTGATGCTCTTTGTGAGAGCAAAATTTGGTGCACTTGCTCTCTTAATTTTGATATATCATGTTGCACTTCTTGCTCTTTATGAGTCATAGGATATTATTCTGAGGGCTTAATGGCTGTTGAATTATTTTTGGGGGGAATTTTATAACCCAATATTGATATCTATGCTTCAATATTGCCATGGAATCAGTTCAAACTAATTTTTCAAACAAGACTTATGTAATTTGAAAAAAAAAATACACACCTTTCTCTTGCTTTTAAGGATCTCGATATTGAAGCTGAATTATCTCTATGATTTATGATATTCAATATCTAAAATTTAGTCTTGTAGTAGCCCTCTGAAGCTTCTTTCAAATTACACAGGTTTGACCTTATTTGGATGCTTCAAGTCAAATTTATGACCAATCTCCCACAATGACCTAATTATGGACCTGTTCAGTAGAGCGAATTTGTACGACATGCCACGTGTTACTGTTTCCTCCTTCAGATCTAAAATTGATACACAAGAAAATATAGTCTGTATAATTTCAGACGTTATTTACATAATTCTAATCCGATAATCAGAGAGAGTTATGACGATTTTCCCAAGGTCACATATTTTAGATGAAATTCGGGATCCTGCAAAAGCCCTAACTTCCACAGATCATATCTCCGAAAATAATGCAAACCAATATCTGAAAATTTTCCACGAAGTTCCTCAGGATTTCGGCTTTGCCTAGTAAAAATGTAAGCTTCTAACCCTTCGTAGAAAAAAAGTTATAGCGAAAATTCCACAATGACATTTTTGGAGCAGCGAAACCCTAGAATCCAAAGCTCTAATACCAAATGTTATGAAACCAGCTCCAAAAATAGAAGAAAAGAGAGATCAACACCTTAGAAATCAGCCACTTTGAGGGGGAAACCTCATTTAAATTACATAAATGAAAAATTATTGGATGATACAAATGAAAAAACCTCCTTTCTATATATAGGAGTCCATGGGGTCACAATATAATCCTATCCAACCTAAAAATAACAATGTAAGGGCACAATAATAAAAATATGGGGGTTACAGGGGTACAACAATAGTAATAAGGGGGTTGCACTAACAACAATAAGGGACTACACTAGTAATATAGGGACCTAACAATCTCAAAAATAATTTTAAGAGGGTGCATCTGAAAGTAGTGCGAGATCCTCATCGCCCCTCTGCTCACTTTAAGTTTCCCACCAGTCCTTGACATAGGGGGCGAATTTGATGGGTGAAAAAGTTATATTTTCCCTATTGGAAAAATTATGGACCAAAAAATATCCTTCCAGCAGATTTAACCATTTATATAGAGCATTTGTGTTTATCTGACCTTCAAATAGAGGAATTAAAAATTTAAATTGTACCTTAAAGGGGGCAGCACCTCCAAAATGATTGTTGGATGAAGATGTTTCGCCTACTTGCTGAAGAGTCTGGGAACAATTGTCCATCATCTCATTACTCTTTTGCTCGAAGGCATATTTGAGGAAAAAATTGAAAGGATATCTTGCTCCCTTTTCATTCATTTCTTCTACCATAGGAGGCCGCCAGGGTCATTGAGACTGGTATTGCAAGTGTTCAACCAGTTCGAGTCCAAACTCCTTATACTTCAACCTTGTTGGGGACATGCACAAAAAATTAGAGAAAGAGAAGACTGCTCTGAGACCACTGATATGGTTTTATTAAGGAACAAAATCAAATATAGATTTAAACAAAAAAATCGATATACAACAAAAATTAACTTCAATTAATAAATAGAATCTGTTGAAAACTGTTTACATGCAGGAAGGAAACAAACTAGATTGGGTGATGGTAAATTATCTCTGAGAAGAGATGTGATGACTAAATGATTAATGAACTGAGTTACAATGAGGCTCTGAGGCATTTTTTATCATCAAGAAATAATGGAAAACCTTAAACATCCAAAAAGTAACCCTAGGAGATGAAGCACCAAAAGATTGTGGGCCTCAGTGGGGCTAGTTGGAATGTCAACTTCCCAGGGTCATAACTTTAGCATACGACCTATGTTTTGTGCATGATAGCCCATTAGAAAGGTATATTCAAGGAATTTTTTTTTTACGACAAACATCTACTTCTAGCTATACATTTTATTTTTCCCCAAAAAACACCATTAAGGGCCTCAAAATGGCTTCGAAAGTTCAGGGCCCGAGGAGTTGCCAAAAATAGGAAACTGCCGAAATAAGAATATGTGTTGGAAATTATGAAACCGAAAGGAAAAAATGGTGGGGGTCGAATTGGAATAGATAGGTGGGCACTAATATCCACTTAGGTTAATAACTGAAAGGGATTTTCCCTTTGGTTAATATAGATTGTAGTTTCCTTTTTCTCTGCAATTTTAGAAATTACCAATATATGTTCTTGATATTTTTATATTTTTTCATACTTTGGTTAAATTCTAGGATAAATTTTATAGCATAAGTCTTCCCACTATTGGGTTCCTTTCTATTTCATCTAAAACTATAGAGGTTGGCTACCATCCCTCATATGCACACCTACTTCATTTTATTAGACTTTCCTATGCTACATGTAGAGAATTTTTCTATCATTCTCTAAAGTTTAATTTAGATACATTTGTATGTCCATGTACTTTATAGTTAAATTGTGTTTGGCCTAGGGTCATGACTCAAATTCCATTGTTTTATGATGTATTATGCCAACTCGACCACAAATTTGTCATTCATTTATTTTATGGTTACAATCTTGTCTTAATTGGATTTACCTACAAGAAATGGACATTTCTAGCATTCCCTAAGTAAATTTTTTTATACTTTTACTCAGATATATCATTATTTTTTTTAATTCTTTTTTTCATGCTTATACATACACTAAAACTCTAATTTTAATTTATTATCAATACATTAAAAAATATAAACATTTATCACATGATATTCTAGAAAATCCTTAAACAGTAAATAAAATACATATTTCTTTAAGTTATTTGAAATACTTGAAATTTGTTTCAAAATAATTGAAGAATATAGTTCTATTTTCCTCTTTCATTCGCATGTACACACATTATGAAAAAATTGAAAACTGTAACAACACTACTTATATACATATACTCAACAATAAAATACTTAAAATGTAACAACTAATAAACAAAATATTGACTACTTAGTATACTAACTTGTCAAATTCATTCTAGGAAATAATGATGGAGCTGCAATGCTCTTCCCAACCTTCACTCTTCCTCCTTCATGACCCCTCCCGAGCTTCAATGGATTGCAACTAAAAATTATATTCTATTTTTCATTTTTGTCTATTATACCTCCTCACTCGAGCTCTACACAATGTGAGTCTACCTCTAGTATAAGACAAAAGTCCCTTTCTCATAATTCAGTTATCAGTTAGTAACTACCTCCCCCCTTTCAGTAATGACACAAAGTAAATATCAGTAAAAACATACTTTATGTTACTGACAAATCAATTTCATTTAAGTCTTAAGGTCACAACATCATCACACTTGACACATACAAATTCAAAAATAAGACTATGCCAAGGGATATCACATTATTGTTATAAGTAGATTGATATTGATATATTGAAAGAATTCATTTATATAATGTATGTGGTTAATCCTCATATATTACTAGTTTTATCTTTTCTAACATATGTAAATTGGTATTCACATTTTTGATAGTTTTATCATTATCATAACTAAATATTGCAATCTTTGTTACGATTACATAAGTTCAAAAGGAAATGATTGGCATACACATTACATGCCCTTGGGGTGTGAAATTGAGTATTTTTCTTCTTATGCAAATTATTCTTAGACGTGACATATGCAACTTATAAGTGATTCATTGAAACTTGGTGATATAAAATGGATCATTACATAATTTTATATCTATATTGGTACTTTATAGGTGAAAAAATTGGAGGAATGGATTTGTAGGGTCGAATTTATTGGCAGGTCCCAGTTTGGAAATTTAGAGTCTAGAAACTTATTAAGCCATTTTTAGTCATTAAATACATTTTTTGTGGTAAAACATTTTCAATCATATGTTTTATCCCCTTGATGTTTTTATTCACATTGAAACCTTTGTAATGGTGAAAAACTCATTTGAATTAGAGCTTGTATGCAAAAGTTATATCTCTTTCAAGTTGACTTATCTTGTTATGCATCATGGCACACGTGGATGCCATGCTAACCCCCATTAATCACACATGTGAGGATATCCATGTGTGGGGTGTCAAGAATGTTGTAATTCGCAACAAGAAACAATGAAATTGGCAACCAGAAAGGACAAAAATTACACACACATTGGTGAGGAAATTTTGTTGCACACTGGTGAGGGATTTATGATGCACATTGGTAAGGAAATTCAGTTACACACTGGTGTTGAATTTTAGTTACACATTGGTGAGGAATGTGGGTGTCTAATTTATTTTTCCCTTAATTAAATTGGACAATAAATTGTAATTTCATCTCGTAACAACTTGTATTAGTTAACTAAGTCACGATGAATGAGTTAGCTCAAGAAATTCGAGTTAAGGGTCTAAGATGAGGCATGTAGAGTGATCCTAATATTTTGGGGGTCCAACTGTAGTTAATTCACTAGTGGGGTGCATGTGTAATTAGTTAACTCAATTAATTGAGTTAAAATAATTTTAACTAGTTCTAACTGAGTGATGAATTAGTGAGAGGTCCAATGAATTAAATTAGATTTAATTCAAAAGTAGTGATCAATCAGATAACTAATGATTCACTATTAATAACTGCATGCATGTCAGTTCTGAGCAAGACCTAGTTGAGACAGAGGTTAAAGGGAACATAACTATCAGTTGTATTTTTAGAGAATTTCCCGAGTGCAATGATAAAGTCATGAGGATGCCATGAGGTATTGCACAATCAAGGAAGGCTGATTTTCCTATTTAATAGGGGCCTAATTCTTTAGGAATTGTGTGAGAAAGGCAGGTTGAGAATTGGCTATGTGTTTGTCCAATTTTGCCTAGATCAGTGGGAGACAATTAACAAAGTGCTGGAGAATCTCAAGGGAGATTAAGAATTGTATTGTTTCATGATTCCTTGAATTTATACAATATATGATAGCGAGATTTTAAGCATTTTCTTTCCCCAAGAATATCTTGTGTTGTGCGATTGATTTACTTATTTCTCTTACTTGCATGTGATTGAGCAATCGTGTTTTGTATTATAAAAATATTGTAGAAGGATCCAATATCTTGTTTTAGTACATCACAATATTGGATTGAATCCATTGATATAGAAATTCTATAAATCTATACATGGTATCAGAGCGTCAGGAATCCAAATAGAAGAGCATAAATTGAGTTTGTCTTGAACATGTTCAAATTTGTAGATTTATTCTTTAGGATCCAACAAAAAATTAAGATGTCTTTCAATGGCTTGAGACTCAAATATGATATCGAGGAAAATTTGAATTATATTTCATGGAAGGACAGGATGGAGGCAGTGTTGGAGGACAACAGGTTGAATTAATTCATATATACTAATATTCCCAAGCCCGTAGCAACAAATGCCCAACTTCTTGATGCATGGAAAAAGAAGGTAGAAAAGGCGAGAAGGATATTGTTAGAGGGAGTTTGAGATCATATTGTCTCAAGTCTCCATGGAAAGGAAACTCCATATGCTATGTGGAAGGCCTTGACAAATTTGTTCCAGAATAACAGTGACCACAGGAAGTTGGTGTTGAAGGACAAGCTCAGAAATATCAATATGGAGGAGGGCAAGACGATACCAACGTACTTGGTGAAGTTCACTCAGTATCGAGATGAGCTTGGAAGTGTTGGTGTGACAGTAGCCTGGGATGATTTGGTAAGCGTATCACTTCTAGGCCTTCCCAAGAGCTAGCATAGTTACCAGGGCTTTGTGAATGGGAGGGATAATTTACCAGACTGAGATCGTTTGTGGTCTGACTTAGTAATAGAAGAGATAAGGCAGAGCACCAGAGACGGGACCTCCAACACCACCAAAGAAGAATATTGTGCATTAGTCGCAAAAGGAAAGAAAGATAAGGGAAATAAGTCCCAATGTGAATAGGGAAAGAGAGACTTGTCCAATATCAAATGTTTTCAGTATCACGAGCATGGGCACTATGCCTTGAATTTTCCACAGAAGAAGGCAAGCAAGAAGGAGCCTGCAGTTGCAGTGGGTGAAGTGATAGCTTCATAGTTCGAGCTTGATTTTACTCTCATTGCATGCATGACCAACACTGTAATGGGATGCATGTGGTATCTATACAACAATGCCTCATTCCATATGACGGGGAATATATATCTCTTTAGTGACTTGGAGGAGAAGGACCTCTAGGAGAACATAGAGTTTGGAGATGATGAGATGGTATAATGTGACCAACATAAGTATAGTTAACTTTCAGAGGGAGTCTAGCTACCCTCTCAAACTGCCAGATGTTTTGTATGTTCTAGGCCTAAGGAAGAATCTTGTCTTTGCAGCGTTATTGGAAGACCATGGTTATGATGTGATGTTTAGAAAATAAAAGGTTTTGCTTAAACACATAGTCACGAGACAGGTGAAACAGATCAGTGTAAGAGTCAATAAAATTTATGCACTCGAGGTCGAGGATGCATGTAAATCTTTGAGGAGAAAAGTAGCAGATAATGACTTGGTAGTTGAGAGGGAGCAATTATCTCTCAACATGCAACCTTAGAAGAAATCTTAGAAGGTTGTGGAGCAGTCATAATTGAGAAGTAGTGAGGAGACCGAGTGGAAGAGTCCACTTAAGAAAAGACCTCCAGGAGGGAAATTTTGAGCTAGATGGGAAGAGGGAGTACATGCAACTATACCTCTAGGTGAGAGGTGGGGAAATGTGCAGATATAATCCCAAGAAGAAATTTGGGTAGGGTCCATAGAGATGGTGTGTCTCATGGGTCGAACCTGGCTACGAGGAGCCCACAATACAATAGTATTAGGAACGATCAGTTGAATTGATGCAGTGAGATGTCAGGAAGATAGAAATTAGAGTGACAGATATAAGATACTGGAGCACATATTAGAATTGGTAGCAGTGTAGAGGGCATGGATGTAGATGTCAACAATAATGCAGAGAGTCCAGAAGATAGGTGTATTAGCTAGCATCACTCAGAAGACTATGATGACATATGCATTATACTAATTCATTTTTTCGAAGGCTATTCAGTTTCAGGAGTTGCAAGTGCAAAAAACACTATAGAAGTGTTGCATGCATAAAATTCCAAAGGTACCAGATCGGGATATATTGAATTCCTTTCTTGTTGAGAGGGAGTGTTGAAATTTGTAACAAGAAACAATGAAATTGGCAACTATAAAGGAAAAAAAATTTACACACAATGGTGAGGAAATTCTATTGCATAATGGTGAGGGATTTCTGATGCACATTGGTGAGGAAATTCATTTACACACTAAAGAGGAATTTCAATTACAAACTGGTGAGGAATGTCGGTGTCTAATTTATTTTTCCCTTAAATAAATTGGACAATAAATTGTAATTTCATCACATAACAACTTGTATTAGTTAACTAATTCATGATGACTAAGTTAGCTCAAGAAATTCAAGTTGAGGGTCTAAGATGAGGCATGTAGAGTGAGCCTAATATTTTTGGGGTCCAGTTGCAGTTAATGCACTAGTGGGGTGCAAGTGTAATCATTTAACTCAATTAATTGAGTTAAAATCAGTTTAACTAGTTCTAATAGAGTGATGAATTAGTGAAAGGTCCATTGAATTAAATTAGATTTAATTCACAAGTAGTGATCACTAATATAACTAATGATTCTCTATTAATAGTTGTATGCATGTTCGTTCTGAGGAAGACCCAATTGATAAATAGGTTAAAGGGAACATAACTATCAGTTGTAATTTTAGAGAATTACCCAAGTGAAATTATAAATTCATGAGGATTCCATGATGGATTGCACAATCAAGGAAGGATTATTTTCCTATTTAATAAGGGCCTAATTCTTTAGGATTTTCATGAGCAAGGTAGGCTGAGAATTGGCATTGTGTTTGTCCAATTTTTCCTAGATTAACATGAGACAATTGGCAGAGTGCTAGAGAATCTTATGAGAGATTAAGCATTGCATTGTTTCATTATTCCTTGAGTTTATACAATATATGATAGAGGGATTTTGAGTAGTTTCATTCCCCAAGAACATCTTGTGTTGTGCGATTTATTTACTTATTTCTCTTACTTGCATGTGATTGAGTGATCGTGTTTTGTATTCCGCAAATATTGTAGAAGTATTCAATATCTTGTTTTAGTACATCACAAGATCAGATTGAATCCATTGATATATAATTTATATAAATTTCTACAAAGAATATTATAGAATATCCAAAAATTATCATTAATTAAGGATAAAGGCATGCAAAAACCTAACATTATATGTCTACTGACTATGTTAAATACCAAGCTACTAGCAAAAAATGGCTTCCATTATTTGGGATTGTACTTGTTCCATAGTCTAGTAGTGCATCTAAGAGTGATATTTGAGAAAATAAGAGAGGAGGATGTGGATTCTATAACATCCATTCAAATCAAAATTTCATAGGAAATTCCATAATGAGTATCCTTTTCTTTGTATTTGCATATCATAACTGAAGAAAATATAGTAGAGCATAATATTAACCTTATAGCTAGGTTTTCTCCCATTATGGGTTTCCTAGAATATATCTCGTGTTCATTCATGAGGCAGGTGTGTACATTAATATATTATTTCATTTTCACATTTTAGTCATTTTCATAATCCGAGAAATAAGTTGGTAATAATTTATCTTAAATCTAAGGAAATTAATTACATAATATAAGATTTTAGAATTCTATTAGATCCATTGTGACATTTTTTTCTAGTGGAATATCCATGGAATTTTACACATCATATTGGTATCATCACAAATTTATTTGGGATATTTTTTGAGAGTTGCAAGATATAGGAGTTGGCTTAGCAAGGAAGTTTTAGAACCTTAGCCATGATAAATGAGTCCACTAATGAAGACCCCCAATATGTAGCATAAGAGATCATTTTGAGGCTGGAATAGAAATTTGTTTATATCATGCACAACGTGGCCTTCGCATGGTGGCTCTAATGAATAATTTCAACCATTATGAGGAGGTTTATGGATCTAACTTAGAAGTTGGATCAAATGATAAATCGAAAAATAATGAAGATCAAGAAAAGAAGTCAAACAAAGGGATCGATAACAGAAACCAAGTTCCATTGTTGTGACCCCTTCACAACCTCTATTCAAAATGGAAGAAAAGGTGGACATATAGTCCTATAAAGGGGATATTGACATTGTTTAGTTGAATCAATGGTTGCAAAAATTAGGAATTTAATTTCCCACAAGATAGATAAATGTAATGAAACTATCCCCCTCAAGGTATTTTTAAGGGAATGGGTGTGTATACGTGATCTCTAGGGTTAATTAATGTTCCCATTTTTAGTTTCCTCTATAATACAACCATGATGGATTTCCAGGGTACATGATGGCAGGTCATTGCAGTAGGAGTATGTCATGAGAGGTTTTAGAGGGGTTTTGAAGAGTTTTATGGGATTTGACGACATTCACTTGGCGTATTATATCATCTCCAAAAAATACCTTTGGTTCCGTTGCATTTCGATAATTCCCATAAAAAATTATCACTATTGAGCCTAACTTAATTAATTATGCTTAAGTTGACATTCCAGGAAAAATATTGGATGGAAAACCTTAGTTTAATAAGTCGTTGGAAACAGAAAGAGAAGATATATAGAATGGGATGATGAAAAGTGATTTCCTGTGGCCAAAGTAAGTATGGTGGAAAATTTACCATTTTACCAAATTAGAAGTAACTTAATTAACCACTTAATTAAATAAAAGAAGGGGAAAATAATTTATTAAAAGAAAAAAGCCAAAATTTACTTAAGTGAAAAATAAAATAAAATTAAAGTCCCTTAGATGAAGTCAAGGGGGAGCTTCTAGAATAATAATAATTTTTTTCTAGAATATTGGAGATCTATCTATCGGGCCTTTAAAATTAGGAGGAGGGGATCATATGAGGACATCTTGATTTGTGTATTTTTCTTGTTGAAGGTTGACGAATCAAGTTCTCTGCTTCAGTAGCCCCACAATTGAAACCCTTGGGTGATTTGGTTAGAGTGGACGAAAATCCACATCATCTATTGGTGAGTTCATTCAGAATTCACAGGAGAGCATATTGGTTGCAGATCTATTTTTGGAGGCCATATCTAGTGTTGGAGTGGATATATTCTGAGGCTAGATTTGGTTGGGAGGATCCCATATCAACTATCTTCTAGTGATTTATAAAATAAATTCACACTAATATAAGTAAAGATGAGAATTCCTACATGTGTTGAATGTCTATTTGTTAATTGAAATTTATATTTCCTTGTTTATCGTTAATTTATGGTTTGATCTCTGAAATTTTTTTAACAAATTTTTGACAATATTTTTCTTAAATAAAAATATCGAGAAAATTGTTAAATTGAGTAATCACAATATTACAATGGTATCAGAGAATGGTTTTGGTTAGTTGTGGGTTAAAATCAAAGTGAAGAAAATATTCATATTTTCCAGAGTCATTTTATTTGTAAGTGTTGTGATTTTATTTATTCCCTAAGGATGTCGAGTTGCTTCAGCCATTGATATTTATTTCAAGAGGACGATTTCATAATTGATGAATATTATCAAGGTCGAGTTTTCCTATTGTGAGGGCTGAAGTGTAAACCAAATCTTTCATTATTTTGTATTTTTATATCTCTCCTCAAACAAAATATTGAATTTCCCTCTATATATCTACTAGAAATATTCCTTTGTTTTCATGACAAGTGTTTAACGAAAGTATTGTTCATTATCTGTTTGTTAACAAATATTCAAAGAGAATTATTTGTGCACTAATTGTTTGAAGAAGATCGTCAAAGAAATTTTTAATATTGTGGGGTTGCATTAACATTATCTTAGCTTTGGTACATTAATATTCATTGCCAAAGGTTGTGGGTGCTATTTGTTGGAAAATTCAATGTGGCAGCTACGAATTTAGATTTTCCTTATTCCTTAATTCTTGCTTGTGAATCTTATTTATCTTCTTGTGTTTCTTTATTATATATTTTCATAAAACAATATCAAGATAAAAATAATAAAGACAGTGGGCACTGATATTAGGCTCCAAGCCAGGGAAAAACCCCTCCAAGGGTAAAACCCATAAAATATTGTTATGAAACTAGCTACAAAAATAAAAGAAAAGGGAGATCAACGCCTTAGAAATCAGCCACTTCGAGAGGGCAACTTCCAATACATTACATAAATGAAAAATTCTTGGATGATCCAAATGAAAAAAACTCCTTCTATATATAGGAGTCCATGGGATCATAATATAATCCTAGCCGACCTAGCAATAATAATGTAAGGGCACAATAATAACAATATTGGGGTTACAGGGCACAACAATAACAATAAGGGGGTTACACTAACAACAATAAGCGGCTATACTAGTAATATAGGGACCTAACATGCCCCTCTCCTTCAAAAAAGTGTTGTCCTCAATGCTTGAGTAGCTCTGGATGCTTCTGTATAAAATTATCATCCTCCCATGTAGAATCTTCAGTGGGTAAGTTCTTCCATTTGATGAGATACTCTGAAATTGATCGATTTCGTAGATGTCGAGTTCTTATTGAACCGTGACTACTTCAGCTTCCAATATGATTTTTCCTTCCTCATCAATCTCTGGAAATATTGTTTGAACTGGAAGTTTGTCCCCTATAACCTTCTTTAAGTATGAAACATGGAAATCTGGATGCACTCGCAAAGAAGTAGGAAGCTCCAATTTGTATGCCATAGTACCAATATTTTGCAACACCTTGTAAGGACCATATTACTTTGGTGATAATTTATTATCCTTCTTAGCTTACATGAGGGACATTTTTTTGTATGGTTGTAGCCGTAAAAATACCCAGTCTCCTACATCACAACTTCTCTTGCTGCGATGTTGATATGCTTGTTTTTTCATTTTATTTTGTGCCAAATTTAGGTTATCTTTTAAGAGTTGGAGAACTTCTTGTTGATGCTCGATGTGATCTTCCACTAATTTAACCTTAGAATTTTCTCTTAAAGAAGATGTGATGGATGGTGGATGATATCCATAAAGTGCCATAAATGGGGTAATTTTTGCTGCAGTATGGAAGGAAGTGTTATACCACCATTCAGCAAGAGGTAAACACTTCACCCATTGTGTTTGCTTATCAGATTAAAAACGATGAAGATATCATTCCAAACATTTATTCACTATCTCAGTTTGACCATCAGATTGAGGGTGATAATATGAGCTATGAGTTAGTTGAGTACCCAAAAAAGAAACTAATTATGTCCAAAAATTTCTATTAAAAATGGGATCTTTGTCACTTACAATAAACTTTGGGTTTCCATGTAGCTTTTGAATTGTTTCCATAAATGCAGTAGCAATTGTACTTGCTTTAAATGGATGAGATAATGCAAAAAGGTGTGCATACTTGGTAAGTCTATCAACTACCACCATGATGACACTCTTTACTTCGGACTTAGGTAAATGTGTGATAAAATCCATTGAAATATTCTCCCAGCGTTGACTTGGAATGGATAAAGGTTGTAGAAGCCTCGGGGTCTTAATTGTCTCAAATTTATTTTGCTGGCAAACAAAACATCCCGCCACAAAATTTTGAATATCAGATTCAAGGCCATCCTATTTTTTTTTTTTTCTTCACCCTGTGGTAATATTTTAAATCTTGAGTGTCCTCCTAAAGGAGAAGTGTGCAATTCCAAAAGAATATTTTGTTTTAGTTGGGAATTCTTGAAAATATATAAGTGATCTTTGTACCATAAGGAATCATTTTTCCAACTAAATGTATTAGATGTAATAGGATCTTGCTGCAACTTTTGAATGAGTGTCCACGCTTCTTTTTCCTTCTTCCATTCATCCCTTGATTTGGTTATCCAATCTGGTTGGATAATAGAAATGACACAAAGCAATGCTTCCACCTCTTCATCCTTTCTTGAGAGTGCATCTACAGCAACATTTAACTTCCCTTTTCTATAGATGATTTCAAAGTCATATCCCAACATCTTTGTGACCCATTTTTGCTTCTCTTCTGAAGATAACCTTTGTTCCAAAAAGTGTTTAATACTATCATGATTAGTTTTTACCTTGAAGTTTCTTCCCATTAGGTAAGGTCACCATTTCTTTAGTGCATGTAGTATTGCCAACATTTCCTTCTCATAAATAGCTTTCTACAAATACTTTCCTTTTATTGGACGACTTTCAAAAGAAATTGGTCTTCCTTCTTGAATTAAAACAACACCAATTCCATTTCTTGAGGCATCACATTCCACAATAAAGGTTTTTGTCAAGTCTGGCATATCTAAGACTGATGCTAGGCACATTGCCTCTTTAAGATGTTCAAAGGTCTTAGTTGCTTCAGGAGTCCATGAAAATGCATCTTTCTTCAATAATGTTGTTATAGGTGCTAATATTCTCCCATAATTCTTAACAAACTTGCAATAATAGCCTGTTAACATGATAAATCCTCGCAAATGCTTTATGGTTGTGGGGACTTTCCATTCCTTAATGGCTTTAATTTTGTTAGGGTGTACCTTAACACCCTCATGAGATACAATATGACCCAGATATTCCACCTCTTATACTCCAAAGAAACATTTGGATGTTTTTGCATATAATTTTTTCTCCTCCAATAGTTTGAGCACCCTGTCAACATGTTGAACATGATCCTTCCAAGACCTGTTGTAGATTCATATGTTATAAAAAATACTAGCACAAATTTTCTATGGAAGGGTTTGAAAATGGAATTCATCAACCCTTGAAATGTAGAAAGTGCATTGGTAAGGCCAAAAGGAATGACCAAAAATTCGTAATGACCCTCATGAGTTTGAAATGTTGTCTTCAGAATATATTCAGTCTTCATTCTAATTTGATGATATCCTGAACGAAGATCCAACTTGGTAAAATAAATTTCTCCATGTAATTCATCCAATAATTCATCAATCACAAGAATGGGAAATTTATCTTTAATAGTGAGCTTATTGAGCTCCTTATAATCCAGAAATATGCACCATGATCCATCCTTATTGTGCACCAATACTATTGGAGCAGAGAAAGAACTTTGACTAGGTTGAATTATACCAACCTCTAAAATTTCTGCAATCATACATTCAATTTCGCTCTTTTGGACATAAGGATATCCGTAAGGCTTGATGTTTGGAGGAACACTTCCTGGAATCAAATGAATAACATGATCATGATCACAAATATGTGGGAGTCCTTTGGGAGTTTCAAACACCTTGGAATGATTGTCCAAGATTTTTTGGAGATCTAGAGAAATAGATGATTTTGATGTTGGAACTTCAAGGAGCATAATTGTGCAATTACACCTTGTTATTATTTCTTCAGAATTTTTTTCATAACATTATAGCTCATTATCTTTCATGGCTTCCCTACAATACCTCGTAATTTGATTTCCTTTCCTTCTGAAAAAAATTCCAAGAAAAGTTCTTGAAAATTAAAATCTATCGTCCCCAAAGATTGTAACCATTATACTGCTAGTACAACATCAACACCTCCCATTGGAATGGAAAGAATTGGAATAGTCAATACATATTCCCCCATGGTTAGCTTAATATTATGGCATTTTCTAGAGAAATTTATAGTTCCTCCATTTTCAACCATCACTTGACATTCTGGTGCTTGGTATAGGAAACCATTCAATTCCTTGGATACCTTACGATGAATTAAATTATGGGTACTACCGGAATCAATCAACACTTTTACCTTTTTCTTCTTGATATGTCCTTCTATATTGAGAGTTTGAGGAGTGGTAATTCATGCCAATGCATTACATGATATGGTCAGACTCATTTCTTCTTATTGTAGGGTTGTTTCCTAGTGTATATCCTCTTCTTTTGAATTTTCTTATTCATTTTCTTCCTCCTCTTCACAATCTATGTAAAATAATTTCTTCTTAGCACACTTATGACCTTTAGTGTATTTTATATCACAACTATAGCAAAGCCCTTTTGATATTTTTTCTTCCAATTGTTGTGATGTCAACCTTGTAGGTTTTGGAAGTCTAGGAGTAGTAACACTTCCATGTTTATAGATGTGAGTGATAGGCTTCCTTATCGCCATAATTTTACATTCAATTTTTCTTGCCAACCTGAATTCCTTCTCCAATGAATCACATTCCGAAACGCCAACTTCATGTTGGATTTTATCCTTTAAAGTCCCTATGAACACATCAATCCTGTGTTCCTTTGGAATATCAGTTACCCTTATATTCAATTTTTGGAAGTCCTCAATGTACTCCACCACTGAACCCTTTTGTTTGAGATTTATCAATTGGCTAAAGAAGGTGTTGCTCTTTGTATCCTCATAATGTGCTATCATTTCCTCCTTAAAAATTGACCAAGTGATTTTTTTTTTTTACGAGAGAAAAGCCATTGATACCATACAAATGCATTTTTTTCTAAATGTAAAGTTGCAATGTGTACCTTTTGTGTGTTTTTTCACATTATCGAGATCAAAATATTGCTCCATCAGTAGTATCCATGTTACGAGATCCTTGCCATCAAACTTCTTCATATCCATATTTGGAATATGGTGGTTCTTCATTCCAACATTAGAGTTTATCAAATCATGATTAACATTTATTTTTTTCTCATCATGAGTTTCCTCTACTATCTTTCCACCATTAGGAATCATTTCTTGTATTAACCTTGTCATCAAACCTTCCATATCTGCTTTTAGATCATTATTCATGTATTCCATGTTCTCTTTCATTTTTTCATCGATCTTAGCTTCCATGTAATCCATCTTAGATTCCATGCTATTCTTCAAACCATCCATGCCTTTCTTCAAACCATCCATCTTAGCTTCCATGCCTTTCTTCAAAAAAGCCATTTCATTTTTTGTTGATCTTTACGAGAGTGAAATTTGGTGCACTTTATCTTGTAATTTTGATATGTCATGTTGCACTTCTTCCTCTTCATGAGTCATAGTAGAGCCTTCTGAAGGATTAATGGGTGTTGAATTATTTTTAGGTGGCATTTTACAACTCAATAATGATATCTATGCTTCAATATGCCCTTGGAATCACTTCAAACTATTTTTTCACACAAGACATTCAATTCGAAAAAAATACACATCTTTTTCTTACTTTTGAGGAGCTCGATATTGAAACTAAAATATCTCTGTGATTTCGGATATTAAATATTTGAAATTCGTCCCTGTAGTAGCCTTTAAATCTTCTTTTGAATGCCACTGGTCTGACCTGATTTGGATTCTTCAAGGCAACGCTATTCCCAATCTCCCACAATGACCTAATTATGGATTGGTTTAGTATAGAGAACTTGTACGACATGCCACGTGTCATTTCTTCCCCCTTTGGCTTTGAAATTGATACAAAGGAAACTAGAGTCCATGTCTTGGTGAAGAATTTTTACAGAATTCCAATCAGGTGCTTAGAGAGATAGTTATGATGATTTTCCCACGATCACCTCTTTGAGATGAAATTCAGGAGCCTGAAAAACCATAACTTCCACATATCATAGCTCCGAAAATATTATGAACCATGATCTAAATTTTTTACAGGAAGTTCCTCAGGATTGCGGATTTTTTGTGTAACAATTTCAGCTTCTAAACCTTCGTTGAAAGAAAGTTATAGCGCAAATTCCATGATCACATGTTTTAGGTGAAATTCAGGAGCTTGAACAATCCCTAAATTCCACAGATCGTATCTCCAAAAATGTTACAAACTAAGATCTAAAATTTTTACACGGCGTTCCTCAGGATTTCAGCTTCGCTCTGTAAAAATTTCAGCTTCTTAACCTTTGTATAAAAAACGTTATAGTGAAAATTCCACGATGACCTGTTTGGAGCAGCGAAACCCTATAATCCAAAGCTCTAATACCAAATGTTATGAAACTAGCTTCAAAAATAGAAGAAATGAGAGATCAAAACCTTAGAATCAGCCACTTCGAGGGGGAAACCTCCAATACATTACATAAATGAACAATTCTTGGATGATCAAAATTAAAAAACCTCATTCTAAATATAGGAGTCCATGGGATCACAATATAATCTTAGCCGACCTAACAATAATAATGCAAGGGCACAATAGTAACAATATTGGGGTTACTGGGGTACAACAATAACAATAAAGGGGTTACACTAACAACAATAAGGGATTATACTAGTAATATAGGGACCTAACAAATATCATCTATTTTGATATAATATACTTCAAATGAGAGAACAAAGACCCAAACCCTAGACCAAGTCCTCATCCAAGTACCAAGTCAACCCTTCCAATATAATCATATCACCACAACTCATTCCTGCATCAATCTACAACTTCGACCCTACAACTACGCCCTACAACTTTGACCCTGTAGCTGCTATAGAAAGCTAATTCAACTTCTTCAAGAGATCCATCTTTGAGAAAGACTGATCTTCCCAAGGTAAATGAAGTATAAACATAGTATTTCCTCTTCCTGTAACTCGATACTGCAACTCGTCCTACTGCAACTAAGATCTGTAATTTTTTCCTTCCTAGAGGCTTCAAAAACCCAAATTATTCACATGTGTGAGAGAGATAGAGCCTAAAAGCAAGTTTTATTCATTATTTCTTCTTCTAGACCTTCGCTCTTCTTATATTACTGCTTCCCAACTACAGATCAAACCTCATTTCTTGAGATCGAACATGTTAGTGAGTGAGTGCCAAATGAGCTGAATATGCTCCTTTATATAACCTTTTCAAGGGGTCTAATTTCTTCCTTTAGTACAACCTGTACTTTGGAGGTTTCTAGGACTTTATAAACTCAAAATAACTTCTTTTGCAATATATATTTTTCTTGGAATGGTCTTATAAACATGATGTTGACTCTCTTTTCTTATGACAATATATCCTATGACCTAACAAACCCTAGAAACATGAAGAACCAGCTTTTACCTAAAAGACCATAAATAATGAGGATGAAACCCATGCTTTAAAATAATAAAATTTTCTTTTATTCATTTGTTTTTTTACATAAGATACATATTTAAATGAGTAAAATAACAATTATGAAGACCGAAACTAGTTACATTTCCAACACTCCCTTTTAACTAAGGAGGTATTCATAATTGTACAACCACTACAACGTCATTCTCAAAATGAAGAGTTCTCATAAGAAAAGTTAGATTCATAAGCCAAACATAAGCATCAACATTATAACCAAGACTATCTTTCAAGGCCTAAATAGACAAGCTCAAATTAATTCAAGCACATTATGTTGGGATGTTTTACTACAAGGCACATACCCCACTTGGATGTTCACAAGGTATGTCCTTTTAGGACTATTTTTATCTTGGATTTCCAATCCTCAAAGAATATCTGTCCTCTTCAACCACTCTTATATTGGATACATGTCCCATTCTTAGAGAGTGTCAGTACCTTTTCTTTCTTCGATGCTTTATCTTCAAGGAAACCACAGATGCTTATCCAATCCTCCATCATTTTCTCTCAAAGGCCTCCACTTAGACTTACGATTGTTAGTCTTGGTCAAGTGCTTGACACATCATGAAGATAATGCACATGTAATGTCCATCATCACTCCTTCTCAACCAGAGAGTATATTGCTATTCCTTCTTAACTAAGGAATATATCCTTTCTCCTATTCAAATAGACTCATTTTCTCCCTATAAAATCCAAAGAAGATTCTAGAATTCCTTTCTATTCAGGAAGTCAACACCACAAGATTTGTAGCATGTTTTCGTCAGAGTATCAACTACCTATTCTTTATATATGAATGGCTCCCTCTTTCCTTCGCATCTCATTTTATAAATATTCATTCCTTCCAAGGTATCATGGAGCCATATTATTTATTTAATCTTGTGAAAAGATCCAGATTCATTCCTTCCAAAGTATCATGGAGCCATATTCTTTCTTTAATATTGTGACAAGATCCAAGTCATCAATATTTCACATCAGTTTCATCTTGTCCTCATCAATGAAGATATTATATTGAGCCTTTCTAAAATTCAAGTTGATCATTGCTTCTTGATGAAAGTGATCTCCTTGTCATTGTGCAAACTTGACCTTCAAGTTATATTCTCACACTACTACCTTTTAATCCAAATATGAGAACAACTTGACTTCATAATTTACAAAATCACATGTTGAGATTTCTTCAACAATCATCACATATTCCTGCAATATCCTTCCAGGTATCAAAACAATATGTTAACGAGATAACCAACAAAAAATATTCATATTAAACTTACCTCATCATGGTGGCTTTCTAATTAAGGCATTAACATCCTCATTCTCCTTCTCCACATGAATATTCCTTCATACATGAGAGTGCCTAAGGATCGAAATTGATTACCAAGTTACAATTTTTCTTCTGGAGATTATACTGGATGTTGATCACCATTATATATATTCTAGAGAGAAAGCCTTAATCATTTATTCATTATAGAGTAAGTCAAATTAGTTTTTTAAGAATCATATAACCATACTAAGCATATTTCATGACCAACTTATTTTACAAGATCTTGAATGGATGAATCCTATCCAAGAGTTACTTTAAATATGCAATGCTGTGATTTTATTCTATCATCTAGCTATGTTCCCTAAAATGAGTTTGCAAAATTACCAACTGCATGCTTTCATCCATCAACAATATTATTTCCATAGAATTTATATTAACCTTGTCATAATACTTCTCCCAATAACCTTCCAAAATAATGGTTCTAAGAGGATCATGATGATCCATATTAGAAAAATGACTACTTCTAACATTATGTTAGAATGCTTTGATGAAAAATAATATGAAAAATGGTCCCAGTCTTGTAAATTAAAAGAGTAAATTATTATGACAAAGAAACTCAATGCTACTATCACATGCTTCTATCTATGATTATATGAATTTACAAAACCAATATTCTCTTAGAGAAAAAAACAATGCATTCTATTCTAAAGAGAAGACAAATTTCCTAAAGAGCTTGATAGGGAGGATGCCTTCTTCAATAGTAAATATCCTTAACATCTTCTTTCTTCAACTTCTCAAGTTTTATTATCTCCTCGGATGTGTGAGATTCACTTCTTTCCTTTATTTTGTTTTTTTTTATTGTTTGGATAGTCCATATTAAAGTGTCCATATTCATCACACCCAATGAGCTTAACCTTGGACATGTGTCTAGCTTCTTCTTGGAATTTCCAAACCTTCCCTTCTTCAACTTCTTGGTCCTCACTATGAAGGTTTGAGATTGTTCATTTGATTCGATATCATCATTTTCCTTGAGTCTTATTTCTTCCAAGATGAATTGATCCCACAACTCATCGAAAGGAGTTGATTCTTCCTTAGAGTAGATTCCCATTGCAAATCTGCTCCATTTTGATGGAAAATAATTTAATACACATATAGTCATTTCATAATCATAAAATATCTCCTCAAGCCCCTGCAACTGATCTCTTATTTGAGAAATATTCATAATAAAGGAGGCCATATCCTCATTCTTAGATTTATTCATTTTCTATAACTTATTTCTCAAAGAAATATTTTGTCCTGATGTACTTATGAGTACAAATTCCCTAGTTTGTCATACATAGACTTTCAAGTCTTCAAGTTAGAAAAAAATGGGACAAGATGGTCCTTAATGGATTCCACAATGATCCTTTGTTCCCTTACCTCCCCTTTCTTGTATTTTTCTAGATATCGAGTCTTATATTTGCTAGGTTCAATGACTTCCCCAAGAACATACTCCTTTACTTCATGTTCTATAAGTGTAAGGTGAATCCTTTTCTTCCATGCTAGGAAATTTGCTAAGCTAATGAGCTTATTACTTTCCGTGCAGATAGAACACATAAGAATTTTGATTCATGCATAGAATAATATTATACTTACTTGGTAATCAATATTCTTCCCTTATCTAATGATGTATCCAACTATGTTATGCTTTCAAGATCTTCAAAGGGACTTCAATGATGTCCTAGAAAGATTTCTTCTAGGATACCTTTAGCAACAAATTCCAAGAGTGATGAAACATGCCTTTTAATGATCGTTTTAATAGATCTCCTTCCAAAAGATATAAAAAACCTTATTGTAGTATTCCTCTTCATGATTTCCTTTGATCAGGGCTTGATGTAGTCTTCTGCAAGTAATTACCCTTAGCAAACCCTTCTTGTGTCCACAAGATGATCCTTCTAGCTGCCTTATTTTTCACCTTAGCTCAGATATCATGTTGGAAAATGTAATGTTGAAACTACTAATTCATATTTTACTTATACCTTAATACTTTCTTGTGAATCTTATCTATCTTCTTGTGTTTATTTATTATATATTTTCATCAAAAAAATATCAAGTCTTAAAAAATTAAAGACAATGGACACAGATATTAGGCTCTAAGCCAAGGAAAAAGCCCTCCAAGGGGAAAACCTAGAAAACATCTTCTCTTCTTATAGAATCTGATTCATTGAGACAAAAAATACCCAAACCCTAGAATAAGTCCTCCTGCATGTACCAAGTTAGTCCTTATAATAGAATCCGATCACCACAACTCAATATTGCATCATCTACAACTTCAACCCTGAAACTTCGTCTTGCAAGTTCAACTCTGTAGTTGCTATAGAAACCCTAATTCAACTTCTTCAAGAGATCCTTATCTGATCAATACAGATCTTCCCAAGGTCATTGAATTAAAAAAAATTATTTCCTCTTCCAAAAATGTGATACTGCAACTCATCCTATTGTAACTTAGACTTGTAATTTCAGCCTTCTTGGAAGTTGTAAAAATTGTGAAAATTTCAAATCTAAAATCCTATTGAAGCAACTCGAAATTATTCTTCTAATTGTTAATTAATTTAACAATTTATTTACTACGGAAAATAATGAATAAACCACATTACAACCTTCACAAATAAAACCGTGGAAATAATAGCATTGGAAACTGAGAAAATACTAACACACACACAATAATTAACACATTTGTTTTGGACAAGTGTCCCTGAAAAACCAAAATTGGGAAAAATAGTGCAACAAACGAGGGTTTTATTATTAAGAAATAGTGAAATATGAGTACAATATATAGATTCCAAACTAGGAATCCAAAAAAAAAGTAAACCTGGCAAAAATTACCTAAAGGTATTTCCATTCCTCCACAAGAAACCCTGCCACAAATTTCCTTAAGAAAAATTGTCCTCCTGGACCCTTTGCGTCAAATTCTGCACAAACCCTTAGACATCTAAGACTATAAATACTTCTGATGAAGTCATTCTTCCTTCTTCTAAGGAAACTGATTATTCGGCCTTTTGGGAGACTTTCCTAGCCTCTTCATTGCCTCACTAGGAACAACTCAACCCCTTGCTGCTACATCTACAGATGTGGAAAACTTCCTCCATATCACTATCTTTTCCCTTCACTAACTCTACTTCGATCTCTGGCTCTCTAACAACTACTACTACTCTCTGGAAATTAATCTGCTAAGGAAATCAAACTGTTGAAGTGTGTTCTCCAAGTTCCCTTTGACTTCTTCTTATAATCCTTTGTTGGGACTCCAATGGCAAATATTAAATATTAATCAAGGTCTAGGATCATCTTGAAGTAGATCCATGTGAGTTTCTAGACTATTCTCACCTTGACTTAATGAAGTATGTGTTAGAAAATTATATATTACAGAGCAATGCAAAACATAAAATATGCGGAAAATACAAGCACACAAAACACATAAAACCAGAGAGACATAGATATACGTGGTTCACCCAGTTTGGGCTACGTCCACCCCGAACAGCCAATCCTTACTTTCTATTATCCAGCAAAATGAAGAGACACAACCTAAAGTAGATCCACTGTCATATCCTCTGTTATCTCTCATAGTCTCCCTCTGTGTTTCTCGCTCCGAGAATACACATACAATACATAGCCACAATACAATACCCTCATAAAAGTGAGGGGTTGCATTCTAGGGAAAAAAACCATAAACTAAACATAACTTCTACCGTCAGATCATTTTCCTTAATGAATGGCCCAGATTGACTAGAAATTACTATACTTTTACAAGGCAATTTTACATCTGTTTTTAGCTTTGGGGTTGCTGCCCCCGAAACCCCTCACCAAGGGGGGGCTCCATAAATTCATTGTCGCCCCCCCGCTGGACCCCCCATGGCAGTGATTAATTAATGGGCCACGTTGTCGCCCCATTTAAGGTACAGGGGTCCAATTTTGTGATACAAAATAAACAAGATAATCAGGCTCCACACCCAACAATCTCCCACTTAGAGACTGATTGTAGCAACTCCACCACTGCTTCATTTGCTGGACAATGACTCCTATTTGGACCTGGCTATTTCTCATCTTCATCGTCATCCTTGAAGACCAATTGAAACTGAGCACGTTCTTATTTTCTCTCTGGTTACAACTTTTGTTAGCATATCTGCAGGATTCTGGCTAGTGTGTATCTTTTCCAGCTTCAACTCTCCATCTTCCAATACTGACCATATGAAATGGTACTTGAGATGTATGTGTTTAGTCTTGGAATGAAATGCTGAGTTCTTTGCAAGATGAATAGCACTTTGGCTATCACTGTATAGTGTGCCCATATCATGCTTCTTACCCAATTCATCCATGAACCTTTGTAACCAAATCATTTCTTTACTAGCCTCTGTAGCAGCAACATACTCTGCTTCTGTTGTTGAAAGTGCAACAACACTTTGGATTTTTGAAACCCAACTGACAGCTGTTCCACCTACAATAAATACATATCCTGTAGTGCTCCTCCTGTTATCTCTGTCACCTGCCATATCTGCATCAACATATCCTTGTAGAGAAATGTTTGAACCACCAAAGCATAATGCTTGCTTTGTGGTACCTCTCAAATATCTGAGAATCCATTTTACTGCCATCCAATGTTCTTTTCCTGGATTATTCATGTACCTGCTTACAACTCCCACTGCATGTGCAATATCGGGCCTTGTGCAGACCATTGCATACATTAAGCTTCCAACTGCTGATGCATATGGAACTTTAGACATATAATCCATGTCTTCTTGGGTCTTTGGGCACATCTCCTTACTAAGTTTTAAATGGCTAGCAAAAGGTGTACTAACAGGTTTTGCATTGTGCATATTAAATCTTTTCAACACCTTTTCTATGTACTCATTCTGAGACAGTGTTAATTTGTGATTTTTCTTGTCTCTAGTTATCCTCATACCAAGGATTTGTTTTGCGGCTCCCAAATCCTTCATTGCAAATGAATTTGCCAATTTTCTTTTGAGCACATTTATTTCCTGCATGTTAGACCCTGAAACAAGCATGTCATCTACATACAATAACAATATAATATAGCTGCCATCATTTTTCCTTTTTAGATAAACACAATGATCAGAGTGACATCTAGTATAACCTTGTTCAGACATAAACTTGTCAAATTTTAGATACCACTACCTTGGAGCTTGTTTTAAGCCATACAAGCTCTTCTTTAACCTGCACACCAATTTTTCTTTCCCTTTTACCTCATATCCTTCTGGTTGCTGCATGTATATCTCTTTCTCCAAATCTCCATGGAGAAATGTTGTCTTTACATCTAACTGTTCAAGATGTAAATCTTCCGCTGCTACAAGACTTAAGATAGTTCTGATTGAATTCATCTTAACAACAGGAGAAAATATTTCATCAAAATCAATACCTTTCTTCTGTGGAAACCCCTTCACCACAAGTCTAGCTTTGTACCTCTGTTTTCCTCCATCTTCTTCCTTCAGCCTGTAAACCCATTTATTCTGCAATGTAGTTTTACCTGCAGGCAACCTGACTAAGTCCCAAGTCTGGTTATGCATTAAGGAGTCCATCTCTTCTTCCATGGATAGCTCCCACTTCTTCCTGCTTTCAACCTGCATTGCTTCTTCATAACATTCAGGTTCACTAGAATCAGTCAAAAATAAATAATATAATGAAGGAGAGTATCGTTCAGGGGGTCTACTTATCCTGGTAGATATTCTAACACCACTTTCAGGTGTTTGAGGTGCCTGTTGCTGTTGTGGTGGTTGTTGCTGTTGTGGTTGTTGATTATTATTATTTTCAGGCACCTTTACTTTTTCAGTTATCTCATCAAGAACTATGTATTCCTTGCTTTCTTTTTCCTGTTTCTTTTCCTGCAATTGATTCTTATACAAGACCTTTTCATTGAATATTACATCTCTGCTCCTAATTATTTTGTGATTTTCATAATCATATAAGCAATAAACAAAATCATTAACACCATATCCAATAAAGTTACATTTCTTTGATTTTGCCTCAAGCTTTGTTCTATTTTCTTTCTTAATATGGACAAAGGCCTCACAACCGAAAGGCTTTAAAAAAGAGTAGTTTACCTTTTTACCCGTCACGCCTTCTACTGCCATCCAAAAGACTTGGAAAGTATATCTTGTTTATTAGATAAACAAAATTATCTCTGACATCTAAATCAAATTGTAAGGCAATCTTGCATGCAATGAATCTGTTCACTGCCAGCTCCACATCCACTGCCAGCTCCACATGATTTGTTAACATTCTTATCTTCATTTTGTTTCTTGTATGGTGTTCTTGGGCTTCAAGGTCCTCTCTATAGGAATTCATACTTTCTGGCTTAAGTGCTATCAAACTCTTTCTTTGTGAATATTCCTCCCATTGTGAATCTAGGAACACTTCAACTTCTTTCCTGTCTCAATCTCAACCAAAGCTTTCCATTCTTGAAAGTATCAAATACATCAGATTTATTCTGAATACAATAAATCCATGTTTTTCTAGTTGCATCATCAATAAAAGTAACATAATAACGAGAGCCACCGAGAGATGATACCTGAGCAGGTCCCCATACATCTGTATGCACAAGCTACAATTTTTCGCTCTTCTTTTCTTTCCCAACTCTGAGAAATCTGACTCTCTTCTGTTTTCCATAAATGAAATTCTCACAGAAATCCAAATCAACATTCTTCAAACCTGGCAGCAAATTTCTTGAGTGAAGAATTTTCATCCCCTTCTCACTCATGTGTCCGAGCCTATGATGCCATAATGTTGCATCTGCTCCTTTGGAAGTTAAAGCATTAACAGATTTAGAAATACCATTGCATAAATACAATGTACCAACCTTTTCGCCTTTTGCTATTACCAGGGCTCCTTTGGTGACCTTCCAAGTTTTATCTGTGAAAGTTGTCACACAACCTTCACCGCCTAACTGCCCTATTGAAATCATATTTTTCTTCAGATCTGGAACATGCCTTACCTCCTTTAGTAGCCATTGGTTTCTATTCTGTTGTTTTACAAGAACTTTACCCATTCCAACAATTTTACAGGGTTTATCATCACCCAAACGAACTTGTCCAAAATCTCCTTGAACATAGTCATGAAAATATTTCTTGTCAGGTGTGGCATGGAATGAAGCCCCTGAATCTACAACCCAAGAATCAGTAACATTTTCGAAAGAAAGAATCAAAGCATCTTGTAACACATCACCTGTCACATTTGCTTCATGATTGTTTTCTTGTTGTGTGTCTCCTTCTTTTCCCTTCTTAGATCTATAGTCTTTCTTTAGGTGTCCTTTCTTTCCACATTTCTAGCACACTATCCCCGATCTGGACTTGGATCTGCCTTTCCTTGATTTACTGTGATATCCCGAGCTCTTTCCTCTTTCCATTCTTCTTCCCCTAGACTCTGCACTCAAAGCATTACTCGATGTCTCACCGGAGCTTTTCTGTAGCATTTCCTCACTAAGGATAGCACCGACAACATCATCAAACTTTAAAGTAATAGATCCAGAGACAGAGTTACTAATGGCCATTACTAAACCATTCCAACTCTTTGGCAATGAGCACAAGAATAATAGAGCTCTAACTTCATCATCAAAGTTTACCCTTACAAAACTTAACTGATTGGTAACTATATTAAAATCATTTAAATGGTCTACAACAGATCCACCTTCCGACATCTTCATATTAAATAGTCGTTTCATAAGAAATACCTTGTTTGAGGCCGAGGGTTTTTCATATAGTTTTTCCAACGTCTAAATCAAACCCTTTGTTGTTGTTTCCTTCAAAATATTGAAGGCGACTGACGCCGCAAGGCACAACCATACTGTTTTGAGTGCCTTTCTATCGAGAATGTTCCATTCCGCGTCTGTCATGGCTGCCGGCTTCTTTGTTTTTCCGCTCAATGGTAGGTACAGATCTTTCTGATATAGATAATATTCCATCTGCATCTTCCACAGTGGGAAGTTTTGGCCGTTAAATTTCTCGACCCTAAACTTACATCTTCCGACATTGCTCCCACTCGAACCAAGAACCCTTCTTTCCTACGAGTTTATCAACCAAATATACCTTCAGCTGTGATACCAGTTATTAGAAAATTATATATTATAGAGCAATGAAACACATAAAATATGCGGAAAATACAAGCACACAAATCACATAAAACCAAAGAGAAATAGATATACGTGGTTCACCCAGTTTGGGCTACGTCCACCCCGAACAGCCAGTCCTTCGTTTCTATTATCCAGCAAAATGAAGAGACACGACCTATAGCAGATCCGCTGTAATATCCTCTGTTCTCTCTCACAGTCTCTCTCTCTGTTTCTCTCTCCAAGAATACACATACAATACACAGCCGCAATACAATACCCTCATAAAAGCGAGGAGTTTCCTTCTAGGGAAAAAAACCATAAACTAAACATAACTTCTATCGTCAGATCATTTTCCTAATGAATGGCCCAGATTGACTAGAAATTACTGTACTTTTACAAGGCAATTTTACATCTGTTTTTAGCTTCGAGGGAATTTCCACCGAAACCCCTTGCCAAGGGGGGGCTCCATAAAGTCGCTGCCGCCCCCGCTGGACCCCCCATGACAGTAATTAATTTACGGGCGGCGTTGCCCCCCCATTTAAGATACAGGGGTACAATGCTATGATACAAAGTAAACAAGATAATCAGGCTCCACACCCAACAGTATGATTATCTAACCATATTCCCTAAGTTTAGACTTAGGAAGTATTTAAAAATCAGATAATAATCTAATTAAGTCATCTCTAGGGGGGATTTCGAGAAATGATTTCTCAGTTTTGGAGATCTCATCTATTCTAGCCTCTCTACCAAATTTCATGGCTAGAAAACATCTGGTGCTACAAAAACTAACACTCCCTCTTAGCGAGGATTGTGTTCTAGTGCTTCAAACCTTGCTACAACAATTTGTCTCTCTATAAACCTCTGTCACACTGTCAATGTATGGCTTCTTCTTCCCACAAAGCACTATGTAACTCTGATGCTACATTTGTGCTTCTGCTGACACTACATACTTCTTCCATTCCTACATTTGCACTGCAACTCCCTCTCATATATTTTTTCTGCAACTATAAGTACTGCAGCTGAGAGGCATCCGAAATACTGAATCACTTGTTTCTTCTTCATCTTTCTCCTGAGTCTTGACTACTACTAGCCTTTGAAATTTCTTTAAATAATATACGCTATTGCTAACTATGCACTGAGCCACTTGCTCCGCTATCAACACTGCACTTCTCTCCTCAACACTTGATTGCTACTATTCTGCCACTGTCACTTTAACTGCATCTCTGACATTGATCCATCTTTCTACTGAATACTATGGGCCCTTATAGTCAAGTAATTATCCATAAGGTGGACTCCTCAAGGACCCTGGCTAATATTTGTAGCTCTATGGAGATACAACACCAAATCACCCCACCTCTCTCCTAGAGGTATGGCTACCAACATCATGAAGTATTCCTCAACCCTGGAGGATGGCCTATGTATATCAGCATGTGCTTCCGTCTGGCCTTGCTTTTCCTTATTTATGAGAGGACATTGGGTAATTTAGTGTCCAAATGCGCCACACATGAAGCACTTAAACTTAGATAGGTCCTTCTTCTTCTTCTTCTTCTACTCCCCCTGCCCTTGACTCAAACTCTTATATGCAAGGGATACATTCTCCTCCTCCTTCACACTCTTCGATATGCTACTACTACTGCTTCTAATGGAGCTATTTAGCAAACATCACCTCAACTCCTCTTGCTGAAAATTGGCCCACATCCTGTTCTATATTGGTAAAGTGTCTCTGTAATGTTCCCAATTCGCCACTGCTACTTGGAACATTATAATTGCTCCATTTTTGAAATAAGAGGTAGGAAATACAATAAAATATATCCCAGTGTGAAAAGGGATTGAGGTAGGAGGATAAAATAAAGCCTCTTTAGTGTGAAGAGGAGAAAAAGCAAGGAGCTAGCTATAGTTGACCAAGTCAACAACGTTGTCACAAAGGGAGGGAAAGCTACTAGGGCAGCATAGTTTTGAAGGAGGAAACTTCTCAAGGAAGCTACATCACCAATGAGTGGAGCCCATGATGGAGAATATCACCAAGGATAAAAAGGAAGAGATAGCAGCAAAGGGATTCATTCATTCATCTTTTTTCAGTCTTATGACTGATTGAAAGATTCAGCTGTTTAGCCAGAGTTGCAGCACTGTTTAGTGCAAAGTGTTCTCATGCGGGAATTCTATCTTTATCATTGATATAGATGATTGGGAGATCTAAGGAGGAGGTATTGAGTTCAATTCTCATTATATATCTTGAGGAGAGCCATCCTCTAACCTTGATAGCACATTCACTTCCAGTGAATGTGTTATTTCTGCAGCAGCTGTAGTAGCTGGGGTTGCATCTATCCCATTTGTGCTTATTTCAGAAGAGGAGGAGGTTATTTCCACTCCAAGAGATCTATTTAGAAAGGCCTTGGGCCAATTATTGTATTGTGTGTTAATTTTAGATCATATCAGATATCTCTCAATACAGAGTTGCTGGGTACAACTTTATTTTCTGCAGTGTTGTATCTTGTGTTGCTATTTTGCCAGAAACCCTTGCCGGGGGGTCCAATGTGTTTGTAAAAGAGGTCAATCCTCTCATTTATGATTATATAATGAATTAAAGCTTCAGATATATGTTATTCCATCTATTGTTGTATCTTTCATAACAAAAATTATGCTTTTGTTGCCTCTGGCATTTCTATTTTATGAAGTACTGGGGTTGTGGTGATTTTTAGCATATTTTAGTTGGGGAGATCTGTTTAGTGTAGCTAGAGTTATTTATTTCTGATTCCATTCTATATTTAAGCTACATACAGAATATTTTAGAGGATCTAAGCCCTGGTATGCGTTATTTTTGCACTGGTTTCCTTATACAACGTATTCATTGGAGATATTACAGAAATTCCTGAAAAGGAATATTACAGTGGTATTAGAGCTCTTCTCTTGGCTCAGCTTGTGGGGGGGAGATTTATCTTCAGCATGGAGAAGGAAGAAATCTCAAGACTCGTACTTCAAACTCTGCAGAACATTTCAAGGGATCTCAAGGAGATGAGGCATGAAGAGGACTCTTTAGGGTTTTGCCATAAGGCAAACACTAGAAATACAAATGACATGGGACATTCAAATGCATCACAACGCTCCACCATGCCTTCATTTCTAACTGAAGGAGATAAGGAGGGATCTATGGGGGAATATTTTGAAGAATATGAACTCCAGTCTCAAAGGTTCAAGGAGCACTTGAGCTTTCAGGAGTTTTGCCAGATCAAGGATGGAAGGAGGAGTGATCCTCATCAAAAGGAGGAAAAATTTATGCAGGGATCAGCCCTAAAACGCAGTATGGTAGGGTTCTTCTTGTCCACATTTTATGGGACACCTAAGTGCACAGAAAAATCATGGGTGGAGAAGCTGGACATATACTTCCAGCTCAACAAGGTTTCTGAAATAGAAGTCATCAAGACAGATGCGTTGCACCTAGAAGGGGAAGCTAAAGATTGGTGGTTTCATGGACTGACCACACTTGGGCATCATCATATCACTTAATACTCAGCTTTCACCAAGAAGCTAGTGGAGAGGTTTGATCCAAGGGATCCGGAAGCCCGCTTTGCCAAGATAACCAAGCTCAAGCAGGAGGAAGATATTGAGGATTACATTGCTGAGTATTTTCAGCTTTCAGTGATGGTATCCAACCTCATTATGAGCAGGAAGGTATGCATGTTTGTGAATGGGAAGGTTGAACCATTACAAGGGTTGGTCAAGTCTACCAAACCAACCACACTCCTTGAAGCTGTGGAGAAAGCTAGAGATATACAACACATGTTGCCCAGGGAAAGAACCTTTTTGCAGCAAAAGACTCACTCAAGGCCAAGGGATACAATCCCTGCTCAGGATTTGGAGGGGAAATGTGTTACAAGGGGAACACATCATATCAAGACCTTCTCCAAGAAGGATGCCAGCACTGTAAAATCCATAGAATACTTTGCTCCAAGAGGAGGAGTTGTTGTAGCATTAAGAGGAGTCCCAAAGTATCTGAACTTGAGGGTGAGAGGCACCATCATGAGGCAAAGATTTTCTATATTGATAGATAGTGGATCCACTCTTAATTTTATTGATGCATAGCTAGTACACAAGAGAGGAATTCCCATGGAGGAGTTTGAGGGATTTTCAGTTTTGGTCCCAGGAGCCATGACTCTGCAATGTGCTAAGTATGTTCCAGCACTAACCATTACTATGGGAACCTATATATTTATAGACCACTTCTTTGTGGTAGATATTCCAGACACCAATGTCATATTGGGATTCCAGTGGTTAGTCACTCTTGGGATAGTCACCACTAACTGGAGAACCTTGGAGATGGAATGGACTGGAGGGGAGGATAGCCAACAAAAAAGAATCAAGGGTATGAACACATATCCCCCTCAGGTTGTTTCAACACATAGGATGGAGGCAGATCTGCGTAGAGGAGATGTTGAATGGGTAGTGGAGGTGCATATATCTTAGGTAAAGGGCAAGGACTCACTGGTGCATCCAGATGTTCAGTCTCTTTTGGACTGGTATTCTACAGTATTTGGCGATATCCCACCAGGGAAACCTCATGACCGAGGGTTTGAACAAACCATTGAGTTGGAACAAGGGGTAAAAGTAGTGATCACCACTCCTTATAGGCATCCCAAGGCGTATAGGGATGAGATTGGAAGAGCTATCCAAGAGATGCTAGCACTAGGACACATTCGACCTAGTACTAGTCCTTTTGCTTCCTCGGTGGTTTTGGTAAAGAAGAAAGAAGGCACATTGACGATGTGCATGTTGGAAATGTGCACAATGATATTTCCAAGAAAGTGATCAGACCTTGGGAATAAATCTCCTTCAATAAGGATGACATGACCTAGGTTACACCAAAGACAATATTTTGTATATTTCGAATACTCAAAACTAGGGCAGTTCGTAATCATAGGCTTTCTAGACAATACTCATAACAAGTGTAACCATTGTAAGAGAAATGGCCATATGGAGAGTAAGTGTTTTGACCTCCATCCTTGTCACCATTGTGGCAAGAAAAATCATTCATCAGAAAGATGTATCAAGCGATATCAACCACCTAGAGTGAAGATTAGTTATGCATGGATTGATCCTTGGAAGTGGTAATCTACAATTAAAATATTGTCAATGTGTTGTCGACATATTTGGTCTCACATGAAGACAACTTTTCTAGTACAATGAATATGGTTAAACTCTCCTATACCTGAAGAGGGGGAGTTCTAAAATGAAATGACGATGATTGTATCTCCTTTCAGCTGACAAAGGGGTGAAATGATAATGAAATTGAAGGTGGTTGTCATACTAAAATTTTTGACAACATCAACAAACGTAGCCAGTGGGCATTACAACATTCGCTAGTGGGTGATCCACAACAAGAGCAACAATAAGAAGTTTTCAACAGTGGCAGTGAGCAGTTTCTAACAACATCAATAAAAGAAACAATGTTTTTTTTTTAATATCATCAACCAATGGGCAATCATCATCAGCTAGTGGGTGATAATCAAGTAATTAGTGGGCAGTTTCGACATCGACATATTTGCGAGTGGGCGTCTACAACATTTTTTCAGTGGACAAGAAAATTTTCCAATGAGCATCATCAAATTTTGTCAGTGGACAAAGGATGATGATTGCAAGAAAAGGAAATATGGATCCTTTTACATGTTGGCACGTGATGGAGTTATTAAGAAAAATTCTGAGATGAATTAGACTTGTATCTGACTCATGTTCTCTTCAGATTGAAGTTTTTTTTTTGGCATCTAGCTTTGGTGGTTTTTCAAGCAATGTTTTTGCTTGAGGATAAACTCAATAGTTGCAACATAAGGACTTGGAGATAGTTCTAGGTTCTTAATTTGGACTTATCATTGAGGGGGGGAATGTTAGCCTCACTCTCATGTGATAAAAACAATTCAAATTCCAAAAATAATTAAAGTAATGAAACCATGAAAATTAGGAATTTATTCCTAATTTTATACATTGAGTTTGTTCCTTTCAATTAGGAGAAAATTTAGGCCTAGTTGGTTGATATATTCTCTCCAACTAGTTAGGCTCCTAGATTTATATTTTTGAGATTTTTCTTCAACCAAAGTGTCCAAGATAGACACACTATCTTGAGACACATTCTCCTCTTGTATTTATATTTTTATTATACACATTTTTTTAATAATGAGAGAGAGGAATGCAGTGAGGCTCTCAGGACTTTTCCACCATGTATGGTGTATGTATATTTATGATATTTATTTTATTAGTGTTTATAAGTTGTTTAAATATCTTCATTTATTGGTTTATTTTCAAATCTATTTTTTCTAAAATCAAACAAAAATTCATTGAAATCACAAGTTTGATGAGTGAACTCTGCACAATCAAAGTAACCCAAGGGTTTTTTCAGGGTTCTGAATCCATATATGTAGCAAAAAAACAATTTAAACAACACTAATCAACATTTCATCACAAATTGTTCTGCCTGATTCCAACGATAAATCCACCTAAATCTAAAAAAAGTTGCACTTAAAGACAACTCCAAATTGAAATAGTAAAAGAATAGTTTAGATTAGTTAATTATTTATAATAAAATATTGGATAGAGTCAACTCAAATAATAAAAATTAATAAATTTGGTCAAAGGAAATTAATATTAAAGAGATGAGAATTACTTATTTGTTTTAAAAAAATAAAAAATATATTGATAAAATAATATAATCTTATTCTTTATGTTTTCTTAATCTATATTGTTTTAATTTTTATTAATTTATTTATTTTCATATTTTTCTTATTCACATTATTATCTTTCTTTTACCCACCAATATAATTATTTGGAGTTGTCTACGGAGGCAGAGGGATTGCCCGAATGGCTAAAAGTGGCCAGAATTCGGGCAAAATTTTTTAAGAAACCTTGTAGTAACATTGTTTGAATCATGTTTTTGATGGTGGAAATGGATTCAGCGCCATAAAAAACCTTTAGGGCACCCAAAATATTGAAGTTTGATAGCTATAACCTGGATTTACTAAAATCATTGTTGGATTTTTTTGAAATCTTACCGAAATTTCCTTGATTTTTAGGGCGAAAAAGTAGTCTAGTTAGACTACAACTCATTATTTGGCATGGTCTAACTTATAGCTAAATTTCATCGGAAATCCGATGATACAATTTCAAGTAAGAATGCAATTTTTTTTTGTTTAAAATAATTTCTTGAATGTGTAAATGGATTCAACACCCTGAAAATATCCTGGGCTCGAATTTTACAAATTAAATAACTTAAACTCAAGTTTTTAAAAATCTCTCTTGAAATTAGTTAAAATTAATTTTAAAAAATCATGATGAAAAATGTCATTTACTTTATAAGTTAGATTATGCATAATTATTTTATACAAATAATTAATTATAAAAGACCATTTACTTTATAAATTAGACTATACCTAATTATTTTATACAAATAATTAATTCCCTTTAATTTAATATCACTTTTTATGTTTTAATTCAAATAATTAATACTAATTCCCTTTGACCAAATTTAATATCATTTTCATGTTTTAATTCAAATAACTAATGCGCTTTGACCAAACCTGTTATTTTTATTATTTGAGTTGGTTGTTTCCAATATTTGATTATAAATACTTAACTATTCTAAGTTATTCTTTTACTTTTTCAAGTTTACTTCGATTCATTTTCTCATAAAATCTTTTAATTATTTTATTTTATTAATATCATTTTTATTTTTTAAAATCAAATGACAAATTCCCATTCCTTTAATATTATTCCCTTTTCGCATTATATATTATTTTTTATTATTTGAGTTAATTTTATCTAATATTTTATTATAAACAATTAATTATTTTAAATTATTTTTTGGAGTTGTACACTGACACAATAAAATAATCTAGACGATAGTTTTTTGCCAGAATCTAGTAATTTTGTTTT
The DNA here is from genome assembly GCA_034641835.2 of Pinus albicaulis. Taxonomy (NCBI): domain Eukaryota; kingdom Viridiplantae; phylum Streptophyta; class Pinopsida; order Pinales; family Pinaceae; genus Pinus; species Pinus albicaulis. The sequence continues at coordinate 944,729,376 of CM076576.1, read as the reverse complement.
TCAAATAATCACGTAGTTTGAGTGTTTAAATTATTATTAGTATTATTATTATTTTTAATAGTGGAAATGGATTCAGCATCATCAAAAACCCTTTGGGGCACCCAAAATCCTGAAATTTGACCCAGTAACCCAGATTTTCAAAATTTTTTACTAGATCTTTTCATAATCTTGCTAAAATTTTTGGGTTATCTTGTGGGTTTTTTAGCCTACGCGTTATTCTTTTACTATTTCAATTTGACCTCGATCCATTTTTCTCATATTTTTTTTAATTTTATTCATTTACTTACTTTATATTTTATTTTGTCTTATTTTATTATATTTTCCTTACTTTAATCTACCTCACTCTTCCTAAATTATTAATAAATATAAATTTATCTTTCTCATTTTTCTCATGGGTCATATATTTTCCTAAGGGTTATGTGCTTCCTCTATTTAATCCTGGTATTAAACTATCAACATTCTTAACTTTATGTCCTTAAATATGAGTGAAGTGTTTGCTAGAAATGTTGGACACCTCAATGACAACACACAATATTCCATAAAAAAATCTCAACATCAAATGTTAACTGTGAAAATATTCATGCAAAAAGGCTACAATTCTCATCAAAATCTAACCTCTGAACACAAAGTTCTATATATTTGAAAAATTTCTCTCATACACAACATGCCATCATTTGTACCATTGCCACATGGTAGCCATTTTGTTCATGTGTCCCCATTGTATGATGCTCTTTCATCTACACATGGGTGACACATGGCAATCCCTATCCATGTGTTATCTCTGCACAAGGACATGTCCTTAGAAGTCAAATCACGCTGATGCTCACATTGGGATCTAATATTTGAAAAAATCCCCTTTATAGTGATTTTATAAATATTTGATCTTTCAGATGCATTTGAAATTTTCATAACTTTTGAATCCAGAGATTTCCCTTTTCCCACTATGGTCGATGGTCACATTCATTGCCACATTAACTTCTTTGTACATCATGCCACATCAAAAACACATACTCATGGAACATCAACCGAAACTTCCCTACATGCCACATCAACATGCTATGTTAGCAACTATCTACCCTTAGCATTTGACAATGCTCACATGGAATCCACATGACTTCCACATAGTTTTTTATGCTTGCATCCAGCTATAGGTTTCTTCAATAAATTCCTCCTTTCTATATTTTGGATACCTGAGCTTCCACTCCCTAATATAATTTGCTGCAATCACTTGAAAAAATCTAGGTTTATTTGCTGCACTTGATAAAATCTATATCTATTCCCATTTTTGGTTTACTGAACATATGGTCGGGCCACTTGGAAAATTAAGAATGGTATCTAATGAACCAAGGTTTTTCTAGTCAGTAGACCATCAAGACATCGAGGAACTAATAAAGTATACAAAAAATTAAGATCAATCTATTTAGCAGACCATTCGAACACCGTGAGGACTACAAAATTTATGACAGCTTAAGGGTGGTACAACTAGTGTACCTATGCACTTAATCTCAATTTTCACTAGCCCATTTTCATGACTATTGTTAGACCATATGACTATGGTTTGGGGCAAACCACTCCTATTAACAATTTTCAAACTCAATCTCGAAAACCAAAGGGATAGTCCTTGAAATTTGAAACTTCTGCTAAGATTTTTGAGTATGTTTCAAAGGTATAAAACTAACTTCATAAGGAGTACTTATTCCCAAATAATTCTAAAGGCTCAAAAATATAAAAATACTACAAATACAATCCAATAACAATGCTTCAACTAGGCATCTTCTCAAAAAAATATTGTAGAGATGGTTAATATCCAAATCCAAAACTTCACCCAACTAAGTGAAGTTTTTCTCACTCCTTTGGGCTGCAAAATTCAAAGTTAAAAATACAAAGATTACAAACAGAGAGACCATCATTATAGCTTATCCTTTGAGGATAATAATTTCGTCAAGACTCCCTACTCACAAATATATAAGCTATCAATTATGACTATCACAAATATGGCCTTGACTACCTCGTTCCAACATCTCCAATGAAAGGAAATCTCCCAGTATTCTTATTTCAATTTAAGGATACAACAAAAATATTCCATCCCATTATGGACTTGTAATAGCCAAACACAATGAAAAAATAAATGCAAGAAGATCCTTTGTCTCAAATCAATTTATGCAAATTGCTTCACCAAACCATACATATCGTATTTTAAAAAATTAACGTACATTAAGTAATTCCTATTTATTTACATAGTTCTTTTCTAAAAGAAATAACAAGAAATAATAGTCAGTGATAATACACATTCAACCATGGGTTTAACTCATCATTAGACACATACATAATAATCCAACATGACAATATTCATGAAACAATGTATTATTGTGCATAGTCCCGTGTGGGGAATTATAAAACTAAATTCAATAAGGAATAATTTCCTATTGCAGTTAGCATAGGTTTGATTATTGTATTTTATTTCCCGCAATTATGAATTTTTCCTTTAGCATAAAACAATAGAATTTCCTTTGAGTAAATAGATCTCATCTCAGTGTTTTCACCCATACAAAAGTCATCAAAGGAAAAGGATAAGTACATATTACACACGTAATTCTGACCCATTTTAGTTTGTATGAACCCTGGGTTTACAATTAAAGCTGAGACCCTTGGAAGTTACAAAATTATTGTTGTAATATTGAGATCCATCACATGGAAATGTTAATAAAATATACTCCTTTTCCAGGGAATCTTCTAGCTCCTAAGTTGCCTCATCCACTTTCAAATTTCTTCCATTACACCTTGAACTACATGATGGGTTGGTTCTAGAGTTGAGTATTTTTTATATCTGGGATGCATTGAGGTTCTATATGTAATTATCATATTTATTTCACTTGAATCATAGTCTAGTTAGTTACATGGTTAGCGTCATGTACATATTTCTTAAGCAAGGACACATGGAAAACATTGTGATCTTTTATCGTAAGAGGTACAACAACTCTATAGGCTATTGGTCCCACTCTTTCTAGGATTTCAAACAATCCAAAATATCTTGGGGTCAACTTTGCACATACCCCCATTTTCAGGGAACTCCTCTCTGGTTTGATTATAAGGTACACATGTTATCCCAACTTGAAATGTTTATGGGTTTTATACTAAGTAACATATTTTTTTTTTATTGATCTTATGTTTCCTTCTTGTTTTACCTGATTTTTACTACTTCCTTTTCCAATTATTTCATCACATATAGTCCAAGTATAATCATATCTATTGGGTGACTCCAATTATTTTCTATGTTACATTTTCTACTAAATAATTCCTCAAAAGGGCTCATCTTCAATGATTCTTAGTAGCCATTATTATAGGAAAATTTCATTAGGGGTAGGTACCCTTCCCACTTCTTGGGATGATGCATTTCATACATTCTTGGCATATCCCCCAACACCATATCCACCCTTGCTATTTTCACACTATTCTGAGGATGATAGGTGGTGCTAAAAGTCAACTGTGTTCCAAGACCCACCAACAAATATTTCAAAAAATTTCAAGTGAATTTAGAAAATTTGCCTAATATAATGGCCTTTGGCATGTAATGTAGACTGTGTTTTCTTTCATGAAGATATTGGAAATATCTATTGCCTTATAGGTGGAATTCGTAACCATGAATTATGTGGCATTTCTTAGCTTTTCACCCACCACCATAATCACATAATGTTTTTTGGACGATTTAGGAAAACCAATGATAAAGTCCATGGTTATGACTTCCCACTTCCATTCTAGAATTTGTATGGGTTTTAATAATCTAGTGGGATTATTATGCTCCACTTTGATCCGTTGACACTCCAAAAATTTAATGATGTAATATGTAATCTCTTTATTCATTGTAGGCCAATAATACAACTGCTTTGTAGTTTTTATCATCTTCTGATAATCTGGATGACCTGTATAAGGCCTCCTATTAATTTCATCCAATATGAGTCTTTTCAAATCTATTGATTTAGGAATTCACAACCTACCCGTGTACATTAGTAGGTTGTCCTTTATTAATTTATATTCATAATACTTTAGCCCCTTGGGATTTTGATCCAGTCATTGTCTGACGTAATGGTATTGCCCATATAATTGCTAAGCACTTTTGATTCTATATTTTATATCTACCTCACAAGTTCTCGTCATCGCTAGTTGTATATTCTATATGCTCCTACTAAGGGCATCTACTACTCAATTTGTTTTCCTTTATGTGCTAAATTTTGAAGTAAAACTTGTGGATGAGGGCCATACATTGAGCTTGTCGCGTGTTCAAGTGATTTTGATCAAACAAAAAATATCAATCCACTATCACTTGTTAACAACATAAATTTTCTACCCAACAAGTAATAACTCCATATTTTCAAGGCATGCAAAATTATATAGTTCCTAGTGAAGCGTTACATAGCACTACTTGTGTTCATTTAGCTTCCTAGATTCATAGTTGATTACATGTCCTTCTTGCATAAAAATTCCTTCGAGTCCTTCTTTGTAGGAATTTGTAAAAAATGTGAAGTCCTTATTTGGACCTAGAATACTAAGTATTTTGCATTTGTTAAAATGCACTTCAATTGTCTAAAGCTTGTTGTGCACTCTATTTTCCAATTAAATTTTACTCATTGCCTTTGTAGTGAAGTAATTGGATGATCAATCTTCAAAAACCCTTGGATAAATATTCTATAGTGTCTGGCCAAGAACATAAATGACCTCACCTCAATTACATTTCATGATGTTTTCTAGCCCATGAGTTTTTTAATCCTTTTTAGGTCCACTACAACCCCTTCCTCTATGATAACATGTTCAAAATAGTGTACATGCTTTTAAGAAAAGGAACACTTACAAATTTGTTCATGCAATAGATCTTCACTCAACACTATCCTAAGGTATTCCTCACATTCTTCCTTTCTCTTGGAATACACCATAATATCATCAATGAATTAAAAAACAAACTTGTCTAAATACTTGCTAAGAATGTTGTTCATCAAGCACATAAATGTAGTTGGTACCTTGGAAAGTACAAATGGAACCATCACAAATTCATAATGATCATATTATCTTTTTAAGGTGGTTTTGTGAATATCCTCATCCTTTATTCAGACTTGACGGTAACTAGACCTTAAGTAAATCATGGAAAACGCCATGGCCCCTTTTAACCGATCAAAGAGATCATCCATCCTAGGCAAGGGATATTTATTTTTGATGGCCATCTTATTCAATTTCATGTAATGGATGAAAATTATAAGGACACAATCCTCCTTTTTAACAAATAGTGATAGTGACCCCCATGGGGATTCATTTGGTTTGATGTACCCTTTATCCATCATTTCCTTAAGGAATTCTCATCTTGTAGGGTCCTCTAGAAAAAATCATCGTTCCAGGCATAGGTTATACTGAGAATTTTGTCTCTCTTAGGTGTTAGTCTCGATGTTTCTTCGAGAAATACATCTTGTACTTTTGTAACATAGGTAATCCTCATTTTTTTACCTTGTTTTCCTCAATAGAGTTTAGAACATGAATAACATACAACTGGAATTTTTTCGATAATATTTCTTATACTACTACTTTGAATTTTCCTTGATTAATATTGGATTTTTCTTGACTTGTAGGCTTATTTTATTTCCCTCTCCATATTTACATTATAAAAATTTATTAAAATAGCCCAATTTTGACTTGCATGTTTCTGTCGAATCCATACAAATTACTAGGTTGTATGAACCCAATGGAAAAACATTTATTTTGGCTTGAGTGTACAATCCACTCATTTAAAAGGGCTACTATTCAAGTACTCGAGTTATCTTCCTCTTAGTTCTTGTAGCGAGTTGCACTAACCAAGTCTTGGCATGCTTCCTTTACTGTAACATACAAGCTGCAACAACTTGTGGAGAGATATAGATGAGGTTAGAACCGAGATTAATTAGAATTGAAACATAACATTGGGAAATTATACCTTTTGTATCCACCATTGAGGATTGATGGTTTGATTCTTGATTTGACACTGATACATAAATCTTGGGTACACTTTTGGCCACATTGTTGAGAGTTGTAGCCTCTTGGACATTGAAAATTCTTTTGTCGTCGTTTTTCTTGTAAGGGAAAATTTCGAACATGTGCTCCTCCCTACACCCCTAACACTTCTACAATTGTTTCTTTGGATATTCTACATATTTATTTGTTGGCATAATTGGCTTATCCCCAATTTTAGCAGGATAATTTTGTTGGTATTCACTCCTTTTTAGAACACTAAACTTGACATCTTTTCTAGATTGTTTGTAGTGTGAGGACTTGGATCCTTTCTTCTTGAAGCCAACTTTCTCATTATTCTTCCATGCTATCTAGGATTCTAGCTTGTGATTTGATTGGTCATAAAATTAATTTCTCCTTGCTAATAATGTCATTAAGTTTTCTTGGTTAATTGCAGTTAATACAATCTTGATAGGTCTAAGAAAATTCGCTAAGAAATTGTTGTACCTTTGTTTTCTCATCTTTGATATATGGTGCATACCTTAATAAATTTATGAGTCTATTTGAATATGAATCTGTTGAAATATTCCCCAATATATGATCATGAATTCTCTAATATTTCATTCATAATACCTTTTAGATAGTTATTTTTCTTCGAAGTATTTTTTGAATTTTCTCCATGTCAGTTTCTTCTCCTGAATTCCCTTGACATTCTTGAGATCTTCCCATCATATATAAGCCTTTCATTTGAAGTTTAATATGTATACTTTGGCCTTCATGTTTCCAGAGTAGTTGTGTACCCTGAAGTACTTCTTCAGGCCCAACAACCATGCTTCAACTTCTTCATTTTTCCTATTCTCACCATCAAATTCAAGAGGGTTTTCCTTTATGAATTCCTTAGGAAGGGAACCCTTTACAAGCCTTTTATTATTCTTCTTATGTAATTTATATGGTTTTTGTGCTGGAGAATTTGTTTGAACTATTTATTTCCTCGTGAGAGGGGTTTTTTGAGGTGTTCTCATAAGATGTACACCTCCTGGAACTCTCGTGCCTCTTCCTTGAAACAATCCTTCATGTCTTGTTGGTTGCTAGTCCATATTTTTTAATTTTTGATGGGATAAAAACCTTCTTTGACTTATGATTGTCCAAATTATTAGTATTTATTTGATGCTAACTTTTTCTCTCTAGAATTATATTTACTTCATCCTTTTTCTTTTGGGATTTAATAATCCTTTCATTATTTTCCTTATAGCTTGGAAATTAATCCCTCACCATTTTATTTTTTTCCACCCAATTAGGAGGGGTCTCACCAAATTTTCTCACACCCGACTAATCTTTTATATTGTGTGAAGTCTTCTATAAACTATACTACAACATTTTATTGACCATTCCTCCCTTCTCTACTATTGTAGGTCTTCTTATGTGTTGAAAATTCAAAAAACTCAACAATGCTAGTTTAGGTAAAGGGTAATTTTTTTTCATATCTAGTTTCATTGGTTACGCATGCAATGGATTATCTCGGAACATAATTAATGTTCTACTACTACACATAACAATTAGTTCAGGGTTATATAAATCAAGTAAAATTTAATTCAATGATTTTATTACAACAAATCGTTATTCATAAAATGACCTTTAACATTAACGCGACCATCTCAATCTATCTCTCCTAAGTGAATTCACCTTGAGTGCTAAACCTTAGCTTTGTTACCACTCTATAATGACATCAATCCCCTTAAGGTATTTTTAAGGGAAGAGGGAGTATAAATCATATATTCAAGGTTTATTTATGGAAATGGTGTTATCAAAGTTCCTCTTCCTTCAACTACCTTGAAGCTCCTTTGTGAGATCACAATTGTCTCACAATATAAATTTCATCAAAGTTTAAAGATTTCCATAAATATAAATCTCATCAAATTTTGAAATTTGGACACAAATTTCTACCCATTTGGATCTTCTCCCACCTAAGCACCATGTCAACATTTGTACAATTTACACATGGTAGACACATGGAAACCATTTTTACCTCATTTCCCCATTATACAATGCATTTTTAGCTACATGTGGTGAACACATGGCAATCATTTCCCACGTGTTAACATTGCATAGTGAAAGATCCTCAGAAGACAAATTAGCTTGATGCTCACATCCAAATTTGAAATTTCCAAAAAGCCCCATTATATTTATTTTTTAGATCTCTGGTCTTTTATATTCATTTGGAATTTACAAAACTTCTAGATCCATCTAGATCCATGGTTTTCCTTTTTCCCACTATGGCCAATTGTCACATCCACTACCACTTTTAATTCCTTTGTACACCATGCCATGTCATCTTTCCATGTTGACATGCCACATAAACATGCCACATCACCTAAGACTTTCCCTACATGCTACATATCCATATACACTTAGAGTCTGAAAATTATCACATGTAATCCTCATGAATTCCACTTAACATGCTACACTAGAATATGGATCTATTATTATTTTTTATAAATACCTCCTTTTAATTTTCTCAATTCATGTATATTTTCTCCTTGATAGGCTTAGGTGCCATCACTTGATAGACTCCAGGCATGTCCGATACAATTAAAAAAATATGGATCTCTTCCCATTTTTTGGGGAGATGGTGGATCACTAGGTCACTAGGAAAACTATTAAAGGTCTCTGAAAACCTAAGGTAGGCCAGGTTAGTGGACCACCAGGCCACTAGGGAACTCATAAAGTTTATGGAAAATTTTGATCGATCTAGTTATGATCCAAAATTATGAAGGAACACAAATGAATACATATATAAACATAAACAAAAATATGTAGAAAAATTAAATCTCATTTAATTAATATCAAAGAACTGAAATATGCTCACAAACATAATGGAAATAAACTAGCTCGGGCGATGGTAGCTTATCTCTAGGGAGAGATGTAGCAGTTACATGCCTTTGAACTGTGTTACAATGACGCTCAAGGGGATTGTTATTATTAAAGAACAAGGGAAAAACATAAAAGACCAAAACCCTAACCCCAGGATATGGAACACCAAGAGTTTGTGGGCCCCGTTGGGGTTAGTTGGGAAGCCAACTTCCCGGGGTCATGACTTGCTCATATGATCTCTGGTTGGCACAAAGGATACCTTGTTGGAAAGATCTATCCAAGTAATACATGATTTTACATAAATAAATAAGGGCCTACTGGGGACCTCAAAAAACACCATGTAGGGGGCTAAAAAAACTCTAGAAGTTTAGTACCCAAAAAACTGCTAAAAATAATAAACACTACTATAATCAAGGAAATAGATGAAACTGAATAGGGGTCTAGGTGGAATAAGCATGTGGCCACCAACATCCACCTAGATTAGTCCTCCACCCTTAGGAAGCAATAGTTCCAATTGTGTGTAGAGCCTCCATGAGGTGAGGAAGTTTCTGTTGAACTTGGTCCCTCGTGAACCACTTGCCTTGGTGAAGGAGTTGGCTTGCTTTGACAACTTGATATAGCTAGATCGTCTGCTGGTGAGAATTCTTGATCTATGTGTCCATGATATTGTTAGTTGTGGCCTACTTGATGCAGCTTGGGTTGAGATCTATTGGTGTCATCTTCTCAACAATGTTGGACATGTCTAACATTGGGGGAAAGTATGGTCACAATCGGTTGACAATAAATAGTAGGTGCAAGCTAAGGAATGGTGGAATGATGAGATCAAAGGAATTTTCCCATACATCCTTTGTGATGGATACCAGAGCGAGAGAAGCTTGTGGTGGGGCCTAATGAGGTTCTCCTTCTGCAAATGTAACTAAACTTATTTTCCCACCTAGAACTTATGTGGCACCCGATGCTAGTCATGACATTGCTTGTACGTGGAATTGGATATATCCAATATGTCATGGACCTTTTGGTGGATGTGATGAATGTGCTCAATGAATCTATTAGCCCTGTCAACTTCAGACTGGACATGAGCCGAATATGATTGAGTAGATACAAATTATATGGTCACATCAATGAGACATAGTGGCTAGAATCCCAACCCCACCTAAAATGGGATGTGGCGAGTTAAGCTATGGAGAGATCTATTGTAGTTGTGCTAAACATAGGGGAGGATTTCATCCCATGAGTGTGGATGATTCAAGTTGTACATGTGTAGAAAATGCACGATCATCCTATTTACGACCTCTATTTGGCCATTAGTTTGGGAGTGGAAGGTCGTGGACTTAGTGAACTTGGTATCCAACATCGACCAGAGGCTTGACCAAAATGTGCTTAGGAACCTGATGTCCTGATTTGAGATAATGGAGTGTGGGATCCCAAAGTGTACCCACACTCATTAAAATAAGAGCTTATAAGTGGCTTCTGTTGTGATACTCTTCTTGCAGGCCACCATAATGGCAATCTTAGAGAATCTGTAAACGACCATGAAAACACATTCATTTCCATGCATACTAGAAGGAAGGCACGACATGTAATCCATGGAGATGGATTCCCATGGCCGACTAGGAGTAGGAAGAGGAGTATATAGGATTTTATTATTTATTATCAGTTTGGAAATGGTGTAGGAAGTGCAAGATCTGATGTACTTCCCAACATCCTGTAGAAGGTTCATCCAATAAAAATACTTATGCAACACTACCACTATTTTCTCTACTCTGAAATGTCCAACGAATAAACTGTAGTGAAACTCCCAAATCATCTAGGCATGCTCACTTGAAGGAATACAGGGGTGTCCCAAGTGGCATAATAATGTGCCCTGGAGGTGAAAATTTGGAACTTTATTGCCTTCTAGGAGCATCTGATATGTGTTACCGAGTTCTAGATCGCTCTTGTAAAGATGCAGCTACGTCAAAGCCTCGTGTCCACAAGAGTCGAGCACAATGGTCAACGGCATAACCGGTGGTCGTCTGAGACAATATGCAACATTATTGGTGCTACCAATATTGTACTTGATGTTCAAATGGAATTGTTGTAGATATGTGGACCATTTCTGATGGCGATCTTTCTGCAACTTTCTTTGTGTATGTATGAACTGCAGGGGTCGGTGGTCTCTATGGATGACCGTTTCCTTCCCCAGAATGTGATGCTTCCACCACTGATAGGAATGCATAATGGAATACATATCTTTGTCATAGGTGGGACACTTTTGAACTGTATCTGAAAGTGTCTCATTGTGATTGATCCAAGTGGATATTGGTGGCCACCCACCTATTCCATTTGGACCCGCAACATCAATTCTTGCAGCTTTTCACTTCCAGAAGCTTACTATTTTTAGCAAATTCGGGTCCTACACGCCTGGAGCCATGTTGGAGCATTAATGATCTAGGTGGATATTGGTGGCCACCCACCTATTCCATTTGAAACCCCACCATCAGTTCTTTCCATTTTTAAGTTTCATCACAACTTACTATTTTTAGCATTTTTTTGGGTCCTGAACTTCCAGAGCCGTTTTGAGGCCCTAAACGATGTTTTTTGGGAAAGCTAGAAGCAACATCATTCTTGGACAAATCTTTCTAACGAGCTATTGAGCACATCAAATAGAGATCGGATGCCAAAGTTACATCCCCGAGAAGTTGAAACACCAATTTACCCAAACGGGGCCCACAGTTTTGGCGCTTCATCTCCTAGGGTTAGGGTTTTGGACATTTTGGGTTTTACATTGTTTCTCAACAATAAATAGGCCTTCGAGCCTCATTGTAACATATTTCGGGGGCTGGTATCTGTCACATCTCTTCTCAGGGATATGCTGTCGGTACCCTAGTTCATCTATTTCCATTATGTATGTAATAGGCCTTCGAGCCTCAATGTAACATAGTTCAAAGGCCTGTAGCTGCCACATCTCTTCTCAAAAGTAAGCTACCAGCTCCATAGCTAGTTTATTTCCATTCTGTCTGTAACCAAATTTCAGTTCTTTGATATTAATGAAATGAAGTATTATTTCTGCTGTATCTTTGTGTTTATGGTTATATGTGTATTCTGTTGCGTTCCTGCATAAATCTGGATCAGTGGTATCGGAGTGGATCTGCTCTTTATCTATTTTTGTTTGCATGTACCCAACGCGGTCAGGGTATAAGGAGTTCGGGCTCGATCCATTTGCACCCTTCCAATATCAGCTTGGCAAACCCCGACGACCCCCCATGGCGAAAGGAAAGAAAGACGAGGGAGCAGAAGATCCTATCAAAATCTTGTTCAAGGAGGCCCTCAAGAAACAAAGGAATGTGATGATGGATAATTTTTCCTAGATCCTTCAATGGATGCCCATCGGCGGCACATCTATATCCAACACATCCACTAACAGGTCCGCGACATCTTGGAAAAATCCAATACCAAGTTCAGCATAATTCCCCCCCCCCCACCCCCATGGAGGAACTTAATGTAATGGAGACCATTACTTCCTAAGGAGGGAGGAATGATCCAGGTGGATATCGGTGGCCACCCACCTATTCCATTTGGACCCACAACATCAATTCTTGCAGCTTTTCACTTCCAGCTGCTTACTATTTTTAGCAGGTTTTCAGGTCTTACCCGCCTAGAGCCATTTTGGGGCATTAATGATCCAAGTGGATATTGGTGGCCACCCACCTATTCCATTTGAACCCCTGCCATCAGTTCTTTCCATTTTTAATTTTCAGCACAACTTACTATTTTTATCATTTTTTCAAGTCCTAAACATCCGGAGCCATTTTGAGGCCCTAAACGACGATTTTTGGGAAAATTGGGAGCAACATGGGTCCATGGACAGATGTTTCTCGCACCAAAAGTTGTATTCCTTGGACATATATTTCTACCGAGCTATTAAGCGCATCAAACATAGATCGGATGCCAAAGTTATGTCCCCGAGAAGTTTAAATACCAATTTATCCAAATGGAGCCCACAATTTTGGTGCTTCATCTCCTAGGGTTAGGGTTTTGGATGTTTCAGGTTTTACATTGTTTCTCAACAATAAATAGGCCTTCGAGCCTCATTGTAACATAGTTAAGGGGCTGGTAGCCGTCACATCTCTTCTCAGGGATACGCTGCCAGTACCCTAGCTCATATATTTCCACTATGTCTATAATAGGCCTTCGAGCCTCAATGTAACATAGTTCAGAGGCCTGCATATGCCACATCTCTTCTCAGAGATACACTATCATCACACTATCTTGTTTCCATTAGGTTTTTAAGCCTATTTTAGTCATTCTTTTATTAATAAAATGAAGCATTATTTTTGTCGCATCTCTGTGTTTATGGTTATATGTGTATTCTATTGCGTTCCTGCATAAATCTGGATCAGTGATATACTACCAAATTTCCCTGTTGAGTAAGAACATCCCGATATCATAGTCATAGGAATATGTATCAATCTCAAATGGTTAATTACTACAGGTCTGGTAATGTGAGCACTGGTGCAAAGAAGAGGTGATTCTTCAATTCAGAAAATGCATTTTGTTGGGATATAGACAAGAATAATTTTTTTTTCGCTCCGCCCTTGGTGACTTGAATCAAAGGCCAAGTGATATGAGAGAAAACCAACACGAACCTACGATAGAAATTGGGAAGTCCTAAAAAGCTGCGTAGCTTTGTTAGAGTGGTTGCGGCTAGTCAATATTGAATGACTTGTATCTTGGTTGGGTCCACATGCACCCCCTGGTCATCAATGATGTACCCTAGATATTGAACTTGGGTCATACCAAAAGTTTATTTCTCTGGCACACAACTTGTGTTGTCACAGGGTTTGGAGGACCTGTCAAATATGGTGTAGGTTCTCTTCCCAAATTTGGTTGAAGATAAGGATGTCGTACAAATACACTACCAAAAATGATTTGGTGAAGGGACACGAGATGTCGCCATCAACCTCATGAAGGTTTCTGGGGAATTCATCATTCCGAAAGGCATGAAAAACCATTTTAAGAGGTCTTCCTTGGATTTTAAGGTGATCTTCCACACATCAAAGGGTTCAATTGGCACCTGGTGATAACCAAACTTCAAATCAATCTTGCTAAAATATTTGGATCCCTTGAGTTGGTCCAAAAGGTCATCAATCTGTGGGATTGGATACCTACTCCAGACAATTATATTATTCAATGCTCGATAGTCAATACATAGTATCCAAATGCCATATTGTTGAGATTCAACAAGATGATGAGCTTAGTGAAAAGAGTTTCCTTCACTAAGTGGGCCCACAGGCTATTTTTGGTGCAAAGTCTATTTTTAGACTATGTCTATTTTTAGACATGTCGATCATATTCTATGAGTTGCAGGATGCTATTTGTGGATGGTTGGTCAAGTTGGAAAAAAAATATGGACTTCTATTTTTAGACATATTGGGCGGAATCTATTTTTAGATTGCCAGTCTAAAAATAGATATGTCGAATATTATTAGCTCTTAATAATATTTGGACTCTAAACATTATCTTATTCTCTTGGAGCACTTTAGTTAAGTGCACAGATGTGGCACAACAGCTGATAGAAGGAATTACACTATTCCTAAGGGTTTACTGGAGTTAATGCATGAGGACTTCAGTTATAACTCATGTGACAGAGTTTGGTGGAGTTATAGAAGTAGTTGGTGGAGTTGTACTCAGTTTAACTCAGTTAGAATCAGTTGAGCTAGTTGTATCTAGTCTAACTAATTGATACACTAGTGAGAGTGGTGTGAATTAATTAGTTAATTAATTCACTAAAAAATAAATCATTAATCAACTGAAGAATACATCAGTTAACTATAGTGCATGGACAGTTTCATTGAAGACTAGTGGAGAGGTAGGTGAAAGAGCAAGTGTGACTATCAGTTTTGACTATAGTGATGCATAGATTTCATCCAAAACTCAGTGGAGATGCCAATGAGGATTGTGTGAGGAAGGCTGGAGAAATTTGAGTTTATTCAGAGCCATTATTCAGTAGGCATTGCGCAGTAGAGGCAGGTTAGCAGGTGGCATAGTTCAGTGCATGGATTTGCAAGATCTAGCCTGATTAGTGTGTAGCGATTGTACTGTACTGAGAGCTTGACATGTTCAGCTTTGTATGAGAATTGTTACATGATCGCTATGAAATATATTATACACAGATAGTTGGGGTTTTTAGCTTCAGGCTTTCCTGTTAAATAGTTGTGTTAATGTGTGTGACTTTTTATGGTTTCATGTGTGTATTGCAATTGATTTAATTTCCGCATGTGATGATCAATAGTGGAATAGATTTTGTATTGTGCATGAAGTTAAAATAGTGTGTGATCAGGAGAATCTTGGATATATAACACATAATTTATATAATTTCTACATGGTATCAGAGTGATATTGATCAGAACAGATTTCCATTATTGAAGCGGTTGAGTTTTGTGCTGGTGGAATTCGAATTTGCTGCAGTGTTTTATTGGTGTCGAAGTTGAGAATTCATTGAAATTTATTTCAACAAATTGCGATTGGAGTATGCCCTTAAGGGCAGCTCGAATTATATTGCATGGAAGGACATGATGGAGGTGGTGCTGGATGATAATGGGTTGAAGGAGTTCATAGATGCAAAAATTCCAAAACCTGCTTCTAGCGATGCAGCCGCACTTGACACATGGCAAAAGAAGACAACAAAATGTTGAAGGATTCTATTGGAAGGTGTGAAGGATCACATAGTGTCCAAACTTCATGGTAAATATTCTTCATTCTTGATGTGGAAAGCTTTGACATGCTTTTTCCAAAGTAGAAGCGACCAAAGGAAGTTGGCGCTTAAAGACAAGCTCAGAAAAATAGAAATGGAGAAAGGCGAAAGTATACCCAAGTACCTCACGAAGTTTGTCCAGTACAGGGATGAGCTGGGAAGTGTGGGGGTTACTGTAGATGAAGAGGAATTGGTGAGCTTGGCTCTCCTTGGGCTTCCAAAGAGTTGGCATAGCTACGAGGAATCTGTCAATGGTCAGGAGAAACTGCCGGGATGGGAGTGACTTTGGTCGGATCTTGTGCAGGAGGAGATAAGGCGGGGTACCAGGGATGGATCTTCATTGAAGAATGAAGATGAAGAAAATTGCACTTTGGCTACCAAAGCAAGGAAAGGGAAGGGAAAGAAAAATGCTTCTCAATCCAGTGCGAAAGGCAAGAAGCAGGACTTGTCCAAGGTGAAGTGCTTTCACTGTCACCAACATGGACATTATGCCACTAATTGTATACAGAAGAAGAAAAATAAGTAGGCTGCTGGATCTGCAGCTGGAGAGGCCTTAGCCTCACAGTTTGAGCTGGATTTTTCGCTGATCGCATGCTTGGTTTCAACTGTGATGGGATCAGTGCGATTTCTTGACAGTGGTGAGTCTTTCCATATGATCGGAGACAAATATTTGTTTAGTGATCTGGATGAGAAGGATCTTGGAGTGCACATCGAGATGGGCAATGATGGTAGATACAGTGCAACTGGTATCGGGAAAATTTACTTTGAGAGGGAGTCTGGTAAACCTTTCATATTGAAGGATGTCATGCATGTTCTAGGATTGAAGAAGAATCTGATCTCTGTGGCGATGTTGGAAGACAAGGGATATGATGTTGTTTTTAGCGAGGGAAAGACTTTCCTGCGCAGTAAAGAAACTGGTGAAACCTAGAGGATATGGGTTCAATTTAAGAACCTTTATCAATTGCAGTATATGGCTGCACAACAATGGCAGGCAAAGCAGAAGGAGTGGTGAGCCAGGATGAGGGCTAATTGTGGCACAGGAGATTGGGCCATCTTCACCATAGCGCTTTGAAAATTTTGCATCAGATTTCTACCGGGCTTCCCAAGGGTACACTTGCGCAGTCAAATCAGCGCAAGGGATGTACTTTTGGAAAATTTGTGAAGACCACTTTTCATGAGAAAGATAGTCGTGCCACGACAATCCTTGAGATAATTCACACAGACGTGTGTGGACCTTTCTCAGTAGCTTCAATAGCAAAGCACAGGTATTATGTGATATTTGTTGATGACTTTTCTCGTAAGTGCTGGATCTTATTCATGCAGAAGAAGAGCGATACATATTCAAAGTTCTGTGAGTTCAAGGTGTTGGTTGAGAAAGATTTGGGGAAGTAGGTGAAAGCTCTAAGGAGTGATAATGGTGGTGAATACATCTCTGTCGAATTCAAAGACTTTTGCAGCGCAGAAGGAATTCGAAGAGAGCTCATAGCGCCTCATAACCCACAGCAGAATGGGGTCGTGGAGAGAAAGAACAGAACGATATTTGGTGTTGCACAGACGATGTTGCATGATCAGGGCCTTCCCATACACTTCTGGGTTGAAGCATGCATGATCAGGAGATCAAGTCCCTTGTAGAAAAATGCTCAAAAATGAAGTTGCTCAGAATTGGTCTGAAATAGATCGACTGGAAAGATCTCGCCAAAATGATCATGTAGCCGCGAACGACACTCAAATCCGTTACTGTATGGAGGAGATATTGCAGTTTGAATTTGCCCAATAACTTTCAATTTTGAAAGAAAATTTTTTAATATATTGTGTTGGGATAATTTTATTTTTTATTAAGGTTTAATTAATTAATTAAATTATATATTTATTAATATTTTTATTATTTTTATTAATCATATATTATATTATTAATTATATGTTTTAATTAATTAAAAAAAAAAAATTAAATTAAACCTTATTAAAATTTAATTATTAAACAACACATATATTAATAAATTTCAAAAAAATAAAAGGGTTAAAAAACCTACATATCAAAGGTTTCATGGGATATATTAAAACCCACATAGCATGTTACGTATGGTTCACATGGTGTTAAAAGTTTTAAAAACCCAAAGTTTAAATGTGAATGGCATCGTATATGATTCAAAGTCAAAGGCACGTGAAGTCAAGGGCACGTGGGCTATGTAGCTGTGGTTTGTTTTAAAAAAACAATTTTGCAAGCGGTAAGGTTTGATCCTAGGTCAGTGGGATACCATTGGAGTGGCTTGGCCAATGGGCCACAACTTTAGTTCTTGTTATATTGTGCAAACGAATTGTATTTAAAGCCGCAACAAACTCCGATGGTTAACATAAAATTTATTGTTACCGTTTCAACATGTGGCCATGCGCTTGCACATTAATGCTAACCCTCATTTCCGGCGGGTAGTTTGGTGGCCTCCACCTGTTTTGGCGCCACTCCTAATTTAGTGGCCTTATCTGCAGTTACTCCACAATTAGTGGAGGATTTTTAGGCCAAACTGGCAGTTGGAGTAAAAGAGCCATAACTTTGGCTAGGAAAAGCCTTTTGATACGAATTTTTTTATTATTATAGGGTAATTGATCATTCTGGAGCTTTTGGAAGTGTTTGTAGAGCCATCAGGGCACTCTAATAGAGAATTTACCAGCGTTTTTGGTCGTGGAGCCACTAAGGCCTAAGGGAAGAAGAGCTGTTTTGGACTACCTTCATCCAATGGAGGTGTTTTTTTAGTCATTTTATACTGATTTGAGCCTTCTAAATCTTAATTTGCAGTGTATTTTTCCATTTGAGGCTTCTATATAGTTTTATTCACATTTTTAACATTTAATCAAAAAGGGAAAAGCCTAATTAGAGGCTTTTGGACCCAACGGAGGTAGCCCAAGAGAGGGGTGAACCGCTTAAACAAGTATTTGTTGTCATACTGTATAATTTTGCTGCATATTTTCAGATTCTGCCCCTTTAAACAGTAAATTTTTATAAGCAAACTTTTCCCAAGCAGGTTTAAACAGTGAACAAAACTTATTATTTCATCTTCAATCCATTATACTTCATTTGCAGAATATGTATACTTGCCTATTCACACATTAAAGTTGGATCAATGAATACTTTGCAGTTAAAAAAAATACTTTCATTGATCGGATCTCAGTGATTACTTTTTATTTCTTTAGGCAGAGTCTGTAGAAGGGCCAGGTAGCCTTCGGATTCATACTTTCTTTGAAAGGTGAAATATCCGGTGAATGCCCCTACAATCAATCTCTCTATGAGAAATACTTTTTTTCTCACAATTTCAGATCAGGTTGGTATCAGAGCTCTAGGTTTTGCTTAAGAGTTTGTGAAATTTGTGCAAGTAAATTGTGTTATTCTGCCAAATTTGATGCTCACTAGGCTGAAATTGAAAAGAGGGGAAGGTCAATTGGTTAGAGAACAAGTTAATCCTCAACCAAGGAGGGCTAGAGTGCCATTACATCCACCTTCCATTTCATCCTCAATAGCCTTAGAATCAGCCACAAACATGTCATCCAGAGAAGGAGAAGTACATGAGGAAATGGATCCCAAAGAAGAAGAAAGAGTCTTTAGAAAAGCTTTCTTGGACTTGACTGAGATGGTTAGGATCCTATACTAGGAGAGAAATGATAGGATTGCTGGAGAAGGGTCTAGAAACCAAAAAGAAGAAGGATATTCTTCAGGAGGGAAGAAAGACAAAGATGAGTCTAAGAAAGGGAATGGAGGAAATGGTGATCCACCATCTCCATCATCATCCTCATCCTCCACATCATCCTCTTCAAATTCTGTTAATCAGTCACACAAAACAAAAA
Organism: Pinus albicaulis; assembly: GCA_034641835.2. Lineage (NCBI taxonomy): Eukaryota > Viridiplantae > Streptophyta > Pinopsida > Pinales > Pinaceae > Pinus > Pinus albicaulis. The sequence goes on along the minus strand of CM076576.1, from coordinate 944,709,968 downwards.
CATCTCTTAAAAATCCTTTGTTAAAGCTTGATGTAAAGTTTGAGTTGTCGATGTTTAATGGTGATGTGAATGCAGAAAAATTGGATAATTGGATTAGACAGCTGGAAGTCTATCTAAGAATTCAGAATTTGCATGATGATGAAACAAAAATCCAATTAGCCTCTTTGAGAATGGATGGAGCAGCTTTGGTTTGGTGGGAAGCCAAGACCAAGGAGGAAATTAAAAATCATGGTAAGATAACTTTAACTTGGAATGAGTTTATTACAACCATTAAGAAACAATTTTATCCTCTTGCTCATATTCAAAAAGCAATCATGAATTGGCAAAATTTTAGGCAACTTAAGGGTCAAAATGTGCAAGATTATACCCAAGAGTTTAGAAGGAGAGCACTTCTACTTGGAGTAGACTTACAAAGTCAAGACAACTTGTTGAAATACATAGGAGGTTTGCACAATTATTTACAACATACTATTCTATTGTTCAATCCTACCAGCTTAGATGAAGTCTGTGTGCAGGCTACACATTTAGAAGCTAGAGGAAAGAATATTTTTTATGAGGATAGTAATTTTAAAAACAAAGGAAATAAGAGAGTTGCTAATTCAAGAAAGGAAAAAGGAAAGTTCTTTTGCAAGAACTGTTCTAAGACAAGTCACGATGAAGATCATTGCTGGAAGCTTCATCCTGAACTGAAACCAGAAAAATTCAAGAACAAAAACAAGACCAAAGAAAAGGAGAAAATTGTAGCAACAGTTGAGCAAGACTTAGGGTCAGACTCAGGAGATGAGACAAAGAGCATAGGCATGGTTTTAAAGAACACTAAGGGGAAAGAAGTGGTGCAAGACACAAATCCCAGTTCTATCTCTTTGAATTGTCACAAAGATACTCATGAGGAAAAGAGGAGGATAGAGCTTTTCCATGTGAGGGTAATTTCAAAACATACCAAAATTGACACACTATTTGACAGTGGGTCACAAGCTAATCTTATATCTGAAGACTTGGTCAAGCAACTTAAAATTGAGACCATTTCACATCCGAAGCCTTATCCACTTGGATGGATATGCAAGGATGCCAATTTGCAAGTTTCAAGGAAGTGCATATTGCGCTTTGCAATAACTGCACACTTTATTGACACAGCGGAACTTGATGTGGTGCCGCTTGATATCTCAGGTATTTTTTGGGAGGTCCTTATTTATTTGACAGGAAGGCTATCTTTCATCGCCATGAAAACAAGTATCACTTGTTCAAATATGGTAAAGAGTACATTGTGAGAGCTCACAAGAAGAAGTTGGAATCTTCTTTACTCCATGCAAGTCAATTGAAAAGACTGGTTAATGCAAGTCAAAGTCTAACTTTGTTAATGTTGAAACGACCAGATTTTGAGCATTCACCTTTTTATGATGTTGCTAATGATTTGTCTCAGTTTAATAACAGTTTGTCTTTGAAAGAAGATGATGTTATGTTGCGCAAATTACCTTTTGGGTCAGCCAATGCAGTGAATGAAGTGTCAAAGCAAAGCAGTGCAAGCAAGAAGGACACACAATTCAGCATGGGAAAAAGTTGGTTTCAGAATGGTAGAATTCGCCATGGGAACAGTTTGCAAGGTGAAGGTTATTTTAAGTCTTTCTGGAAGTTTGATCAGTGTAGAAAAAGTTTGTTTTCTGCAAATTACAATTGCTGTTCTGCAAATTTTAATCATTTGCATCATGACTCCGTCAATCTAAGCAATGGTCGATCAGTTGATTCCAGAGACAGATTATCATTTTCTCAAAAGCTTAATTTGATGAAATCGGGCAGATTTCAGTTTTTCAAAGGTGGAAGAGTGGAGAATCAGTCTCCACATCATCAGTTTCAGTAATCAGAAAGCTTTTGAGGGTCCAAAAGCTTCCCATTTGGGAGGTGTGATCAGGAGATCAAGTCTCTTGAAGAAAAATGCTCAAAAATGAAGTTGCTCAGAATTTCTCCGAAATAGATCGACTGGAAAGATCTCGGCGATAAGATTCCAACACCGCAAACTAAACTCAAATCCGTTGCTGTATGGAGGAGATATTGCAGTTTGAATTTGCCCAATAACTTTCAATTTTGAAAGAAATTTTTTTAATATATTGTGTTGGGATAATTTTATTTTTTATTAAGGTTTAATTAATTAATTAAATTATATATTTATTAATATTTATATGATTTTTATTAATCATATATTATATTATTAATTATATGTTTTAATTAATTAAAAAAAAAATTAAATTAAACCTTATTAAAATTTAATTATTAAACAACACATATATTAATAAATTTCAAAAAAATGAAAAGGGTTAAAAAACCCACATATCAAAGGTTTCATGGGATATATTAAAACCCACATAGCATGTTACGTATGGTTCACATGGTGTTAAAAGTTTTAAAAACCCAAAGTTTAAATGTGAATGGCATCGTATATGATTCAAAGTCAAAGGCGCGTGAAGTCAAGGGCACGTGGGCTATGTAGCCGTGGTTTGTTTTAAAAAAAAAAATTTGCAAGCGGTGAGGTTTGATCTCGGGTCGGCGGGATAGCATTGGAGTGGCTTGGCCAATGGGCCACAGCTGTAGTTCTTGTTATATTGTGCAAACGTATTGTATTTAAAGCCGCAACAAACTCTGACGGTTAACATAACATTTATTGTTACCGTTTCAACATGTGGCCACGCGCTTGCACATTAATGCTAACCCTCATTTCCGACAGGTAGTTTGGTGGCCTCCGCCTGTTTTTGCGCCACTCCTAATTTAGTGGCCTTATCTGCAGTTACTCCACAATTAGTGGAGGATTTTTAGGCCAAACTGGAAGTTGGAGTAAAAGAGCCATAACTTTGGCTAGGAAAAGCCTTTTGATACGAAATTTTTTTTGATTCTGGGGTAATTGATCATTCTGGAGCTGTTGTAAGTGTTTTCAGAGCCATCAGGGCACTCTAATAGAGAATTTACCAGCGTTTTTGATCGTGGAGCCACTAGGGCCTAAGGGAAGAAGAGCTGTTTTGGACTACCTTCATCCAATGGAGGTGTTTGTTTAGTAATTTTATACTAATTTGAGCCTTCTGAATCTTAATTTGCAGTGTATTTTTCCATTTGAGGCTTCTATACAGTTTATTCACATTTTGAGCATTTAATCAAAAAGGGAAAAGCCTAATTAAAGGCTTTTGGACCCAGCGGAGGTAGCCCAAGAGAGGGGTGAACCGCTTAAACAATTATTTGCTGTCATACTGTATAATTTTGCTGCATATTTTCAGATTCTGCTCCTTTAAACAGTAAATTTTTATAAGCAAACTTTTCCCAAGCAGGTTTAAATAGTGAACAAAACTTATTAGTTCATCTTCAATCCATTATACTTCATTTGCAGAATATGTATACTTGCCTATTCACACATTAAAGTTGGATCAATGAATACTTTGCAGTTAAAACAAATACTTTCATTGATTGGATCTCAGTGATTAATTTTTATTTCTTTAGGCAGAGTCTGTAGAAGGGCCAGGTAGCCTTCGGATTCATCCTTTCTTTGAAAGGTGAAATATCCGGTGAATGCCCCTACAGTCAATCTCTGTATGAGAAATACTTTGTTCTCACAATTTCAGATCAATGCAACACTGTGGTTTATGTGCAAAACCGTTGTCCTCATAGAGTACTTGGCATGAGTACACCCGAAGAGGCGTTTTCTGGTAAGAAGCCTGTTATTTCTCATTTGAAGATTTTTGGCTCACCTGTTTACATTCATGTGACGAAGGATGCCAGGAAGAAGCTGGAGCCGACCGCAGAGGTTGGGATATTTGTGGGGTACACAGAAACACCCCACAATTATCGTGTGTATTTTCCAGATAGTAGGATGAATGTTGTGCGATGGAATATCAAATTTCATGAGGAGAAAGCCATGAAGTTGTCGCTTGAGAGGGAGCTACACTTGCATGCAGATGAGGAGCTACTAGTTCCTAAATATGAGCCTCAGGATGTGGATCACCCACAAGAGGAGGTTCATGGAGTGGAAGAAACCACTCATGTAGCACCAAACATCAGAGGGCGGAAGCGCACTACAGAAGCTGAGCGACTGAATCTTGATGCAACGTAGAATGTAGGAGCACCTACATCACAGCGCAGACAGAGATAGTCACCTGACTGATTTACTGGATACATGGCTCTGATGAGAAAGTGTATCGTGATAGAACTATCTTCTTTCGAGGAAGCTGTGGAGGACCCTGCATAGGTAGATGCCATGGTGGAAGAGTATGATTTGATTTTCAGAAACAGTGCATGGGAGATTGGCCCAAGGCCGGAAGGGAAATCAGTGGTAGGTTCAAGATGGATCTACAAAGTGAAGCAAGCTGCTGACGGGAGCGTCGAGAAGTAAAAGGCAAGATTTTGTGTCCAGGGCTTCTCACAGATCGAGGGGATCGACTTTGAAGAAACCTTTGCACTTGTCGCAAGGTATTCTTCCATACGGACCATCCTTGCTCTCTCAGCACAGATGGGCTGGCACATTCATCAGATGGATGTGAAGACTGTGTTCCTCAATGGAGTCATTAAGGAGGAGGTGTACATAGAGCAGCCTGAAGGATTCAAAATCTTCAGCAGTGAGTTTCATGTGTGTAGGCTCAAAAGAGCATTGCAGGGGCTGAAACAAGCACCTCGTGCTTGGTACACAAGGATAGACAGTTATTTCATCGGACTTGAATTCACCAAGAGTGAGGCAGATCCAAACCTATACTAGATTGTGGTGGAGGGTAAGTTGTTGATCATTGTACTTTATGTAGATGATTTGATACTAACGGGTGATGAACTTTTGATACACTCATGAAAGGAAGATCTTGAAAGGAGTTTGATATGAAGGACTTAGGCCTCCTTTATTATTTCCTGGGATTGAAAATTTGGCAGTAGAAGGGTGGACTGTTTGTGTCTCAAGGCAAGTATGCCCAGGAGATATTGGATAAGTTCAACATGCAAGGCTGCAAGCCTATTGACACTCCTCTTCCTGGTGGTTTGAGGAAAGAGGATGCTACATCGGTAGAGGTAGTGGATGCCACTATTTATCGATAGTTGGTTGGTTCGCTCATGTATTTAGTCAATACACGACCGAACATATGCTATGCTATTAACCAAATTTCACAAGCTATGGTTAAGCCTACCAAGCTCTTTTGGAAGGCAGGCAAGCATGTATTGAGATATCTCAAAGGCACATTGAGATATAGATTATGGTACAAATAGTCGGATGAGGTGTTTGCATGGCTTCATTTCTGCTGTGAAGCGAGACGATGAATGAGAATAGAACATACGGGGGATATTCGGTGTCGGGTCTACGAGGGGAATTTTTCTTGGTACGTAGGAAGCTGATTCGTGGCACTCTGTTTAGTAGAGCCGAGTACGCGAGGCAGCAAGGATTTGACAATAGAGGGCTATATGGATGAGGAAGATCCTGGTCGGGTTATTCGGTTCACACTTAGATCCTACTGTGATATATTGTGATAATCAGAGTTGCATTAAACTCTCGGTTAATCCAGTATTTCATGATAGATCTAAACATATTGACATCCGGTATCATCATATCAGAGATTGTGTGCAGCGGAAGATCATGTTACTTTCTTACATTCCTACGGAGGATCAGGATGCTGATATCTTGACGAAGGCGCTCACCAGGAGCAAATTCGAATACCACAGGGGCAGGATAGGGGTTGCAGATAATCCATATCTTGTTGAGAGGGAGTGTTGAGATTGTAACAAGATGATGAGCTTAGTGGAAAGGAGTTGCCTTCACTAAGTGGGCCCGCAGGCTATTTTTGGCGCAAAGTATATTTTTAGACTATGTCTATTTTTAGACATGTCGATCATATTCTATGAGTTGCAGGATGCTATTTGTGGATGGTTGGTCAAGTTGGAAAAATAGATGGAATTCTATTTTTAGACATATTGGGTGGAATATATTTTTAGATTGCCAGTCTAAAAATAGATATGTCGAATATTATTAGTTGTTAATAATATTTGGACTCTAAAAATTATCTTATTCTCTTGGAGCACTTCAGTTAAGTGCACAGATGTGGCACAACAGCTGACAGAAGGAATTACACTATTCCTGAGGGTTTACTGGAGCTAATGCATGAGGACTTCAGTTAGAACTCATGTGACAGATTTTGGTGGAGTTATAGAATTATTTGGTGGAGTTGTATTCAGTTTAACTCAGTTAGACTCAGTTCAGCTAGTTGTATCTAATCTAACTGATTAATACACTAGTAAGAGTGGTGTGAATTAATTAGTTAATTAATTCACTAAATAAAAAATCCTTAATCAACTGAAGAATACATTAGTTAACTATAGTGCATGGACAGTTTCATTGGAGACTAGTGGAGAGGTAGGTGAAAGAGAAAGTGTGACTATCAGTTGTGACTATAGTGATGCATTGATTGCATCGAACACTCAGTGGAGATGCCAATGAGAATTGTGTGAGAAAGGCTGGAGAAATTCGAGTTCATTCAGAGCCATTCTTCAACAGGGATTGCGCAGTAGAGGCAGGCTAGCAGGTGGCAGAGATCGGTGCATGGATTTGCAAGATCTAGCCTGATTAGTGTGTAGCGATTGTATTGTACTAAGAGCTTGAAATGTTCAGCTTTGTATGAGGATTGTTACATGATCTCTATGACATATATTATATATATAGTTGGGGTTTTTAGCTTCATGCTTTCCCGTTAAACAACTGTGTTAATGTGTGTGAATTTTTATGGTTTCATGTGTGTATTGCAATTGATTTAATTTCCGCATGTGATGATCAAGAGTGGAATAGATTCTGTATTGTGCATGAAGTTAAAATAGTGTGTGATCAGGAGAATCTTGGATATATAACACATAAGTTGTATAATTTATACATGGTATCAGAGCGATATTGATTAGAGCAGATTGAAATTATTGAAGCGGTTGAGTTTTGTGCTGGTGGAATTCGAATTTGCTGCAGTGTTTTCTTGGTGTCGAAGTTGAGCATTCATTGAAATGTCTTTCAACGGATTGCAATTGGAGTATTCCCTTGAGGGCAGATCAAACTATATTGCATGGAAGGATAGGATGGAGGTGGTGCTGGATGATAATGGGTTGAAGGAGTTCATAGATGCAGAAATTCCAAAACCTACTTCTAACGATGCAGCCGCACTTAACGCACGGCAAAAGAAGACAACAAAATGTCGAAGGATTTTGTTGGAAGGTTTGAAGGATCACATAATGTCCAGCCTTCATGGTAAAGCTTCTCCATTCTTGATGTGGAAATATTTGACAGAATTTTTCCAAAGCAGAAGCGACCAAAGGAAGTTGGCACTTAAAGACAAGCTCAGAAAAATAAAAATGGAGAAAGGCGAAAGTATACCCAAGTACCTCACGAAGTTTTTCCAGTGCAGGGATGAGCTGGGAAGTGTGGGGATTACTGTAGATGAAGATTACTTGGTGATCTTGGCTCTCGTTGGGCTTCTGAAGAGTTGGCATAGCTACGAGGACTCTGTCAATGGTGGGGAGAAACTTCCGGGATGGAAGCGACTTTGGTCGGATCTTGTGCAGGAGGAGATAAGGCGGGGTACCAGGGATGGATCTTCATCAAAGAATGAAGATGAAGAAAATTGCGCTTTGGCTTCCAAAGAAAGGAAAGGGAAGGGAAAGAAAAATCCTTCTCAATCCTGTGTGAAAGGCAAGAAGCAGGACTTGTCCAAGGTGAAGTGCTTTCACTGTCACCAACACGGACATTACACCACTTATTGTCCACAGAAGAAGAAAAATAAGAAGGCTGCTAGATCTGCAGTTGGAGAGGCCTTAGCCTCACAGTTTGAACTGGATTTTTCGCTGATCGCATTCTTGGTTTCAAGTGTGATGGGATCAATGTGGTTTATTGATAGTGGTGCGTCTTTCCATATGACCGGAGACAAAGATTTTTTTAGTGATCTGGATGAGAAGGATCTTAGAGTGCACATCGAGATGGGCGATGATGGTAGATACAGTGTGACTGGTATCGGGACCATTTCCTTTGAGAGGGAGTCTGATAAACCTTTCATATTGAAGGATGTCATGTATGTTCCAGGATTGAAGAAGAATCTGATCCCTGTGGCAATGTTCGAATACAAGGGATATGATGTTGTTTTTAGCAAGGGAAAGGCTTTCCTGCGTAGTAAAGAAACTGGTGAAACTCGAAGGACAGGTGTTCGAGTTAAGAACCTTTATCAATTGTAGGTAGATGGATGTGCAATAATGGCAGGCAAAGCAGAAGGAGTGGTGAGCTGGGATGAGAGCGAATTGTGGAACAGGAGATTGGGCCATCTTCACCATGGTGCTTTGAAAATTTTGCAGCAGATTTCTACTGGGATTCCTAAGGGTACACTTGCGCAGTTAGATCAGTGCAAGGGATGTACTTTGGGAGAATTTTTGAAGACCACTTTTCATGAGAAGGATAGTTGCGTCATGATGATCCTTGAGAGAATTCACACAGACATGTGTGGACCTTTCTCAGTAGCTTCGACAGCAAAGCATAGGTATTATGTGATATTTGTTGATGATTTTTCTCATAAGTGCTAGATCTTCTTCATGCAGAAGAATAGCGAGACATACTCAAAGTTCCGTGAGTTCAAGGCGTTAGTTGAGAAAGAGTCGGGGAAGCAGGTGAAAGCTCTAAGGAGAGATAATGGTGGTGAATACATCTCTAGAGAATTCAAAGGCTTTTGCAGTGCAGAAGGAATTCGAAGAGAGCTCATAGTGCCTCATAACCCACAGCAGAATGGGGTTGCGGAGAGAAAGAACAGAACGATAGTGGGTGTTGCACGGATGATGTTTCATGATCAGGGCCTTCCCATACACTTGTGGGCTGAAGCATGCAACATTGTGGTTTATGTGCAAAACCATTGTCCTCATAGAGTACTTGGCATGAGTACACCTGAAAAGGCATTTTCTGGTAAGAAGCCAGAGATTTCTCATTTGAAGATTTTTGGCTCACCTTTTTACATTCATGTGACGAAGGATGCCAAGAAGAAGCTGGAGCTGACCGCAGAGGTTGGGATATTTTGGGGTACACAGAAACACCCCACAATTATCGTGTGTATTTTCTAGACAGTCGGAGGACTGTTGTGCAACGGGATATCAAATTTCATGAGGAGAAAGCCATGAAGTTGTTGCTTGAGAGGGAGCTACACTTGCATGCAGATGAGGAGCTACTAGTTTCTAAATATGAACCTCAGGATGTGGATCAGCCACAAGAGGAGGTTCATGGAGTGGAAGAAACCACTCATGTAGCGCCAAACATCAGAGGGCATAAGCACACTACAGAAGATGAGCGACTGAATCTTGATGCAACGCAGAATCTAGGAGCACCTACATCATAGCGTAGACAGAGACAGTCACCTGACTGATTTACTGGATACATGGCTCTGATGAGCAAGTGTATCGTGACAGAACCATCTTCTTTCGAGGAAGCTGTGGAGGACCTTGCATTGGTAGATGCCATGGTGGAAGAGTATGATTCGATTGTCAGAAACAGTGCATGGGATATTGTCCCAAGGCCGGAAGGGAAATCAGTGGTAGGTTCGAGATGGATCTACAAAGTGAAGCAAGCTGCTGACGGGAGCGTCGAGAAGTACAAGGTAATATTTGTTGCTCGGGGCTTCTCATATATCGAGGGGATCGACTATGAAGAAACCTTTGCACCTGTCACAAGGTATTATTCCATACAGACCATCCTTGCTCTCTCAGTGTAGATGGGTTGGCACATTCATTAAATGGATGTGAAGACTGTGTTCTTCAACGAAGTCATTAAGGAGGAGGTGTACATAGAGCAACATGAAGGATTCAAAATCTTCAGCAACGATTCGCATGTGTGTAGGCTCAAAAGAGCGTTGTATGGGCTGAAACAAGCACCTCGTGCTTGGTATACACGGATAGATACTTATTTCATTGGACTTGGATTCACCAAGAGTGAGGTGGATACAAAAATATACCAGATTGTGGTGGAGGGTAAGTTGTTGATCATTGTACTTTATGTAGATGATTTGATACTAACGGGTGATGAACTGTTGATACACTCATGCAAGGCAGATCTTGCAAAGGAGTTTGAGATGAAGGACTTGGGCCTCCTTCATTATTTCCTGGGATTGGAAATTTGGGAGTGGAAGGGTGGACTGTTTGTGTCTCAAGGCAAGTATGCCCGGAAGATATTGGAGAAGTTGAACATGCAAGGTTACAAGTCTATCGACGCTCCTCTTCCTGGTGGTTGGAGGAAATAGGATGCTACATTGGCAGAGGTAGTGGATGCCACTATTTATCGACAGTTGGTTGGTTTTCTCATGTATCTATTCAATACACGACCAGACATATGCTATGCTGTTAACCAGCTTTCACAAGCTATGGTTAAGCCTACCAAGCTCTTTTGGAAGGCAGACAAGCATGTCCTGAGGTATCTTAGGGGCACATCGGGATATGGATTGTGGTACAGACAGTCGGATGAGTTGAAGCTGCATGGCTTCACGAATGCAGATTGGGAAGGGAGCCCAACGGACAGAAAGAGAACATCTGGAGGGATATTCAATATCGGGTCTACATAAGTTTCTTGGTACAGTAGGAAATAGAGATCCGTGGCACTCAATTTAGCAGAGGTCGAGTACATGGCAGCAAGTTTGGCTGCATGCGAGGCTATATGGATGAGGAAGATCCTGGTTGGGTTGTTCGGTTCACACTTAGATCCTACTGTGATATATTGTGATAATCAGAGTTGCATTAAACTCTCAGTTAATCCAGTATTTCATGATAGATCTAAACATATTGACATCCGGTACCATCATATCAGAGATTTTGTGTAGTGGAAGATCATGTTACTTTCTTACATTCCTACGGAGGATCACGATGCAGATATTCTAATGAAGGTGCTCACCAGGAGAAAACTCGAATACCATAGAGACATGATCAGGGTGGCAGATAATCCCTATCTTGTTGAGAGGGAGTGTTGAGATTCAACAAGATGATGAGCTTAGTGAAAAGAGTCGCCTTCACTAAGTGGGCCCGCAGGCTATTTTTGGCGCAAAGTCTATTTTTAGACATATCGATCATATTCTATGAGTTGCAGGATGCTATTTGTGGATGGTTGGTCAAGTTGGAAAAATAGATGGACTTCTATTTTTAGACATATTGGGCGGAATCTATTTTTAGATTGCCAGTCTAGAAATAGATATGTCGAATATTATTAGCTCTTAATAATATTTGGACTCTAAACATTATCTTATTCTCTTGGAGCACTTCAGTTAAGTGCACAGATGTGGCACAACAGATGATAGAAGGAATTACGCTATTCCTGAGGGTTTACTGGAGCTAATGCATGAGGACTTTAGTTAGAACTCATGTGACAGAGTTTGGTGGAGTTATAGAAGTAGTTGGTGGAGTTGTATTTAGTTTAACTCAGTTAGACTCAGTTGAGCTAGTTGTATCTAGTCTAACTGATTGATACACTAGTGAGAGTGGTGTGAATTAATTATTTAATTAATTCACTAAATAATAAATCATTAATCAACTGAAGAATGCATCAGTTAACTATAGTGCATGGACAGTTTTAGTGGAGACCAGTGGAGAGGTAGGTGAAAGAGCAAGTGTGACTATCAGTTATGACTATAGTGATGCATTGATTACATCCAACACTCAATGGAGATGCCAATGAAGATTGTCTGAGCAAGGCTGGAGAAATTCAAGTTCATTCAGAGCCATTCTTCAACAAGGATTGTGCAGTAGAGGCAGGCTAGCAGGTGTTAGAGATCGGTGGATGGATTTGCAAGATCTAGCCTGATTAATGTGTAGCGATTGTATTGTACTGAGAGCTTGACATGTTCAGATTTGTATGAGGATTGTTACATGATCTCTATGAAATATATTATATACAGATAGTTGGGGTTTTTAGCTTCAGGCTTTCTTGTTAAATAGTTGTGTTAATGTGTGTGAATTTTTATGGTTTCATGTGTGCATTGTAATTGATTTAATTTCCGCATGTGATGATCAATAGTGGAATAGATTCTATATTGTGCATGAAGTTAAAATAGTGTGTGATCAGGATAATGTTGGATATATAACACAAAAAATTATATAATTTCTACACATATTTCTTTTGTACCAACATGATCAAGCTCCCACAGTGTGATGAACTTGGCATAATGTGCCCATCAACAAAAACTCCTAAATTTGCCTCTTAATTTCATCATTCTCAAGAACAAAGCATCAATATATTGGTATGTTGGGTAGTGGAACTCTTGGGTTAGATTAATGGAGTGCTTGAACTGACAGTGCAGGGGTACCCCCGTGTGTGAGGTTAAAATGTCCCTATATTCCTCCTTCACAACCTTGTCTATCTGCAATTGCCATGCGGAGGAGCCCTACCTTAACACTATGGATGTGGCCATAGCATTCTTCTTTCTCTGAGGGAGAACCATAAGGAAAAAAAATTTCTTGGTCTAGGAAATGATCTTACTGCATTGTGATCTTATTGCATTTATTTTCAAAGATAAAATAGATGGCAGTAGGCAGTGCTACCTCCGATATCATGTATAAATCATTTCCCAAAGAAATAATAATAGTATGAGGCCTAGACTCATACACAACATGATGCTTCCATAAGTATGGTTAGCCTAATAATACATCACAAAATTCAATAGGGGCAACATCACATGATACCTCATATGTGAAGAGCTTGATTCTGTAGGGACGACGACACTATTGGTTGACGTGGAGATATCGTCCTTGGTGAAGCCACCCGATGGTGTACGACTGCAGGTGTGGTATGGTCGATAGGCCCAAATTCTTCATGACGTCTGTTGATATGAGATTCTTTTGCTTCCATTGTCTACAATAAACTACCATGGATAACCCTTCACCCACATCTGTGAATGGAAAATCCGCCCCCCCTCCTCTAGATCTTCAGGCTCAATATTCTGGATTTTTGTGGTGGAATGGTGGCACTGGGCTCCATATCAGTAATTTTTCTTTCTTTTTCATTCCTCTTGTTAGGTTCTGACTCCAAGTCAGAACATGCATCTAATTCATAAGCCTTTATCTCAACCACAAGTGACTGCTTAGCTTGACAGTCACTTGTGTTGTGAGTGGGGATCATATGGAACTCACACTATTTCCCCGTGTCCTTTTTCTTCATGGTGTTTTTCTTTTCTTGTGGCTTCGATGGTTTATCCTGGGTCTCCTGTCCTTGTATTTTTCATTTTTTCTACAGTTCTGGGGTGCCTCTCCCTTGCTTTGGATTCACAAATCCAAATTCTCGCTTCTTCTACTTAAATTTATTCTGAATCTTGGAAACATTGAGGTATGCTGCACTGAGCGAGGAGATGTCAAGGAACTCCATTTCTTCCTTAATTTATTTTTCCAAGTAACTGCGACACTTTAGCACTAGATTCTTTTCTAATTATTTGATACCCAACTTTGTGTGCAGGGTATGGAAAATATTCGCCAGCTCATGCATGTCTTGATCTCTTTGTTGCCACAATGTCGTCCATTGTATGTACTTGTCCTCTTAGCTCCCCATGGGGTAATACTATTCCTTGATGGCATCTCATAAAGAATCCCAATAGTTTCATCTGAAAACAGTGAATAATCTCTCTCATCCCTTTGTTCACAGTAGTTTTCCCACCAGTCCTTGACATGGGGGGTGGCTTTAAGGAGTGAAAAAGTAATATTTTCCCAATTATAAAAGTCATGAACCGAAAAATATCCTTCAAACATATTTTACCATATATCTATGACATATGCATCTATCTGGCCTTCAAATATGGGAATTTAAAGGTTGAATTTTACCTTAAAGGTAGTGGCACCTCTAGAGTGGCTGTTGGATGAAGATGTGTCGCTAGTGGGTAGCCACTGAAGGATTTGGGAAAAGTTATCCATCGTCATATTCCTCTGTCGCTCGAGATCTTCCTCAAGTAATATTTTGAAATGATCTCATGCTCCCTCATCTTTCTTTTCTCATGCCATGGGAGGCCATCAAGATTTACGAGGTTGGTCTTGTAAAGGTTCAACCAGTTCAAGCCTAACTCCTTATACCCTGACCTTGTTGGGGAAGTGGAAAGAAAAACAGAGAAATAGCAGATTTCTCTGATACAAATGATCCAAAATTATGTTGGAATGCAACAAAATACATATATAAACATAAAAACATAGATGCCATAAAAATAAATATTCATTTCATTAATATCAAAGAACTAAAAGATGCTTACAAAAAAAATGGAAACAAACTATCTTGGGCGATAGTAGCTCTAATATTCCCAATTAGCCCAAGCTAATGGGAATATTCATTTTTTTTTTATTTTTCTGTTTCATGAATAAATGTATAAGGGAGGATCATAAAACTCCTAAAACAATAAATAAATCAATGCCACATGTGAACAAGGCTAAATCTAGGCTACTTAAATAAGCACCCTTAGGTGTGAAAGGGGTTGAATCTTCTGACTGGGTCAACCATGACCAAATCAATGGTGATGTCTTGGAGGAGTGGCCATCAATGAGGCACAACACAGTTTTAGTTGGAGGTGGTTCATGTGAAAGGAGCTATTCCCTTGAGATAGTTTAGGGTTTTGCAAGCTCTCAAACTTATAAAAGGAAGAGGATGGAAGCATGAGAAGGTTTTTTATGGTATTTTATTTTCAGATTATATTGTCTGTTTAGACATATCTCATTCTCCTTGCTGTTTAGCAGAGAATAGTGTTGTTTAGCACTGGGTGTTCCTGATCGGGAATTCCACCTCTTTCCTTGAGAGGCCTCTTGGAAGAGAATTGCATTTCTTGTCCACTATCTGGCTGAAGGCCAAGCTTCTTCTTCCAACTACAATGCAGATCCTGTTGAGGGTTTGGTTGTCTTTGAAAGCTGCAACAAGTGGAGGCTAGATCTACTCATATCTAGGCCATTCTAGTGCTCCTTTTCAGTGGGGATGTCTTCTATCCCATTGGCAAGAGAGTATTGGACCATTGGAGCTACATTTTCAGATCTTGGCATCAGGTCAAACATGTTATAGAGCCTACAGCACATTCTTTCTTCCAGAACTGCATTATTTGTGTGGGTATTGTTGTAGGGTCTTTTGGCACACTTTTTGGAGGATTGGTTTTCATGTGTTGGGGATCTGCCCTTCACATTTGAGATCCATTGGAGGAGATATTCATATTGTATATTTCAGATCAAATATGTATGTCACTGAATTTCTGAATATTTCTGCAGATCTGCAACATTGGATCTCAGATCTACTCCTTGTACTTCACCTTTTGTTGAAAACCCCAACCGGGAAATTGAAGAAGAGCCTATCTAGTGCATGGATCTGATATATATCTAAATTTTTATAGACAGATCTGATCTAGATATGAAGTGTAATCTACAGCAGTTGTAGCCAATAAAATAATGATGTCAAGCTCTTTTCAATCTTTATACATGGTTGCAACATCTCTTTTTGAGGAATTTATTCTATAAAAGTCTTCCATTTCCTGTTGTATATCTCATGGGCTATCTTGTGCATATATTTTTCTGATGTAAATAATTTTAAAGAGCCTCCATATTGGCCTCCTTATATTACTTAGATGATCTGCATTATTTCTATGCATAATTGTTTAATATTGTTGCATTTCCCAATTGGGAATATTACATTGGTATTAGAGAAATCATCTTGGCACAGCCTGTGCTTTCTAAGAAGCCAATATGTCTTCAGAAGAAGAAGAGCCTCTTACTGTCAGGGAGAAGAGGTATCTAAAAATAAGACAGAATAAATTTGATTACAAAAATGATGATAGAGACAAGGGTAAAGCCCCTAAATCTGGAAGTGATGAAGAAGGAAAGGACTTTGTAAAGATCTTTTTGAGAGCCACACAAGATCTTGCTAGAGAGATCAAATATATGATATTGGATAGAATAAAATAATCTCCTAAGATATTTCATCTTGGAGAAAGCTTTGGCATGTCTCACCACTAGAATGATCAACCAGTGCATTAGCCACAAATTTCCCAACACTCTACCATGCCTACCTTTTTGGCTATGGGAAATGAAGGGTTTCAAGAGCAAGCATCCCTTGAAGACTATTTTGAAGAATATGAGTCTCAAAATCAGAGATTCAAAGATCACTTGAGTTTTCAAGAGTTTTGTCACCTCAAGGAAAAAAGAAGACCAAGGCATCAACATAGAGATGGTGGATTCACTCAGAATCATGATCGACATCACTCTATGGGCAGAGTATTTTTACGCAATTTTGATGGGTCATCCAAGTGTTTTTCCAAAGCATGGGTAGAAAAACTTGACATATACTTTCAGTTGAACAAGGATCCAGAGATGGAAGCTATCAAGATTGCAACGCTGCACTTTGAAGGTGAAGCACATGATTGGTGGTTCCATGGCTTGTCTACATTGGGTCATGCCAATGCGACTGGTTATTCAGAGTTCACTAGAAGGCTGGTGGAAAGGTTTGACAAAAGATATCTAGAGGCACCATTCATGAACCTTGCAAAGTTAAAACAATCAGGTAATACATAGTCTTACATTTCTAAATTTTTAAGATTATCTATTATGGTTCCTGATTTTTCTGCAACAAGAAGGGTGTACATGTTCATAGATGGTTTAGATGAACCTCTTCATGGGTTGGTATTGTCTACCAAGCCCACTACTTTGCATGATGCCAATTAGAGGGATAGAGACCTTCAAGATTCCTTGCCAAAAGAAAAGGGAAACTTTCAGCATAAGCCCTCTTTTCCTTCTAAAGGAAAGGAAGAGAAAGCTTCTCCTTCAAAGGAGAGCTCATATAAGAAGCCTCTTGATGATGAAGTTTAGAGAGATCTAAGGAAGAAGAAGCTATGCTTCACTTTCCAGGAATCATGGGCACCTGGACATAGATGTGATACTGGAAAATCACATTACATAGAGGTCTTCTGAGATATTGAGAAGGAAGAAGAAGATGAACCAAGAAGAGGTCACAGCGCTGACATTGTTGGAGGAGATCCAACACCATCAGGAGATGGGAATGGATAATTTTCTCCTATTGGAGGGACTCTTGCGTTCTTGAGAGGAGTACCTAAATACTTGACCTTAAGAGTTCAAAGTTCAATCTTGAATCAGAGGGTTTCTGTATTGATTGATAGTGGGGCCACCCACAACTTTATTGATGATCATATTGTACAAAGGAGGGAAATACCCACTAATACTTTTGAGGGATTCTCTATTTTGGTCCTAGGAGATAGAACAATGCAATGCATGCATTATGTCCCATCACTTTTAATCACCATGGGTACTTATACCTTGGTTGATCACTTCTTTGTGGTTGACATACTGGACAGCAATGTGATTTTGGGTGTTCAATGGTTGATTACATTGGGGAAATTCACCACCAATTGGGAGGCTTTACAAACGGAATGGGCGGACAAGAAGAGTGGTAAATATCAAATGATCAAAGGCATGCATACATACCCCTCACATACCAATTCCACATAGAAATCAGAGATGGATTTGCGTAGTGGAAGTAGGGACTTTACAGTCTCATCTATCATGTTCATGAGATTTCTACATGGGACACTCTTATCTAGTGGCAAACCACCTGGGAGGCCACCTGATTCAGATTTTGTGGGGAAGACCTCACAACATGCTGCTCCAAGCTTAGATCCAGGAGGGATTGGAGCACTAAAATACAAAGCTATAGCGTTGGGAGTCTTGGGTAAGCTTAAGAAAGAGGGAGATTTTCTTCCCTTATCATCATCACCCACTCTCATTTTTGGTTTGGTATTGTGGGAGGAGAAGAATGGAAGGAATGGCCTTCCAAAACACACCTTTGGCATGGGATATGTCAAGGAGAAGAGTAGCAACATGACATATATTTTTGTTGATACACCATCAGCGCTGTCATTGTTGAGCAGTTTAGATCTACATTGGAAATCCCAACTGTTGGTGAATTATTCCAAAGATCTTCACACTTGTATGATACATGATGACCAGCTGCATGAAGAGGGTTATTTAGTCCAAGGAGGAGTCATCTATCATCATGGTAGGATCTTCATCTCTAGAGCCTCCAAGTTCAAGGAGAAGTTACTACAAAGAGCTTATAAAGAGTTCTGTTTTAGCCACATGTATTCCATGAAAATCTACAACATCATCATGAGGAGCTTTGATTGGGAAGGCTTGAAAGAAGAACTACATTAGAATTTTCAAGAATGTATGAACTATGTGGCGTTGGAGCAACAACATGAATCCATGAGGGAGTTATTTCAACCATCTCTTCCTCCTTTTGAGAAAGGAGATAGATCCATGCACCACTCTATTTGTATGAATATTGTTGGTGAAAAATATGATCATGTAAAGCATGTTTTGTTTTCTGATTGTATACATTATTTCACCATGTTTATGTAGGCCATGGCTCCATGGAGGAGTAATACATCTTGTAGATCTCATGGCCAACAATGGGCCACACAAATTTCTGAATTTGGCCACTCCTTTGATGAGCAAAGGGAGATTTACTATCATGATGAGTGCTTTCCTAAAGCACAAAACATATCTCACACTTTCAGCCATAGTGAGATAACATGGGCATAAAGTAAGTGGTGGGAAAACCACTTACCATATCTTGATCTGATGCAGGCAGGAGATGCGCTGCGCTAGTACCATATGTGGGACTATGAACCACCTCCACATGCTCAAATTTATGTTTGTATGTATGTATTTTTTCTTCCATACATTGATGATATACTTGTACTTTTTATGGGGATGTATGGAGGGAGGATGGGAGGCATGTATGTACCACATGGGATGGAGACTCTCTATGTATATTATGCTACATGTTTCAAGGAGAGCATTGGTTCAGCCATGTTTGTTTCATTTGAGTTATTGACTCCTTATGGGATGGACTATTTACCTCTCATGAGAACTTTGGAGGAAAAATTCATGGAGGGGTGGATTGGTGAACACTTAGCTTATGGAGGAAGCCTAACACATGATTATGGTGTCACCAATGGAGGAGTATAAGAGTTGCAACACTCACCTTATCAATTGCTTGATGTCAGACAACATTTTGGAGGGGAGGACTGTAATATTCCCAATTAGCCCAAGCTAATGGGAATATTCTTTTTTGTTTTATTTTTCTGTTTCATGAATAAATGTGTAAGGGAGGATCATAAAACTCCTAAAATAGTAAATAAATCAATGCCACATGTGAACAAGGCTAAATCTAGGCTACTTAAATAAGCACCCTTAGGTGTGAAAGGGGCTGAATCTTTTGACTGGGTCAACCATGACCAAATCAACAACGTTGTATTAGAGGAGTGGCCATAAATGAGGCACATCGCAATTTTAGTTAGAGGTGGTTCATGTGAAAGGAGTTATTCCATTGAGATGGTTTAGGGTTTTGCAAGCTCTCAAACTTATAAAAGGAAGAGGATGGCAGCATGAGAACGTTTTTGATGGTATTGTATTTTCAGAGTATATTTTCTGTTTAGACATATCTCATTCTCCTTGCTATTTAGCAGAGAATAGTGTTGTTTAGCACTGGGTGTTCCTGATCGAGAATCCCAAATCTTTCCTTCAGAGGCCTCTTGGAAGAGCATTTCATTTCTTGTCCACTATGTAGTTGAAGGCCAAGCTTCTTCTTCCAACTACAACGCAGATCATGTTGAGGGTTTGGTTGTTTTTGAAAGCTGCAGCAAGTGGAGGCTAGATCTACTCAGATCTAGGCCATTCTAGTGCTCCTTTTCAGTGGGGAAGTCTTCTATCCCATTGGAAAGAGAGTATTGGACCATTGGAGCTACATTTTCAGATGTTGGCATCAGGCCAAACATTTTCTAGAGCCTACAATGCAGTATTCTTGCAAAACTGTGTTATTTGTGTGGGTATTGTTGTAGGGTCTTTTGGAAATTTTTTTGGAGGATTGGTTTTCATGTGTTGGGGATCTTCCCTTCACATTTGAGATCCATTGGAGGAGATATTCATATTGTATATTTCAGATCATATCTGTATGCCACTAAATTTCTAAATATTTTTGCAGATCTGCAGCATTACATCTCAGATCTACTCCTTGTACTTTATCTTTTGCTGAAAACCCCAAGGGGGAAATTGAAGAAGAGCCTATCTAGTGTATGGATCTGATATAGATCTAAATTTTTATACACAGATCTGCTCTAGATCTGAAGTTTAATATACAACATTTTCAGCCAATAAAGTAACGCTATCAAGCTCTTTTCAGTCTTTATACATGGTTGCAGCACCTCTTTTTGAGGATTTTATTTTATTAAAGTCTTCCATTTCCTGTTGTATATCTCATGGGATATCTTGTGCATATATTTTTCTGATGTAAATACTTTTAAAGAGCCTCCATATTGGCCTCCTGCTCTTACTTAGATGATCTGCGTTATTTCTCTGCATAATTGTTTAATATTGTTGCATTTCCCAATTGGGAATATTACAGTAGCTTATCTCTGAGGATAGATGTGGCATATACATGCATATGAACTATGTTATAATGAGACTTAAGGGAATTTTAATTATTGAACAAGGGAAAAACCTAAACAACCAAAGCCCTAATACCAAGAGATGGAACACCAAGAGTTTGTTGGCCCCGTTGGGGTTAGTTCGGTAGGCGACTTCCCTGGGTCGTATTTGGTAATATGTTATTTATTTGGCGCATACGATGCCTCATTGGAAATATCTCTCCAAGTAATAAAATATTTCATGGGCCCCTCCCCATGGCAATGGGTTTGCTGTGGATCTAAACAAAACTTCATTTAGGGGGTCAAAATATAATATCCCAAAATGGGGATGCAACAATACATGAACACAAAACTAGAGTAGCAGTGATAAATCAACTCATAAAATGTAAGAATAAAACATATCCATCTTATTAATGTTACATCAAAAAAATTTATACAAGATCTTGAGGAAATAATGACTCAAGCTAGGCAGAACAAGCCTTAAGAAACATATACATGAAAAATGAAGTACACTGCTACACACAAAATTCCCAAGGCTATGAAAAAACAGTTTTATTAGAGACAACTGCTACTGGAGTATGTCAATACATAGATATGGAAATATACAACTCATAAAATGTGGGGATAAAATATCTAAACCCCCGAAGACAATTCCAAGACAATCCTAGAAGGATTTCCTAAAATATGTAAAATGGAAAAAATGTTGGAGTTGCAGTCCTAGGACTGAATATCAGCTGCAACTCAAGAACTGGATGGAGATGGATGAAGATGATGCATAAGTTGAATATACCTCCTCCAATGGATATTCCAAGTGAAATTTATATCCTAACACTGAAGATCTCACCCTCCAAAAATCACTGCAAACCCTCACTGCAAATGCTCACTGAAAATAACGCAGTCAAGGAGAGGTACTGCGCTATAGGAGATAAAAAATGGTTTGGCCAAGTGCCAAGATATGAAATATGCTCCAAGGGCTTCCTCACTGATCTCCCAAAATAAATAAATCTTCCTCCTCTGAAAAATAATCTCTGGAAGTGGTGTTGTGAAACCTCCACTGCAACACCCTACAACACAACGTTATACTGCTGCAGAAATAACGTTGTAGCTGAAGGAGGTGGCTTTTCCTGAAGCCTATATGTGGAGAAATGAAGTAAAATATCCCTCAAGAGGCCTCTCAAGAAATTATAAGGAATTACTAAACAGGAATTCCTTGTGCTAAGTAACACAACAATCTCAACTAAACAATTGGAGAAAGCACAAAGTCATCTAGACGATAAAATCAATAATAAAAAACATATGGTCATATGGCTGCCTTGCTCTCCTTTTATATAAATGGAAGCCCTCTCACCTTGGTTCCCACTCAGTAGGGTTTCGTCCACGAAGGAATCTTCCTCCCACTATCTCTGCGCTATTTCCAAGGATGATCTCCACCTCTTATCCTTGCGCTGTTGACTTGGTCAAACTTGATGTTGTCCACATGAAAAATTCCCTTTTCACACATGAGGGTGTGAAATCCAGCTCCTATGATGATCCCTTTCCACATTATGATGGATTTTATTCATATTTTTAATATACATGGGCCCCCTTACCCATTTATTCAACTCCTAGGTGATAAAAACAAAAATCAATATTCCAATTAGTTGTATGCTAATTTTAAAATATTACACAAAACAACTCTAGAAGTTCAGGACCCAAAGAACTTCTAAAAATAGTAAATGATGCTATAATAAAGGAAACAAATGAAATCGTTTGGGGATCTATGTGGAATAGGAAGGTGGACACCAATATCCACATGGATCAATTCTCACTTGTTAGGAATCAATGGCCCTCATTGCATGAAGATCCTCCATGAGGTGAGGAAATTTCTGTTGAACCTAGTCCATGGTGAACCATTTGCGTTGGTGAAGGAGTTGGCCTACTTTGAAAACTCGATATAGATGGATCCTTTTCTAGTGAGTTTTATTGATCTGTGTGTACATGATCCTATTAGTTTTGTCCTGTTCGATGCAGCTTGGGTTGATCTTTGTTGGTGTTAGATGCTCAACAACATCGGATGTGTCCAACAATGTGGGAAATTATGGTCGCAATCGGTCCACATTAAATATTGGGTGCAAGCCAAGGAATAGTGGAATTTTGAGTTCAAAGAAGTTATCCCATAATCCTTGGTGATGGTGTATGACCCATATCAGAGCAGGAAAATCTTGCGGTGGGACCCAACAAAGTGCTCCTTTTGTAAATGTAACCAAAATTTGTCGCCCACTTCGAACTTGTGTGCACCCGATGTTGATCATTACATTGATTTTACTTGGCATTGGCTCTGTCCAATATGTCATGGAATTTATAGCAGATGTGATGAATGTGCTCGATGAAGTTGTTAGCCTTGTTGGCTTCAGATTGGACACAAGCCAAATCTACATGAGTAGCTGCAAATGGTATGGCCACATCAATGGGACATAATGGCTGGAATCCCAACCCCACCTAAAAGGGGTTGTGTTGAGTTGAGCTATAGAGAGATCTGTTGTAGCTATGCTGGACATAGGGGAGGATTTCATCCCATGTGCATGCATGCTTCAAGTTGTACATGCGCAAAATATGCATGATGATCTTGTTGACAACCTTTGTTTGGTCGTCTGTTTGGGGGTGGAAGGTCATGAAATTATTGAGAGTGGTATCCAACATCGACCAAAGGCTTGAAAAAAATGTACTTTGGAACCTGTTGTCTCGATCTAAGATAATGGATAGTGGGATCCCAAAGTGTACCCACACTTCTTCAAAGACGAGCTTAGCAGTGGCTTCTTCTATGATAGTCTTCTTGCAGGCTACCATAATGGCCATCTTAGATAATTTGTAGAGAGACAAACAGGGATGGAAAAATTGATCCATCATATTCAACTATGCAGCCCACCTTCTTTGCAGGAGCCTAAGGTGGAGGAGATGTTTCATGAGTTTCCATGTTGGAGGGTGACTCACTTCTTGTGGATGATATCTTGGGGATGGAAGCTTCACATGGGAATGATAGTTACCAATATATTTTAGATTCCATGCCTCAAGAAGGCCTCTAGACTACATATAGTTGCTTCCATGGATATTAAACTTATTCATGATGAGAGCCATTTGGATTTTTCACCAAAGGCATACTTATAGATTTGGGAGGAACAACTTGAGGACATATTGATGAGAGAGCATCTTGTTCTTTTGGGGGACCTATCACATGAGGATGCTATAGGAGGAAGAGGAGAGGCTATTCAGTTCTATCCTTGCAGTTGCTTGAGGACAAGCAACATTTGGGAGGGGAGGACTGTGATATTCCTAAATTAGCATACAACTAATTGGAATATTAATTTTTGATTTTTCTCTTATATAGAAGAATAAGAGGGTATGGAGACCCATAAATCTCCTTAGAAGGAATAAAATACACTCCTAGTGTGAATGGAGTTCATATAAAAGATGGATTGAAGACCCTTAGGTGTGAAAAGGGGTTGGAGCATATTGAATAGGTCAACTTTGACCAAATCAAACATCGTTGTTATGGAGGAGTGGCATTAATGGTGGGACAACACGGTTTTTGAGGGAGATTGATTACATGATGATGGAAACCATAATGAGTGGGACCCAAGGTGAGAAGGTTCATATTGTTTATAAGGAAGAGGATGGCAGCCATATGAGGTTATGTTATGATTATTATTTTGATATGTATGTTTATACTTATTTCTTTCTTCAGCTATTTACCTAATATTACAGGTGTTGTTTAGCATAGGGTGTTCCCGGCCGGGAATCCCACCTCTTTCCTTGAGAGGCCTCTTGGGAGAGCATTGATCTATTATTTCCACACATCCAACATTCTGGCCAAGTTTCAGTCTTCAACTAAAATGCAGTTTCTGTTTAGATTTGTGTTGTGTTGCAGGGTGTTGCAGTGGAGGGTTGAGAAACCCATTTTCTGAGCTATTTTTTCATAGGAGGGAGGATTCCTTCCATTGGGAGATCAACAAGGAGTGTTCTTAAGCACATTTCATATATTTTGTACCAAGCCAACATATTCCCATTATTTACAGTGCAATTTCAGTCAGGAATTACGTTATTCTGGAGGGCAGTTTCAGAGGAGGATCTATTGTCTCTTTTAGAGTGTTTTCTGTTAGGTGAAGGGTTCAACCTTTCATTGGAGGATACGTTTGGAGGAGATATACATCAGATCCATATCATTTTAAGCCTTCTATTTTAGGAGCTTTAGTTGCAGTGATTCTTCGGCCCTAGGGTTGTAGATCACCATTTGTATTTGGTTGTATTTCAGAAAACCCTTCCCGAGTTCTCAAGGAAAGGTGTCTAGGAGGCTAGATCTTCACTCCTAGCAGTATTTGAGCTATATAAAAATAGATCTACATGCTCAAGGCATTTTTATGGTAGCTATTTCTCATGTGTTGATATATTTTTCTTATAGAGGCTTGTTTTGTATTGCTTGAGTGACTTGATCCTCAAGATCTTGTGCCTATTATTTGATGACATGTTTAATAAGATGGTTGTACATTTGTATCATATCATGGTGTGTTTATTTATTCATTTTTATTTCCATTATTGTGTTCATATATTGCTACTTCCCCATTTGGGAATATTACAGTGGTATCAGAGCATAATCTTGGCTCAGCCTGTGGATCTTAGCCATTACGATATCAGAATATTAAGAAGGAGGAGAAAGAGATCAAAATGATAGAAAGAATGAGTTTTATCTCATCTCTCTTCAGATCTAAAAGGGACCTCACCAAGGAGGTCAAGCAGAGAAAAATGGAGAAAAGCCATGAATCCACACTAGGGTTTAAAGATGAGGAAGGTCCATGCACTTCCTATCAGCAAAAAGAAGATTCGGTATTGCATAGAGCTATAAAGAAACATGCTATGCCCTTTTATTTTGAAGACAAGAGGCATGAAGATGGAGGAAAATTAGATCATGATATTCTAAGTGAGTATCTTGCAGAATATAAATATCAACCTAGAGCTTTCAAGGTGAACCTAACTCTCCCACAATTCACTTAGCTCAAGGAAGAAAGGAGACCTTGTAGCAATAGAAGAAAAGACGACAATAGATTTCTATTGTCTACCTTTGATGGGTCATCCACATGCACAGCAAGGGCTTGGGGAATGAAGTTGGATGCATTTTTCCTACTACATCCAGTAGTAGAGAAAGAAGATGTTGAGATTGCAGCACTGCACCTTGAGGGTGAAGCAAAAATTTGGTGTTTCAGCCATTTGATTCATGAAAAAGTGACTGCATATGTAGATTTTACTCAAAGGTTGATCAAGAAGTTTGACAAGAAGAAATCAAAGAAGAAGGAACCTTCACCACCACTTGCTAAAAGAGGACTTGCATAAGGAGAAATAACCCTTGCATCTTTGCAAAGTGGTCTTGATCTATTGACATATGGGATCCCATGCACTATTCTGGAGATGCATGAGGAGGAGGAGACTTGTACCAGCGTTGATGTAGCCATGGAAGAGCATCCATCATCATCAGCAGTTTGGGAAGCCATCACATCGAAAGGAGGAACCCTTGTAGCAGTACAAGATGTTCCCAAGCTTTACCAAGGTATGCAAATGTTTCCATTTTTTGTTACTTCAACACATCATATGGAGGATAGTGGGAATGTACCATTGCATGACCTAGGGTCAAATTACATTGCTGATTTGGAACAACAGACTATCACTGCGTTGAGCAGCCTTGATTTTTTCAAGGAGGAGATATAAAGTCATCTTAGTGTATCATTTTTTAGCTGCACACAACTCTTGGGGTTGGAGTGTAGATTCTTGGAGGATGGGATGAGTATTGTCTTGAACCATGCAATGCAAAACTATGTTTTCAACATTGGGCATGATCTTGAGATAGCAGTTGCACCATTATGGAGATCAAAATCACTGTCATTGAGTAGCAGTGATGAGTTGGGGGGCCAACCATTATTGGAGCATTCAAATGACCTTTCTACATGCAGAGTAGAGGATAGGCAGATGATTGATGGAGGGCATCCTATGAGGGATGAAATCTTCTATTATTATGATGAGGGCTTCTTAATGAGCATTTCACATTTTGATGAGAAGTTTTTTCCTACCACTTATTTGGATCCTTATGGGGTCAACTTGGTCATTGATGAGTGGTCTTCATTTGGAGATATTTGGGAGATTGCATTTCAACATCCCATGAAATGCAAACATAGAAATTTGTTTTGGGAGGATGGTATTCTCCATTGGAGAAATACAAATTTTGAGAATGATGATAGACACTCACCATTGGTTGGATGGGTGATATTGATGAGCAAGAGGCTGGAAAGCCGCTTGCAGATCTATGACACAGGGCAGCAGGAGGCAAGGCTGCGTCGGTTACTCTAGAGAGAATTTGGTAATCATATGACATATTCTATTTCAAAGAGTTAGTTGGTGGATGGACCTTGGCATAACAATTTCATCATATGGCAGCAAGGTGTTTGGGTGTATTGGGGAGATGTGATATCTTTCATGTCAAAAATATTGTTGTTGCTCCATAGTCTATATGGTGCTGGTGTGGGGAGGCAACCAGATTTGTTGTTGCTTTGGATGTTCTTGGGAGAGTATGGACTGATTTTCTTCCATACTTTGCATAATGTTGCAGGAGTAGGTGATGTAACTATCATGGTGCAAAGGGGCTACTCCTTAGCCTTGGAGGATCAGCAGGTACTTCCACTTGGGAAGGAATCTCCCATATATAGTAGCATTATGATTGATGATGTTTACATGTGGTGTGTCAAGGGATGGAGTTATGAGATGACAGGGGCCTTGTCACAAAGGCCAATAGCATTGTCACTTGGGAGCTTGGGATTGTTGATGGAGTGTTCCAAGGATCAGTTTACATATGATGCACTTGATGAACACGTAGGAGATGAGAGTGATGGAGTAGTGGGTGGAGACATCTATTACCATGATATGATCTTCTTGACTTGGATTTCCAAGCATAAGAAGAAATATCTTCATGCAACGCATAGTTAATTCCTCTTCATGGGAGTGTGGCATACCACTATGAAGGGCTCATTCGGGGATCTTATTATCAGCTTACTCTCAGTACATGGTAAGAATTATGTTTTTGAACTTATTGATTATCTAACACATTATTTGCATTTTCTTGCCATCACTATACAGTGCATTGCTCCACAAGAGGGAAAGCCCCTAATTGAGCTTCATGGTCATTTTGGGACCAACATCTATGATGGAGATAGCCATTCCTTGTATGGCTTTGGGCAAGTGCTGTACTATTTCCTGTATGCTCAGTTGATATACAATTCCATTTACTATTTACTATTTACTAGTAGATGAGATGATATGCACAACTAGAAAATTGTTTGAAGACAACTTTCCACATCATATTTTGAAACTGTAGTTAGAAAAAATGCACAGTGACTAATTGGGAGATTGTTGGTACCTTACAACACTATTTAAAACCTTCAGTACCTTTCTCATTTGGATACCATATGATGGTAATGTCATATTCATTTTGTATGGGATGATCTAGGCAAGAACCAAAGAGTGGGATTTTGAGGATCCTATTGCCTTTTTGCTTCATGAAGGAAACCTTATTGCAACCCATATCCAGTAGCAGCTCTACACTTATCATAAGTGGAGAGAAAGATAGTGTGGGATGGACAATTTAATCCATCATATTCAGCTATGAAGTCCACCTTCTTTGCAGGAGCCTAAGGTGGAGGAGATGTTTCATGAGTTTCCATGTTGGAGGGTGACTCACTTCTTGTGGATGATAGCTTGGGGATGGAAGCTTCACATGGGAATGATATTTCCCAATCTATTTCAGATTACATGCCTCAAGAAGGCCTCTAGACTACATATAGTTGCTTCCATGGATATTCCACTTGTTCATGATGAGAGCCATTTGGATTTTTTACCAAAGGTATACTTATACACTTGGGAGGAATAACTTGAGGACATATTGATGAGAGAGCATATTGTTCTTTTGGGGGACATACCACATGAGGATGCTACAGGAGGAAGAGGAGAGGCTCTTCAGTTATATCCTTGCAGTTTCTTGAGGACAAGCAACATTTGGGAGGGGAGGACTATAATATTCCTAAATTAGCATACAGCTAATTGGAATATTAATTTTTTATTTTGCTCTTAGATAGAAGAATAAGAGGGTATGGAGACCCATAAATCTCCTTAGTAGGAATAAAAGACACTCCTAGTTTGAATGGAGGTCATCTAAAAGCTAGATTGAATACCCTTAGGTGTGAAAAGGGGCTGGAGCATGTTGAATAGGTCAATTTTGACCAAATCAAACAACGCTGTTATGGAGGAGTAGCATTAATGGTGGGACAACGTAGTTTTTGAGGGAGATTGATTGCATGATGATGGAAACCCTAATGAGTGGGACCCAAGGAGAGAAGATTCACATTGTTTATAAGGAAGAGGATGTTAGCCATATTAGGTTACATTATGATTATTTTTGTATATGTCTGTTTAGACTTATTTCTTTCTTCAACTGTTTAGCTAAGATTGCTGGTGTTGTTTAGCACAGGGTGTTCTTGTTCAGGAATCCCACCTCTTTCCTTGAGAGGCCTCTTGGGAGAGTATTGATCTATCATTTCCACACATCCAAAATTCTAGCAAAGCTTGAGTCTTCAGCTATAGCGCAATTTCTGTTCAGATTTGTGTTGTGTTGTAGGGTGTTGCAGTGGAGGGATGTGAAACCCACTTTCTGAGCTAGTTTTTCATAGGATGGAGGATTCCTTCCATTGGAAGATCATCAAGGAGGGTTCTTGAGCACATTTTAGATCTTTGTTACCAGACCAACCTATTCCCATCATTTACAACGTAGTTTCAGTCAGGAATTGTGTTATTCTAGAGGGCAGTTTTAGAGGAGGATCTATTAGCTCTTTTAGAGTGTTTTCTGTTAGGTGAAGGGTTTAGCCTTTCATTGGAGGATACCTTTGGAGGAGATCTACATTAGATCCATATCATTTTCAGCCTTGTATTTCAGGAGCTTCAGTTGCAGTGATGTTTTAGCCCTAGGGCTGTAGATCACCATTTGCATTTGGGTGTATTTCCGGAAACCCTTCCCGGGTTCTCAAGGAAAGGTGTCTAGGAGGCTATATCCTCACTCCTAGAATTATTTGAGATATATAATAGTAGATCTAAATTGATCCATCTTATGCATCATTTTATGCCCTAAAAAACTGCGTTTTCTTAGCTCAGGGCATTTTTATGGCAGTTATTTCTCATATGTTGACATATTTTTCTTGCAGAGGCTTGTTTTGTATTGCTTGAGTGACTTGATCCTCAAGATATTGTGCCTATTATTTGCTGACATGTTTAATAAGATGGCTGTACATTTGTATCATATCGCGGTGTGTTGATTTATTCATTTTTATTTCCATTATTGTCTTCATACATTGTTTCTTCCCCATTTGGGAATATTACAAAGTTTCAGCCAATAAAAATACTTATGCAACACTACCATTGTTTTCTCTACTCTAGAATGTCCAGTGACTTGACTATAGTGCACCTCCAAAATAATCTTGGCACACTTGCTTGAAGGAACACAAAGGTGTCCTAGGTGGCATAATAGTGTGCCCCAAAGGTGAAAATCTGGAACTTCCTTGCCTTCCAACAACATATTGTATGTGTTTCTAAGTTCTAGATCACTCTTGTAAATATGCAGCCACCCCGAAGTCTCATGTCGTCAACAATTGAGCAGAGTGGTCAGTGCCATAACCAGTAGATGACGTATATAGTATGAAACATTATTGGTGTTGTGCTTGTTGTATTTGATGTTCAAATTAAATTGTTGTATATATGTGGACCATTTATGATGGCAATCATTTTGAAAATTTCCTTGTGTTGTATGAACTGCAGGGGTTGGTCGTATGTGTGGATGACCATTTCCTTCCCCAGATTGTAATGATTCCATTGTCAAAAAACTTGTAAAATGGAATACATATCTTTTTCATAGGTGGGATACTTTCATATTGTGTCTAAAAGTGTCTCACTGTGATATGCCACTGTGTAATATTCATAAATGGAAAAGACAGGAATATAGAAAAAAATACTGGAAATAATAGTGAATAAAATTACACCAACATGTATGAAAATCATGGAGCCATTTTATTATTTAAATTAGCAGAAAATAAGTAAAATAAAAATGGTCACAACTCAAGTGATCAAGGAAAACAAGCCTCTCATGAATACATATGCCAAAACATGAAATGTTGCTACATAGAAGAATACAAAAGAACTAGTACAACATAGTTTTAGTGGATATAATTATAGTTGGAAAATGTGATCTAAGCTCAAATAATGCCAGGAATAGAGATCTAAGCTTCCATGCACATTTCCAAGACAACCCAGAAAGGGTTCCCGGAAATACCCCAAAGTACAAATAGCAGCTAGACACTGAATACTAGAAGGAGGTGGCTGAACTGATGTATAAATGAATAGAATTCCTCCTATAGGTCCTCCAAGTGAAAGGATGATCCCCTCACTAAATACCTAACCCTCCAAATGAATCACTAAACCCTCCTTTGAAAATACTCAATAGAATAACGCAGTCCTTGAGGGAAACTATGCTATAGGAGGTGGAAATAGATGGGCTTGGTGCCAAATAATGAAATTAAGCTCCAACACCTTCCATGTTGGCCTCCCAATGGAAATTCTGCCTCTCCACTAAAAAAAAAACACTGAAGGTGGCCCTCAAAATCCTCCATTGCCTCTACCCTGCAACACAACATAACTCCACCAGAACTATGCTGTAGCTGAAGGTTGAAGCTTGGATAGAATGCCAGAATGTGGAAATGTGGCTCAGAAATCTCTCTTGAGTGGGCACTCAAAGTCCCTCTAGGATGAGTGTGGGATTCCCGCTTGGGAACACCCTTGTGCTAAACAATACAACAAACTCCACTAAATAGTTGAAGAGTGCAAGAAGTCATACAGACCACAAAATCAATAATCAACAACATATCCATCTATAGTTGCCTTGCCCTCCTTATATACAATGTGAGCCTTCTCACCTTGGGTCCCACTCATTAAAATCACTACTATCATGGAGAATTTCTCCCATTAACACTGTGTTGTCTCTCATTGATGATCCACTCCCTCCATACCAACGTTGTTGATTTGGTCAAACTTGACCTTGTCCACATGCATTAGCCCTTGTTCACACATGAGGGTGCTTTATCCAGCTACTATGATGATCTCTTCTCATATTAAGAGGGATTTTACTCCTACTAAAGAGATTTATGGGTCTCCCTGCCCACTTATTCATCTATCTAAATGAAAAAAAGAAAAAAATAACATTCTAATTAGTTTCATGCTAATTTAGGAATATTATACACTAGATGTCCCTGTTGAGTAAGAACTGCCCCGATAGCATAGTCAAAAGCATCCATCTCAATCTCAAATGGTTATTGCAGGTTTGGTAATGTGAGAAATAGTGCAAATCAGAGGAGATTATTCAAATAAAAAATTTCTTCTAGTGGGATTGAGACCAGAAGAAATTTGATTTCACTCTACCCTTGGTGACTTGACTCAAAGACCAAGCGATATGAGAGAAACCCAACACGAACCTACAATAGAAATTGGCAAGTCACAGAAAGCTGCGTAGCTCTGTTAGAGTGGTTGGAGTTGGCCAATATCAAATGGATTACATCTTGGTTGGGTCCACAAGAAACCCCCACTCTTCAATGATGTACCCTAGATATTGAACTTGGGTCATACCAAAAGTTCATTTCTCCAAACTGGCACAAAACTTGTGGTGTTGTAGGGTTTTGAGGACTTGCCGAATATGGTGTAGGTTCTTTTCCCAACTCAGGTTGAATATCATGATGTATTTGAAATACAATACCATGAATGAGTTGGTGAAGGGCCACAAGATGTCTTCCATCAAACTCATGAAGGTTGCAGGGGAATTCTTCATCATAGAAGGCATGACCAGCCATTTCAAGAGGACCTCCTTGGATTTGAAGGTAATCTTCCACACATCAGAGAGTTTGATTGCTACTTGGTGACAACCAAACATAAAATCAATCTTTCTGAAATATTCCCTCCTCCCTCGAGTTGGTCCATAAGATCATCAATGAATGGCATTGGATACCTATTTTGGACAGTGATCTTATTCAGTGCTCGATATTCAATACAAAGTCTCCAGGTTCCAGTTTCCATCTTTCTTCTATACCACCATGATCAGGCTCCCACGGGGTGATGAACTTGTCTTGATGTGACATTTCTACAAAAACTCTTGAATCTGCCTCTTAATTTCATCATTCTCTAGAATAGAGCATTGTTAGATTGGTTTGTTGGGTAGTGGCACGCCTAGGGTTAGATTGATGGAGTAATTGATCAAATAGTGTAGGGGTACTCCTATGGGTGAGGTGAAGATGCCCTTGTATTCCTCCATGAGCTTGTCCATATGCTGATTCCATATGGAAGAGCCCTCCCTGGAGTTTGTGGATGTGGCCATAATATTCTTCTTTCCTTGAGGGAGAATCACAATGAATACAATTTTCCTAGTATGGGAAATGATCTTACTGCATTGCTTCACAGAGATCAAAGAGATGGCAGTAGGTGGTACTACCTATGGTATTCTGTATAACTTATTTCGTAAAGAAATAATAATAGTATGAGGCCTAGACTCATACGCAACATGATGCTTACAGAGGTATGGTTGGCCTAATAATACATAAAAAAACTTCAAGAGGAGAAAAATCACATAGTACCTCATCTGTGAAAGGCTTGATGCTATAGGTAAGATGACACTTCTTGCTGATGCAAAGATCTCATCCTTGGTGAAGCCACTTGATGGTGTACAAATACAAGTGTTGTGTGGTTGGTAGGTCCAACCACTTCAAAACCTCTTCCGATATGAGGTTATTTTAGCTTCTGTCGTTGACAATGAACCACATTGGATAACCTTTCACCCACATCTATGAGTGGAAGAGTCACTCCCCCTCCTCAGTATCTTGGGCTCAATATTCTAGATTTTGGTGGTGGAAATGATGGCACTAGGCTCCGCATTAATAATATGTTTCCCTTTGTCCTTCCCCTTGTCGGGTTTTGAATCTGATTTGGAACATGCATCTGATTCTGAAGCCTTCAACTCGGCCACCAATGATTGCTTGGCTCGACACTCATTGTGTTGTGAGTGGGGCTCTTATGGAAATCACACCATTTCTCTATTTCCTTATTTGTCTTTATGGTGTTTTTTTTTTCTTGCGGCTTCGACAGGTTGTCCTGGATCACCCCACCTTGGATTTTTCCTTTGTTCTGCAGTTTGGGGGCGCCTTTCCCTTTCTTCTAATTTACAGATCTAAAGTATCACCTCTTCTACTTAAATTTATGCTCAATATTGGCAGCATAGCGGTATGCTGCACCCAACAAGAAGATGTCTAGGAACTCCATATCCTCCTGAATGTATTTTTGCAAGCAACTGCGGTACTTGATTACCTGATGTTTTTCCAAATCTTTGATACCAAACTTTGTTTCCAGGGTGTGGAAAATGTTTGTCAGCTCATGCACATCTTGATCTCTTTGTTGCCACAACGTCGTCCATTGTATGTACTTGTCCTCATAGCTCCCCACAGGGTAATAATATTCCTTGATGGCGTCTCAGGAATAATTCTAAGTGGGTGCAATTGAAAATATTGAGGATTCTCTCTCATCCCTATGTTCACAATAGGTTTCCCACTAGTCCTTGACACGAGGGGCGACTTTGAGGAGTGAAAAAGTAAAATTTTCTCGATTGGAAAAGTCATGAACCAAAAAATATACTTCTAACATATTTAACCATTTATCTATGACATTTACATCTATGTGGACTTCAAATATGGGAATTTAAAATTTGACTTGTACCTTAAAGGGAGTGGTGCCTCCAGAGTGGCTGCTAGATGAAGATGCGTCACTTGTGGGTATCCGCCGAAGAATGTGGGAAAATTTATCCATCATCGCATTCCACTATCGCTTGAGGGATTCCTTGAGAAATATTTTGAATGGATCTCTTGCTCCCTCATCTTTCTTTTCTTCCACCATGGGAGTTCGTTGGGGTTTGCAAGGCTGGACTTGCAAAGGTTCAACCAGTTCGAGCCCTAACTTCTTTACCCTAACCTTGTTGGGGACATGAAAATAAAAACAAAGAAAGAGCAGACCAATTTGATACCACTGATCTAAAATTATCTAGGAACAAAACTAAATACACATATAAAAAAATAAGAAGAGATGCAACATAAATAAATCTTCATTTCATTAATATCAAAGAACTGAAAGATACTTACAAACAGAATATAAATAAACTAGCTCAGGCAATGGTAGCTTAATATCTCTAAGGAGAGATGTGGTGGCTACATGACTCTGAACTATGTTACAATGAGGCTCAAGGGCCTTGTTATTATTGAAAAAAAAGGGAAAGATCTAAACAACAAAAACCCTAACCCCAGAATATGGAACACCAAGAGTTTGTGGGCCCTATTGGGGTTAGTTGGGCATCCAACTTCCTAGGGTCGTAACTTGGTCATATGATCTTTGTTTCGTGCGTACGATACCTCGTTGGAAATATATCTTAGAGTACTACAAGGTATTTCACATTCTCATACTTTTTTTAAACCTAATAAAAACATCGTTTAGGGGGTCAAAACAACCCCAAAATTTCAAGATCCGAAAAAATACTAAAAATAGTAAATGTTGCTCTAATCAAGGAAACATATGAAACTGATTGGGGTTGTAGGTGGAAAAAACAGGTGGCCACCAATATAGACTTGGATCAAATTATTATATCATTAGGTCACTGAGAGGACTTTGAAATTTATGATAAGTTAAGGCTAGTTCGATTAATGGACCTTTGAAGGAAATCCCCCTTTCCACAAGCTCATGGTTAGGCTCCTATTGGACCATATCAGTAGGGGTTGGGGAAAATAATTCCAATCCCTAAAAATCAATCCTTGAAATCAAGGGACAATGCAAAAAATTTAAAAATTCTGTTAAGCTTTTTAGGTCAATTGCAAAGGTTTGAAACTCATTTTGACAAAGTAGAAAACTTTCCCACATATTTTTGATGGCTTAGAAATATTCAAAATTGTATAAATACACTCTAATAACACTGCCTCAATTAGGAATATTCTCATAAAAGGAAGATAGTAATGGTAAATAGTCAAATCCATAAATTCACCCAATTAAGTGAAGTTCTTATCAATCCTTTGGGCTGCAAACTTCAAGGTTCAAACTCTAAAATCCAAAAATTAAAATTAGAGAGGTCAGCAGTTTGACTTATGTTTTGAGAAGAAAAGGGTCCCCAAGACTCCTTACCCACATATATATAAGATGTCACTCAGAAATATGACAAACATGACCTTTACTATCTCTTTTTCATGGTCTCCAATAAAGAGAAAGATCTTAGTCTTCTTACTTCAATTTTTGGATACAACACAAACACATTGTTAGGCTAATTTATGGGTATAAAGTAGGACATAATATTTAGATCAATCAGGGTATTTGCAAACTTAGAAACACATAGCTATATGTAGGGACTTCAGCTATATTTGTTGTCACGTTTAGAAAATGGAACTTATATTGTTAAGAATAGGTGCTAGAGTTGATTAACAAATGAATTAACTACACAAAGTCCAAATTTATAAACCAAAAAAAATCAAGAGAGAAATTTAGAAAGCATGAAATAAAACTTTAAAAGAAAACTAATCTAATCACACTTCTCAAAAATAAAGTACGCACATACTTGAAATCTATTAAATGATTAGGCATGCACTAGTGTACCAAATGTTGTATGTTCCTTGGTTCATGAACTTATAGTGGTTGAGTCCTATTATTTTACACTATCATGTATGGTCAATTTTCAGGTATTCACATTGAAATAAAATTCTTGGAAATGGAAATGGAAATAATTGAAAACAATGCTTGATTAAGTATAGTTTGATGGAATTTTCATGCACTAGGTCATTTTAAAAAATACAGGGATATTTGGATTTCCAAAATCTTTTACCAAATCCAATAATAATATTTTTTCCCAAATCATTCACTAATCTAAGAAAGTAAGAACTATAATACATGTTATTATAATTGGAAAATTGTACAAGAAAAGGTGACATTATTTAATGTTAAGCAGAAGGATTTACATGGCTGAGAGACATTAGAGAATATGAAAGTATTTAAAAATATCTAAGGTTTGAGGAAAAATCAAATTGTGTACAAGAAGGACTAGTAAAAAGTGTATTTGCGCACAAAATCCTTCAATAAACGCGCCCTCGTGCGCCTTTTGACCCAAAAAGTGCGCAATCCTGGGAGTGGCGGAAATCACTTTCCAAGACCACAAGGCACACTCCAGGACATTGATTCCACACTTGAAGCCACCTAAGGACAACCACCCAAGCCTACTTAGGACATCAAGGAAGCACACAATGAAATAAATGTGGCACACAATGGAATCACCCTCCTCTCTTGGGTCACCATCCACACTGTACCAAGAGAGGGAAGGAGGATTTGAATTATCCTATAAAAGGCCACCAAGAGATGAACAACTAGAGAGAACATTGTTATGCTAGCCAAAATTTCCCCAAGCAATACCAGCAATGTGTGATCCAGAGCAGAGATAGAGGGGACTAAGTTGTTGGCCATCCAGCAACTCCAGTGCACCATAGTAGAGAGAGGAAGAATTTGCGCCAAGGTAGCTCATAAGTAAAGACATCCTTGCATTGGGACTTAGAACCCCAATTTCTAAGGGCCCCTTGGAAAGTAGGTTAAATTTTCATCCTCATTTCCTACCAGCACTCAATAATAGGGGACGTAAGCACCGCCGTTTGGATTATTGAAGTTGTTTGAATCTATTTAGAGATTTTTTGTTATTAGTTTTAGGTTTAGTTTAATTTGTATGTTTGAATATGCATGCTATATCTCTATTTAATATGTTTATGTTCTAGCATGTTCCACTAAATTTCTTGACTCCATATATCTTTTGTCTGTGACCAATAACTTAAGAGGGAAAACCACACCCCTTAAGTTGGTGTGATTTTTTACATACGTGCACCAAACACACTAACACATGATTGGTGACTCCACTAACTTTTATTTCCAAGTTTATGTGGTTGTGCCTTTTTGCAGAGACCTCTGTCTTTGCTGTGGAGTTGGGCTGGAATTGCCAGCTTCCTCTCCTTCATTGTCTGATTCATCCCAAGTGCCGGACTAAAGAAGACGAGCTCCAAAAAATTACATTGCAACAATTTGCACACATTTCCCACAGACATGCATGCCCAAGGCGCGCATTCAGAGCTAACCTGTGCACAGACATCGCATTTGTTCAGCCATTTGCGCGCAAAAAACAGAATGAGAAATTACTCCAATATTTCCATCTTTTCCTGCTTGTAAAAGTTCCTGGTAGCCCATAATACGTTTACTAGCACTAGTTGAGGTGCCCCACAGCTTGCTAAAGCTCACTCTTTGCTGCTTTTGGTAGGCTTGGTGTTAGTTTTATTTCAAGTTGATTTTTGCAAACTTCACACATAGTTTAAGTAGGGGGGGAAATTAACTTGCATTCCAGAATTTTTTTTATGTTTTGTAAATTTAGGTACCAAAACACCTAGATAATTAGCCAAAGTAAGTGGCCCAAGTCCACACATGCTTAGCTAGGTCCTTTTCTAGTGTAAAACTCATTAGTTTAGTTCAATTTTTGCACTAGGATTTCAGGACCAGGATTGAATTATCGATACAAGAGCAAGTAATCTCTGCTGCCTTTACACCTTCGGTGATCCTAGGAAATCATATGAACGCTCTCTATTCACAACTCACCATCTCCCTACAGTTGATCACATAGATTAACTAGGAAAACTTGAAAGCAGCCTATATCCATGCATGTTTTTCTTTTGAGCAAGGAGCAATAGAACATAGTTTAATAGGGGATTTTGAAAAGGATAATCACATATCCACACATTAAAATTATGTGCTTGTTTACTTTTTTCTCACACACATCCACACAATAAGCAAAGAAAAGACACCTAAAACTAACATAACAAAACTCACTAAATTCTCCCCACAGGGGCCACAAAAGAATTTATAGTCTAAGTTAGGATCAAGGGGTAGGCATCCAATAAGCTGCCTTGATCATTCTTCATCTTGAAACATAGAAGTTGACTGTTTAGGGAGCTTTCAAAGCCACCTATCAGCACACGGAAAAGAAAACCTGAGTGCAGTAGAGACTTGATTCAGAGGGGGTTAGGTTTAGGAGCAGTGCATGAGGTATTTGTTAGGGCTACCTGACCTGGATGATACTTGGTACTGTTAGCTAAAATACCATGAAGCCCAAGACTCAAACGCTCACGTGGGACAGTGGTGCTTAATGGCTAAAATTAGTGCATCCTTTACCTATAGGTGACGATGCAGGCAAGCGATAGATCCTCTACCCTTACCTTGGTGTATTTTTATTGGCTGATTGGGGGCATCACCATCTCTTACGGGACGTTGTGCCAACACTCACAACATATCTTCTTAAGGCCCAGTTACATTTAAGTGTGTGAGGACTATTAGGTCTTCTAGTATTTTAGTATCATACGCAAACAAACAAAAACCATATTTTTATTGATTGATCACATAGGATTAATCTAAAGGGAAAATTTATTTTATTTTCACTTTGTTTTATGTATGCAATCGAAATTTTTCTTTGATTATAATCTCTATCCTCTCAAATATTTCCAAAGCCATACCTAGTTGACGCCAGAATGGACCCAACGGGACCTCGTCGATCTAGACGTCTTTTGGACCTCCCCCCATTACCGAGAGGGGTTCCAGGTCTTTCGACATTTAGGCATCAAATATGGAACACTGCCACCATTATTGGTTCATCCTTTATTGGGGAATCTTTAGTTGGGAACCCTAGTCAGTCTCCCAACACCACACCACACACCACTCCTCCCACAACCCTAGAGGGTAGAGGAGTACTCCCCATTTGGGAAGCTAGTTGAACTCAAAACTAGATGCATTGCAGACAAACCCTATTCCTAACTAGAATAGATTTAACGAATAGATTTAACCCTTTTCTAGCTTCGTTAAATCTACCAAATTTAACCAAGTTGACAAACAACCCCATTGCACACAACCCATATGGACTCCCATGCCCACGAAGCTCCCTTTGGACATACCAAAGTTCAAAGGGAAGCAAGTAGAAGACCCCGGAAATCATGTCATGAATTTCCACCTGTGGTGTTCGTCGAACAACATCGTTGATGATACTATTCGACTAAGATTGTTTCAATGCACTCTGACTGGAGTAGCAGTGAAATGGTATGTGAATAAACCCTTTGCTATGCATGGAACCTTTACGCCCTTGCCACTGTGTTCTTGACCTATTTTTAGTTACCCATCCACCACGATTTCACATTGGAGTTACTGACCCACTTTAGGACAGGGAAAATTTTAAGGATGGGAAATTATTTTTAAGTTTAAAACATTGGCGAATCTCACTAGTCCCTAATATGAAAACTATAAATTTTTTATTGATATATTTGTAAAATTATTCAAATTTATAAGGTTCTTCTATATACTCTCTATATAATGTTGGCGATTTTTAAGTTAAAATAATTTTATATTTTAAAATTTGGGCGAATCATTTTTATAAAAAATGGAAATTGGCGAATCTTTTTTTCGGAAAAAACGTGGAAAATTAGCCCACCTACGAATATTAGCCCCTAAAATTTTCCATGCTTTAGGAGAACCCCCGTCTTTCATATCTCAGACCATCTCCATGAATGGTGGTGGAGTCGAAGTTTGTGCAAAGCTAAACTCGACGATCAAGTTCTATTAGACCTGTTCCTGAAAACTCTCACCGCAGATATTTCAAAGGATGTGGCGTAGCAAAAGCCCATATACGAAAAGGACGCCATTAGTAATGCCAAAAAACTCAAGGTGATCTATACGCAGTCAAGGTATATTTACAATATCCTATTGAATGCCCCATTCCTGCAAACGTACAAAGAATTTCCAGGTGCGTCGAATTCTGCATATGGTTTAATTGGGTCATTGACCCAAATGCTACCCAAAATGTACCACAACTCGACTACCAACGTCATCACATGCCTCCTCAAAATTTTACTAGTAGGGCGTAGTCATATCACCATTAGCACAGAGGACCCTATCCTTTGGCTCAGGGGGCCTAGTACGTAGATAGACATACTGACGGATGAGCCCCCCCCAACATCATTTACAAACCAAGGACCGCATTATGCGTAGTCCCCAGCACAAGACTCGCCTATGAAGAATAATGCACAGGTAAAATTTGTGCAACCTTCCCAAAACCAACTGCGCCAACCA
This sequence comes from Pinus albicaulis, assembly GCA_034641835.2. NCBI lineage: Eukaryota > Viridiplantae > Streptophyta > Pinopsida > Pinales > Pinaceae > Pinus > Pinus albicaulis. The sequence continues at coordinate 944,669,217 of CM076576.1, read as the reverse complement.
TATAACTAGGGGAACTACCCTCCTAAAGTGGTTAAGAAAAAAGGAAAAAACAAGCCTAAAGGAAATCCTGGGCAGGGGGGCACCAACTAGCAATGTTCTCCTCAATCTCAGGCTGGAGGAAACTCTAACCGAAATCAAAACCAGAAGCCAAGCAATTCCCAATGGCAGGACAAAAGGCCACCTCTCTGAACAAACCACTCTTGTTCAATCTATGGTGAGTACGACCATTACACTCACCACTATCCCGACCTCCCTGAGCTGAAGAAGATGTAGGGTAACCATGGGCAAGGGGGATCCACCCAATAGTAGGTAGTCATGCAGGAGCCCTTCCCCGATCAAGCGACATTTAGCTCTCAGCAAAAAAGTCCCGATGACTCTGGAAAGAATACCATGAAATCTACATGACTGGTGAGAAAATGTTTTTTCAAACACGGAATTTAAATTACTATACCCAACCAGACACCAACACATCAGGGGCTAGTACTAGTGCACTAAAAACACCTTTGACCATATCGAAGATGCCTATTGAACCCTTGCCAAAGATGGCTAAGGGACCAACCAGGTGAGCAGGAAACTATTCCAAAGTAGCCCATAGCTATAGCATTGTGGATGATCTAGCCCAATCTCCCACTGCTATTTCAGATTTGGAAATATTACAGTCATGCCCAAGGAAATAGAAAGCCTTTCTTTTTGTGTTAGGTGCTATCGACCCTGCTGACACACATCTAATGGCTATTGATTTAGACAAATACACCCATAGGATTCCTTCAATGGTCACCTTTCAGATACCAGTATCAGTCAAAAATATGACCATTCATTGATGTGTCATTGACAAAGGTGCATCCACATGCATCATGTCAAAGAGTGTTTGTAAAAATTTAGGGTCTCCTGAACTAAAGCCATCAGTCATCACGCTTAGAGCATATGATGGTTGCCCTTCAACCCCCATCTATCTCTACCAAAACATCTTGGTCTGCTTAGCCGAAAATACGATCCTTATATACATTGAAGTCTTGGACACCCACTTGGACTATAATATATTCCTTGGTTGGATTTATATGTACGCCATGTCCGCCATCACCTCCTTTGTCTTGCACACTATGATGATCCCCCATGAGGATTGCATTGTTACAGTCAACCAATTGACGCATAGCGAAAAGCGACCCCTAACAAACGCTGATGTAATTTTACCCTACGTAGATACATCCATGGACGCGCTTTCACGGTACCAAGAATATAGCCCTGGCTAGTTCCAACCATCGTCCATCCTAGGATCATTCTTTAGGAGATCTCCTCATCATGCATGAGTCATCCCCTCATGTCACAGGAGCTCCGATGTGCATGATGTCCACATCAAGCGCTAAATGTAGTAAGGACACTGACACAAGCAGTAATGACACCGAGTCCTCGGCTACGACAACCTCTCTAGCCTACACCGCTTCCAAAACCCCTTTCCTTGACCCCCTAGTTGGTTTCGTATCCCAACAGGTTTTTGCAACAATGGTGTTACCAAACATCTCTTTCACAATACCAGTTTGGTACATCATTCCCCCTACTAGGACAGGAGCCACACACATCACTGTTATAGGGTTAAATCCCCTCAGTCCCAAGGAGGCCTCACCCATTCATGAAACTGTTGAAAACATCCCTGCAAAGGAAATTCCCATTGCAAAACTGATGATTACGGCTAAGAAAAATGAGAGAGGAAAGAAGGTGGAGACTCCTACCATACAATGGGAATCACCAGGTTGCACCATATGTGATGTAGTAGGACACCCTACCCACATCTGCCCAGAGTTGGACAAATTAAAACTGCTCCTTGGCTCTGAGGCAAACATCGCAACTGCATGTTCCCGTAAAAAGGAACTTGCCACCGAAAGTAAAAGCAAAGCTTTACGTACCAATAATGCATGTGCTATCTGCAGAAATTATGGGCACTATACCCATCATTACCTAGAAATTCCACAATATAGTGATGCCTTACATGCCATCAAGTGATCCTATCAATAGGATCCCTCCACCCAGTCATCTGGAGATGAACCTCATACCATCCTGTACCTACAGGAGGAACGATAGTCACCAAAAAGACTCCCATTCATATTTTCCCCTCCTATCATACGTTGCATGTTGTGCAATGAACGTGGTCACTTCATTGAAGAATGTGCAACCCTGGAAATCATCCATAGATGGTATCCCATGGAATGGGTTTATTACGTCGGTTTTTGGGCAGCGCAATTCACATGCCCTTTATGTGCCAACAACCACCTTCTGGAAAATTTCCACTATATCCATTGATTCTGATTAGCACTGGCTAGTTTGCGCTTAGCCATAGTCCACCTCTCCCAAGAAGATGGCACAAACTTGGAATCCATGAATAGCTCGACAACCTAAGAAGATGTGATGAGCATATCCATCCTCTTCCTGTCAGCTGAAAATCGACCAATTAGGGAACCCTTAGTTACCCCCCCACTCTCTACAGAGAATACCAACATGTGCATTATGCAAAACGCCCAACCATGTGGTCACCACTTGCCTTGATTTAGTAGTGTTGCAATGCTGGTACCCCACCAAACCACAAAATGAACATGACGGGATCCCCATATCTAGGCTATTTTTCCCAGTATGTCAGGGAAATCACTGTGGACATCACTGTACCTATTTCCCATGAGTTCCACCTCTCATTGATATGATTCATACAATATAGAAGAAACGGGACGACCTTCTCAAACGATATAGAAAGTACATCACCCCTATGCCAACAACCCCTCACCCACATCAGAGTGATGAACAAACTGGGATGACGCACACACCAAGCATGACCCAGGCCCAACCTAGGATAACATGCGGACTATGCAACTTGAATGACCACCGGGTCAATCAGTGAAAAGAACTAAAGCCCCTCGCAAGTATTTTTTGCACACTCTCTTCTCTTCCATAGAGACTTCTCTCTAACCAAGAGAAAATCACGCATAATTATTGCCAGATTTGTTCACGCTTTCATCATACAATTAAATGCGAGCATCTCCCTAAGCTAAGAGTAGTAAGAGCAACGTTAATTCTACACTCCCCAAAAGAGTTAGACACACTCAAGCCAAAAACATGAAAAAGGAAGTAGAAGACCTCAATTCTACCACAAATTCTTTCCAAGTGTCCACGTCTCGGACTAAGAGTAGTGTGGATTCCCACATAATCTACTCAGCTGACATAGTGGTACCATGCACCATTTGCACTGGCTAGAATCACGAACCAGATATATGCCCACTAATGGAAACATTCAGGAACCTATGCACCAGGCACAATTTCCACCACTAGAAAATTAACCATCCGAACGGGGGACCCAACCTTGGACTAACTCCCATCACGGAGATTATTCCCCCACCAAAAGTAGAGGACATGATACACCATATAAGATTCATATCATCATGTATCAGAACTATGACTCGAGCTGTCTGCTCATCTACCATAAGTGTCGAGTCAGCTGCAACTACGAGAGTAGCTGTTCCTATGACAGTGCAGACCCAATATGTCTACACTCTCTCAACCGCATTTGGTTCTACCAAATTGATGATCGAATCCTTCTTCTATCTCTCAACCATCTCCGCAAGGATTGAACCCATTTAACATAATCTTGCACAAGATCAATCCCCCTTAGGGTCCCTATTTCATTCGAATGAGGACATCCTAGGGGTAATGACGGAGCCAAATTATCTATGGGATGTAATGCATCACCGTTAGCTTTTTCTCCCCAAGCACATGTTCAGTCCTAAAAAGAAAAAAAACAAGATATATATGCGGTCGAATCAAAAGATTTCCTCCCACCAGGAAAAGTCGATTGGTTCAAAAATCCCATCCCGACACCCGATGCATTCGAGGAAGGAAATATGTCAAACATCTCACCTACCGTCAAGGTGAAAATATCCCAAAACCCTTCAAAGGTCGAAGAAATATCACTGGGGGTAGCATGCTCTCTAGAGGAAATAACCTCTTATACCCAATTGGTACAAGAGTATTGAGATATCTTCTTGTGGGACTACTCAAAAATTCCTGGGCTTAGTCCCACTATCATAGAGCACCATATTGACACTTGGCCTGATGTACCTCCAGTGCACTAGAAACATCGTCAACTGGACCCATCAAAGGCATAAGAAATAAAACGAGATTTATTTATGAAGAAATAAGCTTCACAAAGCCAGGTTTATCTACCCCATTTCTTACACATCGTGGGTTTCCAACCCTATTCTTGTCATGAAAAAACAGGGCACCATACACGTTTGCACCGATTTTTGGGATTTGAACAAAGCTTGTCCCAAGGAAAATTATCCCACACTTTTTATCGACTAGGTCATCGATGCTTTTATGGGGCACGAGGCTCTCTCCTTTATGGATGGATTCTCTAGGTACAACCAAATTCAAATCCGCCATACAGACTGGTAAAAAACTATGTTCACCACCCCCTGGGGCACATTCGAATACAAGGAAATTCCATTTGGCCTAAAAAATGCTAGAGCCACCTTCCAAAGGGCCATGAATTATATATTTCATCACTTGGCACACCTTAGCCTCGCCTACTTGGACGAACTAACCATCCTCTCCAAGAAGCGCTCAGACCATCTCGAGGATCTGCGATTGGTATTCCAGCGATGTTGTCAATACAACCTACGCTTGAACCCCCTAAAGTGTGTCTTCTGTGTCACAACAGGTATAATCTTAGGTTTTATAGTGTTCGAGCAAGGGATTTGCGTGGACCCCCTCAAGTTTCAAGCTATCAAAGAGGTACCTCCACCTCGAACCCTCAGGCAACTCCAAAGTCCACAGGGGAAGACCAATTTTATGAGATGTTTCGCTCCAAATTATGCCACTTGCGTTCAAGGGTTCCTGCATCTCCTTCACCAAGACATCCCATTCAAATGGGATGATCACGCCCAGCAAGCATTCGATGCACTAAAAGAAACATTATCTTCAACACCACTCATCAGTCCCCCAGACTATGACAGAGATTACATCCTATATCTATCAGCCTCTGAGTCCACCTTAGTCGGAGTTTTTATCCAGGAAGGCCTAGATGGGAAGGAGCACGTAATTTATTACATCAGTAAAACCTTATCGAGCCCAACACTAAGATATGATCCTGAAGAAAAGACTTCCCTAGCATTAATACATGTAGTCCAGAAAATTTTCCACTACATCTTAAAAAAATCTATGGTTATCGCAGATATTAATACCATCAAATGCCTGCTCACACGCCACCTAATGACCATAAGTACGCCCACTGGATATTCATTCTCCAAGAATATGACTTATAATTTTTCTCCCATAAAAGGAACAAGGCGCTTATCTTAGCAGAGTTCATTATAGACCTCCCAAGGAATACTAAGGGATCACCAGTAAACGATTCGCTACCAGATGAACATCTCTTCTTCGTAGTAACCGACGACCCTTGGTACGGAGACATTTTCCTCTTCTTGTGGGCACAAAATTTCAGACCTCATCTCTCTCAAGACGACCATCGGTGCATATGCCAACAAGCCCCCCGATACCTCCTCATGGGAGATGTCTTGTACTGATAGGGCATCGACACAATTTTATGTCGATGCCTCACTCACGACCAAACGGAACAAGCCCTCAATGATTGCCATGGAGGTTCTTGCGGTGACCACCTATCTGGAATGGCCACCATCCAAAAATTCCTTCGAGTAGGATATTTTTGGCCCTTCCTATTTTGCGATTTCATTACAACATTGAAGAGATGTGAGCGATGCCAGCGCTTCACTCATAAGGCAAGAGCCCCTCCCACTCCTCTGCACCCTAACATCATCTCCGACCCCTTTTGTAAATGGGAATTGACTCCATGACTTGCAAACTCGCATAATCAAGCAGTCATAAATACATCAAAGTGGATGTCAATTATTTACCAAGTGGGCAGAGGCCATGCCCACATACAAAAACACCGTAGAAATCACCGCTTGATTTCTGTTTAACCACGTGATCACCTAGTTCGACGTTCCCAAAGAGTTAGTCTCTGACCATGGGAAACACTTCAAGAATGAAGCTTTCAAGGAGCTATCTCGCCACCTCAGATTCACCCACGAATTTTATTCACCATACTACCCTCAATCCAATGGACAGGTAGAAGTTGTAAACAAAGTACTCAAAACTATGTTACAAAGCATGGTGAATAACCATAAAACTAACTGGAATCATATGCTCTTTTTTGCCCTGTGGGCATACTGCGTAGTTATGAAGATGTCCAATAGTTTGACTCCCTTCCACTTGGTATACGAGGTCGAAATCGTGATTCCCATAGAATTTGAGATCCTGAATTTATATGCTGCCATCGAACTCCTTGATGATACACAACCTCTAGATGAACGTCTAGTACAACTATAGATTGTCAACGAAAACTGACGACGGTCACTGCAACAAAATGAGGCCCATAAGAAATGGGTAAATGAATCGTTCGACCACCACATCAACCCTCACTCATTCACTGAGGGAGAACTAGTCCTCTGCTATAATGTTGCAAAATAATTCCTAGGGCCAAGAAAGTTCAAAACCTTGTGGAAAGGACCCTACATTGTAAAACATTGCCTCCTCAAGGGGGCATACATTGACAGAACTGAATGGGACATACCTCAACAACCTTGTCAATGGCCTTTACCTCAAGAAATTCTATCCATAAAGGCCAAGCAGGCCCTACCCTAGAGTCAATGTGCACAAACCCAACCATTTTAATTTTTTTGACCAAAAGACTTTTTACAAAATGCACTCGAGTGTCACAATGGATTACCAACCTAAACCTTATTTTGGATTTGCCGATGGAGCATCACGATGGTCTCAAAGTTTAGTAGCAATTGCTTGGGTCATCTATCACCTTGACTGATCACCACTCTGAACCAGCGATGTGTGTATCGGTTCAACAATAAAAAACCAGGTAGAATATGACGTCGTTATCAGACTTATGTGTTACGCCCTCCATCAAGGAATACTCCATATTCATGTCTACCTAAATTCCCAGTTAGTATTTTCGTAGTTAAACCAGATATTTGAGATTCGAGATCCAAATCTATTTAGAAAATATTTGCGTGCAAAAAGATTAAGCAGACAATTCGACTACATTACATTCACACATGTACCAAGGAGTCAAAACCAAATAGATGATCGCATAGCTAATAATATTCTAAACTAGAATGCATCTCAGATAAACCATCATACATAAAAAATAAAAATAAAACAAAGAAAAAAAAGATATCCATCAGCATAATATAATACATAAATAGAAATAGGGGGCACACCATGTAGAGCCGCAAAAATATCTCTTGCACATATATATCAAAACGTGTATGAGTACAAAAATAGTGTCTCTGACCCATTGGTCAGCCCAAAAGATACAAACGTAAGTCGAAAAAAATAAGGGGAAGCATCATCATAATGGGATATTTCCCCATGTACAAAAATACTTTAGGGAGGTGCGCCCCCAGGTGGGGCACCTGGACCCACTGCTGCTCTTGGTACCACTATTGGAGCCACTATCAATACAGAGACCGCCACCTGACGTAAAAATGGCCGATAGCCCCTCTCCCAGGCCATCAAGGTCTCTAGCCATACATCCTCGAGGTCATCCAAAAATCCTCGAGATGGAATCCCTTGGGTCAAGTGTTCCACTCAATCCCAGGCAACCTCCAGAACTAACATCTGTGTGGTCAACTCAGCAGCAGTTGAGCCTCCGTTGCATCAACATGAGCCTCCGCTGCATCAGCACAAGCCTCTGTTGCATCAGCACGATCTCACTTAGCTATAGCCTCGGCAATAGTTGAGATTCTCCCCTCCCCTGAAGGGCCGGCCTCACCCCCGATTCCCCCACCCTGAGGCTATGCAAGATCAACTCCCAGCCCCCCACGAGCTCCCTAAGGTCTCTTAAGAGGACCATGGCCAACGAATCGAGCCATAGGGTGACCAACCTCACTAACATCTACAAGAGTAACCAAAACTATGTCATTGTTACCATAAAAACACATATAAACATATATGCTCAAATAAATGCAGAAAACATAAAGACATACCTATTGGCCCCCAAATGTAGCCAAGAGGGAGACTCATCTCTGGATTCCCACAAAAATCCATCCCCGCATATGGGAAGGGCAGGAACATTTGAGGGTTAGCCTCAAAACAAGCCTCAGTAGCGGCATTCCAGTAATGCTCCACCACACCACCACCTCCTCAAGGCATCATAGGAACCCACCTCCTCATCCGAGGCTCCCATGGCCCCCCAGTAGTTACCACCACCACCGGTCTCAACAACACCACCCACTCGTACATGATGTTCCATAAAATACTGGCATAAGCAAAACATCTTTGATCCATCCTAGATCTTGTAAAGTTGTGCCATCATCCCACTACAGCTTAAATGGGAAAGTCGAAAAAGTGCTCCGACCTCACCGCCACAAGGCGTCAAACTCGTGGGCCTGACATGATGCCCGATGTGACCTTGCAATTCACACGATAGACACCAAATCACATCGATCGAAAAAATATGTCATCGAGGCAATAGCAATGCACCCCTTCGTAAGGGGCGCCCCGCCACAGTGACGCACCTGAAACCTCTCAAAATCCACCCTTGTGGAAGGGAGTGGATACCGCAATGCCTCACCCTAAGGCAGTAGCCCGGTCACAATGTATATATCTATCTCAGGATGGATAGAAAGGTCGCACCCACGTAGCACAAACACATTGTGCCGCCTATTCTAGTGCTCGATCAGGTAACGCAGCAATCAGTCCTGTGACTGAAGAAGGTTGTTCTCCACAAATTCAGGAGACCGCATTGTGCCAATTGTTGGTGCCCCTTGTTAGGGATCTGTAATTTTAGAAGATTGGTGAGACTAAAATTGCAGAAGCAACATTATTTCAACCAACTTTGGGATTCTAGGATCTAGCCCTCCTGAATCCGGAGAGGGATCTCTCCAATAAGTGCAAAGATGGATTTTTCTTTGAAGTTTGGGGTTATGATATTAGGCTAGTTATGAAGGCCAAGGGTTTTTTTTGTTTTTTGGATGGTTGAGCATGAATATTGTTTGAGGTGGAAAGTCCTAAATGCAAAAATTTTCAAAGGTGAGAAGTTGCAAGTAAATGGAATAATTAGACTAAAAAGATAAATATAACGCTAGTTTTTAGTCCATTGGGCTATGGAGTCATAACAAGGCTTTAATTTAACAGCAACATCAAGAATGATCCCAGGGGCAAGTCATCTACATCACAAGATTATTGAGATTTATAATGATGGAATGGAAACAATAAAGTGTTGGAGAGGTGGAAACTGATAATAATTTCACAAAGGATTTATAGTCAGTCCAAACATGAAAAGCCTCTTAAGTAACTGTTTAAAACCAACCAAGTGCAGGGCTAACCATTGACTTCTTGGGAAAGTTTGTATTAAAGAATCTTAATTGACAAACAATCCATTAATCCACATAATTACCTTCAGAAAGTATGAAAACATATAAGAGAAGACAAAGTGTAAACTTAAGATCAGATAAGTACTTTTAAACCTAGTCTACTTTCAGTCAACACCAAGGGAAACTTTTAGAATATGCTTTTGGAGAAAAACTAGGACCAGGGCACACCATATCTTCCATAGTCATCTTTAATAAGAAAAATAAGTAAAATAACTTTAAAGAACAATGTTTAAAGCAAACATAAGGACGAGGGAACTCCAACATTCCTAACTGCTTAAACTGTATTAAATCATTCTTAAATAAACAAATTGGAGGAAAACATTGAGATAAAGCTTTCAGTCAGAGAAGGCTATTGATATACAGCAGGTCCTAACTCTATAAATGATGTTCTTTATCAGAGAATAGTGAACGATATGACATACATAGAAGGAAAACAATAACAAAGAAAGAAGCACTTCACCAGTGATATAGACCAGGATCCCAAGAAACAGCTTGTTTATTGATGTCAAACCAGTTACAGTACTCAGGTCCAATGTTTCAGTTCAGCAATCGTCTTCACTATACGGCCCTACTTCAATATTACAAGTATAGCTCCAAGGAGCCGGTGAACACTATTCCTGATCGAAATTTAAGCTCAGAGGCCATGTCAAAGGATTACGCCTTGACCCCTCACTCATCTTTTGCAGAAGTATATATAGAAGAATGAGGAGGTGAGATCTGATAAAAGATCTCCAATTTAAAATTAATACAGACTTAATGGCTTCTTGGCCTTTGAGGGGCTCAATGAAGAAACTTGCATGGGTGCACTCTGTATTAAATGTTTTACATAAAGTGTAAGCTCGGTGGGAGCTTTTGTTGACCTTTGACGCTCTGTGTGGCATTGAAGTAACTCTGCAGATGTTTGTCATTAATTTCCTTGTAGAAGTAATTTTTTGGCTGTGCTAAGGCAAATATCTGATCTTGATCAATAAATTCGGCCTCTGATTCAATACTTTGAGGCACAGGTGGCATCGTGGTAGCTAGAGGAATGAATTTGCCTCAATTTGTGGCGGTGGAGGGTTTCCTGTCGATAAAACACTTCAGATTTTCTTTAAACTGTGTTTTAAATCGAGGATTAGGCTTTTGATAAAAATCTTAGACGTAATCCCCGCAATAGCTGTCTTCAATCTTCTGTTCTGGCATATTTCTGGTTTTCTGCACTGATACTCTTTCACTGTGCTTGATTCATGTTTTTCTGCTGGTGTGCAGGGCCGCGTAGGGGTCAAATGGCATCAATGCCTCATGAACGATTGATGAAAACTTGTTTCTAACACCCTGCGATGATTTTCTTAAATGAATTGAAGGCAGGAGGATCGTCACCCTCTGCCTTTGAAATTTCTTCAGTCATGGTGGAAAAATCACTTGAAACCCTGCAAAATACAAAAAACTATTGTAAAATCCAGCATATATAGGCTTACTACTTCAGAAGGCACGTGGAGGAAGCATGGCAGTTGGATGGCATCATCCAACGGTCGAGATTGATCGGAGGAATCAAAGGGAAGGCGGAAGAAACGTTCAAATCTGAGCCATTGATCGCGCAGAGATCGACGATCGGGAGCGGAAACGAGAAGTCAAAGCAGAAAACGTTGACTGGGCGATCGAATCAGGGTGATGGAATATGGATCGTCGATCTGCAGATCAGATCGACGGTGGAGATTATTTGAAAGCCGCGCCGTAGCCTGGTTAACTGTCGGGCATCTTCAGTGAGCGATAGTCGTTGGATGGCCTGCCCCAGATCAGATGGTGTACAACGATATTGCACGGGGTCCACGTCTGAATGTTAGCGCGCGATGGACGGCGGTTTTATGAACAGTGCCCAGGACGCATGTCAACCAATGAGTGGAATCATTGGTGATCGGGAAAAAACGGTCGTCGCCCAAAGGCAGTGCGATGAATACCGCGTGGTTTTTGGAAAGGTGAGTGGAATGTGGGGACCACCGGGAGACGAAATCCGCACCGTCAGATCTTCAGATCAGATCGATGGTGCGGAACGGTTTAAAATTTGAACCGGTGGAAAATTAATAAAATAATAAAACCGATGATTTTTAATATATAACCAAGGTTTTAACTTTGGCCAGGAATTATTTTATTTGAAGTGGATAGGCACCCGATTGCGGGGCCGTGGGCGCATGGGAAATGATGTGACTGAGGGTCAATGGGAAAAAGGTCTAGGACCCATATATGCCCAAAATGTGGGTTTTATTAGTTTTTCAATGATTTTCAAAGGGTAAGAGGGGTTCCGATAAGGCGAAAAAGGAGTTTTCAACCTTGTCAAGGGGTTTTGATGAAGGGGAAAGGAAAAAATCATGAAAATGAGGGATTTTTGATGGGAGATAAAAGGGATAAAATGAGGTTAGTTTTGGAAGAAGGGAAGGGGGAAAAAGGTGCTTGCAGTAGTATTCTGGCTTGGAAATCAGCAGGATTTCTAAGTGTAAAATGGGAACAACAGTGAAGTTCGGACAGAGGATAGGCATGAGGCCTTCAAGAGTCTTCAAGAGCCAACAATTTTTCGTAATAAAATTTGTTCCTTGAAGGCTCAAAAAGTCTTAGCCACCTTTTGGTATAACAAATTTTATAGGTGGCTAACAGTGGCTCCACTTGGGGATGGTGCCTTCTTGAAGGCATCAAGAACTTCAGACCTGCATTCTCTGGGAGGCTGACCTATGCCACATCCATTATGTTCTATGGGAGGCTGACCTGTGCCTGATCCATTGGGCTGCCTTTCCTTTGCTAAGATGAATTTCTCTGAAAACATATTAGCAACCATAAAAATAATGGATCTTCATCAATACAAACTTCTACCTACCCAATCCTACAGATCTAACATTTTTTCTTCATTTAGAGTGCACTTGGATTGGAAAAATATTTTACAACATTTTATTCTTTTGAAAGCATAAAACTAATCTAATTCTACTCCTTATTTCTCCCTGAACTTAGATTAAACAATTGAGTTCAGATTCTTCTCTACCTATTCTACTATCTGTTGGGATTAAACTGTCCAACAGATTTTTATTCTCTAAATTCTAAAACATAAATTTAAAAACAGTCGAGTCAAGATTAAATTGTTTGACTTGCTCTAGTCTATGGCATAAAAACAAGCTGCATATAGACGTTTATTTTGCAGAAAATTAAATCAAAATGGAAGGCTTAAGATCTGAAAGTGAAAGCACTTCCTTCATCTTTTTTATAGCTCTGTCTTAACTTTTTCTTTGAGTTGTTCCTTCTTTGTTCTCTGGTTCAGGTTTTGAGCTAATTAGAACCAGATTTACATCTTTTTTGACTCAGAAAATAAAACAATTTTGAGTCGTTTTTTGTTTGGAAACTGAGGTTCAGATTTTGATCTTGTTTGAACCTTTAATTTCTATCCTAATCTATCTACTAATAAGCCAAGATTAAACAATTTGGCAAATCGAATTCACTATCCTATCAGCAGAAAATTTAAAACTAATTAGTCAAGATTAGGCTGTTTGACTAACTAGAAGTGTGTTTTGTAGGAGTGGCATTTAAGCTTGCACACTTTCAGATTTGTTTCTCTTTTTTGGTATGGGGCTATACCTTTCTTGTTTTCACAATTTTCCCTCTTTTCTTTCTTTTCATTTTTTTTTGTATTTTTTATTTTTACAACTTTGAATGCAATAGTGGATGAAATATTTATAGTGGAAAAAAGATAAAAGGGCTTTTGGAATATAACATGGATCAAGAGAAGTAATGCTTAAGCATCCTGCCATTGACAGGACCCCCAAACAGTTCTGCTCCATTCAACTCCTGCAAGAAAAATGCATTGTTACCAACAGCTGAATGAATAGAGTAAGGGCCAAGCCATAAGTTGTCAAATTTTCCATGCTTGCCCTTCTCTTCCCTTCTTGAGTCCCACTTTAAAACTTTTTCCCCAATTTTGAAATTGTTGGCCTTTGTTCTTCTGTCAAAAAACTTTTTAATGCTGATCTGTTTCTGTAATGCTTTGTTATAAACTTCCTCTCTGGTTTGCTGAAGATGAATGGTCTGGTTTATCCTTCTGATCATGTCATTATCTTCAGTTTGTAACTTCTGAATCAACTTCATTACTGGTACACCAAGGTTGTTTGGAAAAATTGCATCAGTACCATACACAAGCTGAAAAGGTGACATACCAATAGATTTCTTCAAGGTCAATCTGTCAGCCCATAATGCATGAACCAACTTTGTGTGCCAAGACTTTTTGTTGTCCTCCAACAGTTTCTTGATTATGTTCGCTAAACTTTTATTTGAGGATTCTGCAAGGCCATTACCTTGGGGGTAATAGGCCGTGGAATGCCCCAATATTATCTAATATCTGTGACATAAATCAACTATCTTGTTTGATCTAAATGTTGCTGCATTATCAGTGATAATCTTGGTAGGATAGCCAAATCTAGAGAGAATGTTAGTCTCCATAAATTTTATGATAACTGAATCATTGGCTTGTCTACAAGGTATGGCTTCTATCCACTTAGTGTAATAGTCTATGGCAGTGACAATCCATCTATGCTGGGCAGAAGATGGGGGATGGATTTCTCCTATGAAGTTAAGTCCCCATTGTTGAAATGGGGCTTCAACAGTGATTGGATGCAGAGGCAGTGGTAGCAGTTTTCTTTTGCCTTCAAAAATTTGACATTTATGACAGGCTAGGATCATCCTGTGCACATCATGAAAAAGAATAGGCCAATAGAAACCAGCCCTCAAAATTTTGTTGGTTGTTGTCTTCCAGTACAGATGACCTCCACACTCTCCTTCATGGAACTGGTATTTAACCTTCTCTGCATCAAACTCAGGCAAACATTTAAGCAATACACCACTTGCATTTTTCCAATAAAGACATCTATCTATAATGCAATAGTTTACAGCTTTCAATTTGAGAAATCTTGCCTTTGTTTTTTTCAAACCAGGAGGTGTATTCAATTTAAGCAAAACATAAATAATATCAGCATACCAAGGAGAATTCATAAAATGATCTTCAGTAATAGGAGTTGAGATTTCTTCTTGGTCATCCAAAGAATTAATCATATTAATATCAAGAACTTCAAAATTTGATTCAGCCATTAATCTAGCTAGACCTTGGCCTTTTATGAGTTTAGTGGGTTTTATCTCTAAATCATATTCAAGAATAACAACAATCCACTTACCTCTCTTACCATCTGGGTTCTATGTTAGAATGTCTTTAACAACTGAGTTTGGGACAAAGGAAATGATGTGTGAGTGAAGGATGTACACTCTGAAGTCTTTCAAAGCTTTAACCAAAGAAAAAGCTTGCTTCTCCATGATGTTATACTTCAAAGGTGCATCCCTCAATGCCTTACTAAAGAATGCAATAGGCTTCTCTTGTCCTTGTGGATTTTTTTGCAAAAGGACAGTAGCTATGGTATGTTCTGATGTAAATGAAAAAATATAAAAATATTTTGAAAAATCAGGACTTATGAGAACCGGTGTTTTGGTTAACGCTTGTTTCACCAGCTTAAAGGACTTCTTTGCTTCCAAGGTCCATTTAACCCCTTGCTCCTTCTTTAACATGTTTGTGATATTACTAAGGAGCTCAACCAAGTTGGGGATGAACCTTCTCAAAAATTTAATCTTTCCAATGAAAGATTGCAACTCTTTGATGTTTCGAGGATGAGAGATTTGTAATATGGCCTCAATCCTCTTTGGATCTATCTTAATACCCTCTTCTGAAATAATGTGCCCAAGAAGTTTACCTTCTTGGAGACCAAATAGTGTCTTCTTAGGGTTTAAAGATATCCCAAACTTTCTGCACTTCTCGAAAACCTTTCTTAAATATTCTAAGTGCTCTTCATCTGTTTTTGAAAACACAGTGACATCATCAAGATAGATAATGATGAAGAAGCCCAATTCTTCTGAGAATGCTATGTCCATGGCTCTTTGAAAAGTAGCTCCAGAATTCATTAGACCAAAGGGCATTTTCACATACATGAAAGTGCCCCATGGTGTAGTAAATGTTGTCTTTAATTGATCAGCAGGGTGAACTAAGATCTGATTGTACCCTAAATAGCCATCCAGCAAAGAAATTCTTCTAGACCATACCACCCTTCGTAAAATATGGTCCATCTTTGGTAAAGGATAGTTGTCTTTTAATGAAGCTTTGTTCAAGTCTCTAAAGTCTATACAAAGCCTGATTTCTCCATTTTTCTTCCTAACAGACACCAGATTATACACCCACTCAAAGTATCTAATAGGGAAAATAATACCAACATCGTACATTTTCATGATCTCCTTCTGAACCAAAGGAAAATGAACAGGGTTTATTCTGCGCAGTTTCTGTTTGAATGGTTTTCGGTTTTCTTTGAGGGGAATTTTGTGCTGTATTATTTCAGTGTCATAGGATTTAAGATCTTTGTAACTCCATGCAAAAACATCAGAAAACTCTTTAAAAAACTCTATGTATTTAAGTTTAATGTGAGCTGGTAAAGTTTTAGACTTTTTAATCATCATAGGTTTAAGTTCACTGCCTATATTGCACTCCTCCACTTCAGTCTCTACAGGTTCCAGTTTTGGTTTATTTGCCACATCGTTAAAATCGAACAACTCTTCTAAAGGGGCCAGACCCTTAGGCAAACTTTCATCTTTAGAGTGCAGATTTTCTAAATCCTCTGTTTCTAACTCTGCATTCAATTATGTTTTGTTTATAACTTTGCTTGACAGCAGGTTAATATTAACAGGTTCAGGAGACGGTTCTTCTTCACCAAGGAAATTTTCTTCACTGCAATCTGTATCATTATCTGAGTCTGAACTGTGTAGTTCAAATTCATTTCTGAATTGCATGAAGTCTTCTATTTGTTTTTCATTGTCAAACACCTGCCAATATTTCTCATTATTAGGAACAACTAGTCTAAATTTAATCTGAGTTGTGCAGTCTTTGGTGTTATATGGCGTTAAGCATGTTCTAGCTGCAAAGGCTAAATTGTGGGCCACAATATTTCTTTTTCTTGGGACAAAAAATAGTTTGGACTCCTCGAATGTTTTCAAAAGGTCCATGACATCATTTCGGTAGGCTCTGAGTCTGGGATGATTTGCATTATACTCCCCATTGACTTGCCTAATTACTAACTATGAGTCCCCATACACATTAATTCTTCTGGCTCCTAACTTTTTCAATAAATGTAAGCCTAAGAGAAGGGATTCATATTCCGCTATGTTATTGGAACACTGAAAGTTTAATTTGCACGAAATTCTTTCTATGTGGTTTTTTTCAGTGTTAGTAATCCAGACACCTGCACCAGCATTTTTCTTAGTGCAGGATCCATCAAAATACATACTCCATAGAGGACTATTCTTGGTTTCATCCTGGTTACTGTCCTCTTTAACTAACGTGCTCGAGGGTTGTTGTGGAAACTCAACACTTAGTTGTATTTGTTTCATTTCCCCAGATATATTATTGGGTTGAGGACTTATTTCTTGACTCTCAATGTTTAAAAGAAAAGGAGACGTAATTTGTGGCTCAAGACCTGTGTTTTGTTTGACAAATGGTTCACAGTTACTGTTTTGTCCTTTTGTTTGACAACTTTAGGTTTGGTTGCAGTGCTGTTTTGTGAAGATTTATTAGAGGTTTTGTTGTTGGGGGTTTGTTGACTGGTTTTGCTTCTAAGGTCATATTATTTTTGAGGTTCTATGATGACATTTCCATGTCTTGATAATAATTTTCATCATCATCTCTTCTGTCATCATAAGGTGTGTATAGACCTTGTTTTCTATCATAATGAACCTCAAAGTCATCACTACCTACCCCCATCATGTTGATACCAGCTTCCTCTTCTATTTCATCTGTTTCCTCAACCCCACTTACATAGTTTTGATGAAAGGGAGGAGTGATCTGCTGATCATCTTCCCTAGGTCTGTTTGGAGGTTGGTTCCTTCTAAAATTCTGATTCTGGTTCTGATTTCTATTTTGAGGAGCAGTTTGGTTTTGGCTTGCTTGTGCTCTCTTAATTATGCTCATCTCTTTCGTCATTTCTTCTATCATTTTTTCCATCTTTGAGTTGGAAGTAGAAGGTGTGGATTCCTCTCTAAAAGACACTCTCTTTTCATTTTTCATTCTTGCT
Source organism: Pinus albicaulis (assembly GCA_034641835.2). Classification (NCBI taxonomy): domain Eukaryota; kingdom Viridiplantae; phylum Streptophyta; class Pinopsida; order Pinales; family Pinaceae; genus Pinus; species Pinus albicaulis. Next base: position 944,651,660 of record CM076576.1, on the reverse strand, counting down.
CTCTTTTCCATTAAGTTGACTTCCACAGAAAGAGTGCCTCTTTGCATATTTTCAAGAGTTGTAAAATCTCTCTCTCTCAGCTGATGGGCCATCTCAGGGTCAAACCCTTCAGGAAACTTGTTTAAAGTTGAGCCCTGTGGAGTTTTTAGTTTTGGGGAAAGTGCATTATACACACTATTGAATCTAGTGCAATAAGCTTGCACACTTTCCCCAGTGTTTCTATGGAGGTTCTTATAGTCAGAAAGGACTTGGAGAGGGTTTTTCTTTACTTCCCATTTGTTTAAGAATGTTTGATGGAAGGCTTGGAGATCATTAATACTTGGGGGACTAAACCTTTGAACCATTTTCTTACTTCTCCCCCTAAGCTCTGAGAAAATAACCTAAGCTTGACAGAATCATCATAAATTTTATTTTTTTCAAAGTAGTCGTTCATCTTATCCACATGTTGTGATGCAGTTGTACCATTGCTGGCATCATATAATGGAATTTTGGACTGATATTCCTGTGGAAGATTGACTAATGGTGCAGGAAGGACTAAGGGAGCATACCATGTTGCCATGATATGTGGTGGGGGTGGATTTACAAGAGGTGGATTAACAAAAGGGAAAGTGGGCTGAAGTGGAGTGGTTTGAACAGTGGATGTAGGGTGAGCAGAAGTGGATGGACCAGGAATAGATTGTTGAGTTGATCTTGGATGAGAGACACCTAAACTATGAAGGAAATGCAAATCAGGAGGTTTTGTTTCTCTGCTGCCAAGATGTTCACTTGTTTCAGGAGATGAAAGTGAAGACTCAGAATCTAACTGATCTAAGTCACCAAGAGACCTAGTTCTAAAAGGGTTTACTAAGTAAACTTGTGATTTTTGTAGAGCTGAAAGATTTTTAGGGACTGAATTAGCTCTCAAGGGTGATCTGAAAATAGTTGATAATTTAATCCTAGGAGACTTCCTAAGAATACTTTCTGGGTTATCAACTAACACAGGTGGATCAGGGTCAGGATAGGCTCTAGTGTGAATCTTTCTAGGAGCCACTATGCTATGTTTTTCAGACCCAAATAAACAAGAAAAGTTCAACCAGGTATGACAATCTTTAAAAGGTTAACTAGTCTGTTTGAATTTCAATCCTACAATCCTCTAACTAAGTTCGAATGATATTATAATAGTAAGGGTTATTCCCATTGGAGTCTTAAGGTCTGATAAGGATTGTTGAGTCGCCAAGTGGAAGTTTTTAGCTCTTTTACAGAGGTAAAAGGTTTTATGGTCCACCACCATGTTTATTGGATACCAATCTGAAGTATTTTTAGGTTTTTCCAAGTTATTTTTTAGTTGTATGATTTTTAAGAATATCCTAACTCCATTTCAAAACTTAGCTATGGTTATGAGACAAAGACAATTTACTCTTATGGCTAAGCCAGCTGATTTTTCAAGGTTAGACAAAGTCTTAAGAGAATCCTAGGGTTTACCTAGTTTGTCACTGATTCAAACAATTTTTATCATGATTACCATTCTTTGGTAGTGCTTGAAAAGGCTGCTTTTTACTCACAAGGTTTTATAAAATGAAAAAGATTCTGGGTTTCGTTCCCCAGTGGAGTCGCCAGAAATGTTAGTTGCTGGTGGCTCAGCTGGTTAATATAGCAAATGTTCTTGAATCAAATCCCTGAAATCCTATGGTTATCCTTAAATGAAAATGTTTCTGGGTTTCTTCCCTAGCGGAGTCGCCAGAAATGTTAGTTCCTGGTGGCTCAACTAGTTAATATAGCAAATTTTCTTGAACCAAATCCCTGAAATCCTATGGTTATCCTTAAATGAAAATGTTTTTGGGTTTCTTCCCCAGCGGAGTCGCCAGAAATGTTAGTGATCTGTAATTTTAGCAGATTGGTGAGACTAAAACTGCAGAAGCAGCATTATTTCAACCAACTTTGGGATTCTAGGATCTAGCCCTCCTGAATCCAGAGAGGGATCTCTCTAATAAGTGCAAAGATGGATTTGTCTTTGAAGTTTGGGGTTATGATATTAGGCTAGTTATGAAGGCCAAGGGTTTTGTTTTGTTTTTTGGATGGTTGAGCATGAATACTATTTGAGGTGGAAAGTCCTAAATGCAAAAAGTTTCAAAGGTGAGAAGTTGCAAGTAAATGGAATAATTAGGCTAAAAAGATAGATATAACACTGGTTTTTAGTCCATTGGGCTATGGAGTCATAACAAGGCTTTAATTGAACAACAACATCAAGAATGATCCAAGGGGCAAGTCATCTACATCACAAGATTATTGAGATTTATAATGATGGAATGGAAAAAATAAAGTGTTGGAGAGGTGGAAACTGATAATAATTTCACAAAGGATTTATAGTCAGTCCAAACAAGAAAAGCCTCTTAAGTAACTATTTAAAACCAACCAAGTGCAGGGCTAACCATTGACTTCTTGGGAAATTTTGTATTAAAGAAGCTTAATTGACAAACAATCCAGTAATCCACATAATTACCTTCAGAAAGTATGAAAAAATATAAGAGAAGACAGAGTGTAAACTTGAGATCAGATAAAGTACTTTTAAACCTAGTCTGCTTTCAATCAACACCAAGGGAAACTTTCAGAATTTTCTTTTGGAGAAAAACTAGGACTAGGGCACACCATATCTTCCATAGTCATCTTTAATAAGCAAACTAAGGAAAATAAATTTCAAGAACAATGTTTAAAGCAAACAGTAGGACGAGGGAACTCCAACATTCCTAACTGCTTAAACTGTATTAAATCATTCTTAAATAAACAAATTGGAGGAAAACATTGAGATAAAGCTTTCAGTCAGAGAAGGCTACTGATATACAGCAAGTCCTAACTCTATAAATGTTGTTCTTTACTAGAGAATAGTGAACAATATGACATACATAGAAGGAAAAAAATAACAAAGAAAGAAGTACTTCACCAGTGATATAGACCAGGATCCCAAGAAACAACTTGTTTATTGATGTCAAACCAGTTACAGTACTCAAGTCCAATGTTTCAGTTTAGTAATCATCTTCACTATCCAGCCTAACTAATCTATTACAAGTAGAGCTCCAAGGGCCAGTGAACACTATTTACAATCAGAAATTTAAGCTCAAGTGTATATCAAAGTTCTGCAACCAACCCCTCACTCATCTTCTGCAGAAGTATATATAGAAGAATGAGAAGGTGAGATTTGATAAAAGATCTCCAATTTACAATTAATATAGACTTAATGGTTTCTTGGCCTTTGAGGGGCTCAATGAAGAAAATTGCATGGGTGCACTCTGTATTAAATGTTTTACATAAAGTGTAAGCTCGGTGGGAGCTTTTGTTGACCTTTGAGGATCTGTGTGGCGTTGAAGTAACTCTACAGATGTTTGTCATTAATTTCCTTGCAAAAGTAACTTTCTGGCTGCGCTGAGGAAAATATCTGATCCTGATCAATAAATTCGGCCTCTGATTGAATACTTTGAGGCACAGCTGGCATCGTGGTAGCTAGAGGGATCAATTTGCCTCAATTTGTGGCGGTGGAGGGTTTCCTGTCGATAAAACACTTCATATTTTCTTTAAACTGTGTTTTAAATTGGGGATTAGGATTTTGATAAACATCTTAGACATAATCCCTGCAATAGCTGTCTTCAATCTTCTTTTCTGGCATATTTCTAGTTTTCTGCATTGATACTCTTTCACTGTGCTTGATTCATGTTTTTCTACTGGTGTGCAGGGCCACGTAGGGGTCGAATGGCATCAATGCCTCATGAACGATTGATGAAAATGTGTTTCTAACACCCTGCGATGATTTTATTAAATGAATCGAAGGCAGGAGGATTGTCACCCTCTGCCTTTGAAATTTCTTCAGTCATGGCGGAAAAATCACTTGAAACCCTGCAAAATACAAAAAACTATTATAAAATCCTGCATATATAGGCTTACTGCTTCAAAAGGCACGTGGAGGAAGCATGGAAGTTGGATGGCATCATCCAACGGTCGAGATTGATCAGAGGAATCAAAGGGAAGGCAGAAGAAACGTTTAAATCTGAGCCATTGATCGCGCAGAGATCGACGGTCAGGATTGGAAATGGGAATTCAAAGCAGAAAACGTTGATTGGGTGATCAAATTAGGGTGATGGAATATGGAACGTCGATCTGCAGATTAGATCGACGGCGGAGATTAGTTGAAAGCCGTGTCGTAGCCTGGTTAACTGTCGGGCATCTTCAGTGAGCGATAGTTGTTGGATGGCCCGCCCCAGATCGGACGGTGTATAGCGATATCGTGTGGGGTCCACGTCCGAACGTTAAAGCGCGATGGACGGCGGTTTTATGAACAGTTCCCAGGACACGTGTCAACCGATGTGTGGAATCGCTGGCGATCAGGAAAAAACTGACGTCGCCCAAAGGCGGTGCGATGAATACCACACGGTTTTTGGAAAGGTGAGTGGAATGTGGGGACCACCGGGAGACGGAATCCGCACCATCAGATCTTCAGATCAGATCGACGGTGTGGAACAGTTTAAAATTTGAACCAGTGGAAAATTAATAAAATAATAAAACCGACGATTTTTAATATATAACCAAGGTTTTAACTTTGGCTTGGAATTATTTTATTTGAAGTGGATAGGTGCCCGATTGCGGGGCCGTGGGTGCATGGGAAATGATGTGACCGAGGGTCAATGGGAAAAAGGGCTAGGACCCATATATGCCCAAAATGTGGGTTTTATTAGTTTTTCAATGATTTTCAAAGGGTTAGAGGGGTTCCGATAAGGCGAAAAAGGAGTTTTCAACCTTGTCAAGGGGTTTTGATGAAGGGGAAAGGAAAAAATCATGAAAATGAGGGATTTTTCATGGGAGATAAAAGGGTTAAAATGAGGTTAGTTTTGGAAGAAGGGAAGGGGGAAAAAGGTGATTGCAGTAGTATTCTGGCTTGGAAATCAACAGGATTTCTAAGTGTAAAATGGGAAAAACAGTGAATTTCAGACAGAGGATAGGCATGAGGCCTTCAAGAGTCTTCAAGAGCCAACAATTTTTGGTAATAAAATTTGTTCCTTGAAGGCTCAAAAAGTCTTAGCCTCCTTTTGGTATAACAAATTTTATAGGTGGCTAACACCCCTGACCATCGACGACTAAAGAAATATGGAGCTCGGGCCAATCCTCATCCCTCCACAACATCTTGTCAACCAAATAGGAACATATCAGCATCATAAAAACATAAAAAAGTAGGCAAAATTTTCCAAATTTTGGAAAAAAATTTCTTTGGCCCTCTACGTGTCTGTCCCTCAGACAAGCGTGCATAAGGTGCACCTGTATTTTTCACAGGCATGCAAAAGGCATGCCCAAGGATGAGGAAAGTGCACATAAGACATGCAAAACCCTAATTTAGCATGCAGAAGGTGCACTCTTACCCTGATCGCCCGCACAATGTAGGGTAAAACTGGCTCAGAATCCGTACAAACCAGTTTTGTACGAACCCAGACACCCTCAAATTGAAAAAATTAAAGTACAGGACATTATGGAGTTTACCTGGGCATGATATCGACAATCCCTGGTGCTCAGGCTGGCCACAACGACAAGAAGTGCTCTGCAGAAGCCTTTGACCTCTTAATACTCAACAGACACAAATGAATTGAATTAGGAACATATTCACCTATATATTTCCCTTTTCAAAAATTTTGGAGGACCATAACGAGAGCTTAGAAGGTCCAATATCCAGACCGAAAGCAACACTGTGATCAACACTCCATAACACACAAATGCCATGCCACACATTCGCACCCCCGAAAAAATAAATTTTTAGCGCTGGCAGGTATTACCTCTCTCATCTTCTTTTTAAAAGCTCATGTCTTTCAATAATACTTGATAAAGAAGATGCTTTCACTTGAGGTAGTTTTTTTTTTAGGTAAACTCGCAAACCATTCACAACTCCATCCACTGAAATTCTAGAGCAGGTATCATTCTACCCCTAGCATGATAGAGTCCCAAAAACTTTGCATATCTAGGCTTCATTTCTCCATCAGAAGTTAACCATAAGGTCCACACATCTGACCGTGTTTATCATCACCTCGCATTACACATGATAAGCATTCTCGTTGGTCGGTAGAGCCTCCCCTCCATGGCGCTTGTCACCCAAAGTAGACCATATATCACAAAAAATAGTGACGCCATGTCCATACCACTGTAGTCCAAGAAGCACCTCGTGCCCATTCACTCACCATGCATAAGGTCAAGTTTTACCACATGAAATAAAACCCCTTTCCCGGAGAACTAGGTTGTACAAGAAGATCAAAAGCACACTACCGCGCCTCGCATTTGGCCCACCATACCTCCATTAGCATAATCCCATCTACAATTATTTTTCATATGCTTCATCAACCTTACACATGAGACCAACCAATGGGGCCCCCACCCTAAAAAAAACACCTTCGTCACATCATCAGTGAGCAAGCACTTTCATGTTTTGGGGCACCCATCTCTGTGTTTTGTACAAACAAAACCCCATTATTTTATTCTTTTGGTAAGTGTACAAAGACTGCAAATGGTGCATTGTGTCCCCCACCCACTCATTCATTTTTTCTCCCATGTCGGCAGTCCCTGACCACCCTTCGTCGAAGTATACCACCCTCACACAAAATCCACTATGACATTGATAACCAATTTATACCCACCTTGGAAGTCATACCGACTCCAGGGATTTCCCCATTAGAAATAGTTATGACTGCAACCAAGTTTCTTTTTATACTCCGACTTTGGGCCACTGAATCCCCATCATCAATTTTCAGTCACCCCTCACCATCATGCCTATGTTAAACCCATCACATCCAGGATCATGATCCTCCGTATTAGTGACCCCCTTGTTCAGTTGAGGCTTCCCTTTTATTGAATTCAACACCTCTTTTCCAAAAAGGAAGTGGTACCTTGGATCACCCCTCTCCACAAAAGGGGCATCCTTGGGTGACATTGTGAGAGACATCATTTCCCATAGATGTCATAGATCCTCCTGAAATTCGACTAAAACACAAGTTCTCATGTCAAAATGGTAGCATACCTTACAACCATTTTACTTTGATCAAATTCGTCAAAGACCCATGCCTTCATAGGTGTCTCTTTCAGCAATGCTTATACGGGAAGGTCCCAGCCAGCGCCTATGCGTGTAATGCACATTTATATGCCATACCAAGTTTATGCATATGGGTACCACATTCTACCTATTTTCAAAGAAAAAACGCCCTTGAGGTTGTCAGCAGTCGTCGTCATCAACTGACATATCACTACCATATTAGTGAAATAGACAGAACATGTATCTGTCAAACAGATTTGTTTAACTAACCAAAGCATTATGAGCATGGGACATGCTCACCTCGTAGAAAATTTTTATATATTGTATTATACCATTGCTTACAGGGGTCCCACAGGACATGGTCGCTCTTCGACCCAATGCAATGTGTCTCCAATTCCAAGCTACATGCAGGTCTCTCTCTCTCTCTACACACAGTATATAGAAAAGAAACTACTATGTATTTTGGCTATACAGTTTTTCCTAGACCTCACACATTAGGGGGAAACTGTTATCACTTAAAAATCGTACAAGAAAAGGTGACATTATTTAATTTCAGGAAGAAGGATTTACATGGTTGAGAGACATTAGAGAATATGAAAGTATTTAAAAATCTCTAAGGTCTAAGAAAAAATCAAATTGAGTACAAGAAAGACTATTCAAAAGTGCATTTGCATGCAAAATATTTCGATAAATGCGCCCTCGCATGCCTTTTGACCAAAAAATCATGCAATCCTTGGAGTGGCAGAAGTCACTTTCAAGAACCATAAGGCACACTCTAGGACATTGATTCCACACTTGAAGCCACCTAAGGACAACCACCCAAGCCTCCTTAGAACATCAAGGGAGCACACAATGGAATAAATGTGGCATACAATGGAATCACCCTAATCTCTTGGGTCACCATAAAAAATGTACTAGGAGAGGAAAGGAGGATTTGAATCCTCCTATAAAAGGCCATCAAGAGATGAACAACTAGAGAGCACATTGTTATGTTGGCCAGAATTTCCCCAAGCAATACCAGTAATGTGTGATCCGGAGCAGAGATAGAGGGGAATCAGTTGTTGGCCATCCAACAACTCCAGTCCACTATAGTATAGAGAGGGAGACTTTGTGCCAAGGCAGCTCATAAGTAAATAAATCATTGCATTGGGACTTAGAACCCCAATTTATAAGGGCCCCTTGGAAATTGGGTTAAATTTTCATCCTCATTTCCTACCAACAATCAATAAGAGGGGACGTAAGTGCCACCGTTTGGATTATTGAAGTTGTTTGACTCTATTTAGAGCTTTTGTGTTATTTGTTTTAGTTTTAGTTTAATTTTTATGTTTGAATATGCATGCTATTTCTCTATCTAGTATGTTTATGTTCTAGCATGTTTCACTAACTTGCTTGACTCCATATATCTTCTGCCTATGACCAATAACTTAAGAGGGAAAACCACACCCCTTAAGTTGGTGTGATTTCGTACATACGTGCACCAAACACACTAACACACCTGATATAACACTTGTTTGATAAGCTATAAATGCACTAGGGCCTTTTCCACTTGAAAGAGATAAGGAACAGACACTCCTAGTTTTTTACTTTTCTTAGCAATATGTTTGTCTTCAAGTGCATTGACTAACCTATGAGAATTTGTTCATGAACAATATCTAATCAAATAAATATTGACATAGGATTTTACATAAGTATAGACAACAAATTTCTAAACAAGTATGAACACTTAAAAGCATAAAATTTCAAATACGAACAATATAACTAAAATCTCTAAAAAGTAATAGTTTGCTAGCATGAGTATGAAAGAAATAACGTGAAAAATATGTACCGACATACATATTCATGAAAATAAAATAAAACAAGTGCATAGGATGGGACTTTAGGGTCTCTCCACATCTTAGCATGCACACTAAGGTCTACCTATGATGGAAAATCACAAAGGATAGATATATTACTTGAATATAGGCTAAAAAAAGAGCTTCAAGACTGTTATAGGTCAATTTTGACACCATTACCAATGACCTGGTTAACTGGACATCATCTCTAGGACCAATGAATAGGGTCTATCATCCCCTATCATTTCAGTTGTTATATGCCCTAAGACAAAGAACAAGACAAATCATCCATGACTTTCATCTGCAAAGGTTTCCAAGATTTGAAGTTTATAATATATCATATGAGAGCTCACCAACACTGTCTCTAAAGGGACTAAGTTTGTTGCATATGCAAGTAACCCCACTCAAGAGTGCTCTGCAAAGCACTTCCCGACATCCAAGGGTGCGTTGGTCACATTGGGAGCGAAATTTTCATTGTTCCGGAATCTCCACTTGGCCAGTGCCTTCTAGAAGAGTTCACATGTGTCAAACTTCAAATCCATGTGTTCGTTTGACATCTACAATATTGGGAACATGCCTTGCCTATTATTAGAAAGTCATTGATTGTAAAACTACCTTCAGCTCCTCTATAAATTGAGCACAGATCTTAGTGTTTGATAAGGAATAATTTGAGTAGAGAAATGCTGGTGGAATTTCAATTGAGGAATTGATTTGAGTGACATGCTGCTGGAGAGAAGTGAATTTTGATGAGGCTAGGATTTTGCTGGAGATGGTGACACTAAATCAATCACTGGGTTTTAACGTCCCCTTCCATCCATTAATGAAGATTGCTGCTTACTTTCCAACATATGAATATATATAAGCTCATGCATTTCATATTATGCATTCTTATTTGATGCATATGGTTCATGTTTTATTGATTTAACTGAATAACTTGAATAGACATCTATATTATTGCTATCTTTTGTTGTTTAGTGTTCATCTTTGCAGAGAATATTTTGGCGACTTAGCTCAGATTTGAAGATATAGCAAGAGCGATAGAAGGAGAATAGGAAGCGCTTGGACTCCAAGTAAGTTCTTTGATCTGGTCTGTGTGTCTATTTACTGTTAGGAAAAGTAGTTCCAAAGTCTTTAACCTGTTGTTCTAGATGAGCACTACATCTAGGGAAGAATGTTTTATCTGTGATCCATAATTCCACACAACAAATTGGCGACTCTGCTCGGGAGTTTACCCTTCATACTTAGTGTATTTGCCTATGATTTTCTATGTTTATTCATCTAGTAGAGTTTACTCATAAATATTAGGGTTTTTGAAATCCAAATTTTCATTAGAAGTGTGTTAAACAGTTTTATTTTTCCTTATACACTGCACCCAACGCATTATTGGACAGGACACAGTGCTTTTCATAGCACTGTCTCCCTTTCAGACCTGCATTGCAATGCACTGTCTCTCTTTAGAGACTGTGTTGCCTCCTGAAACCATCCAAATTCCATTGAATTTGTCATTAAAATTTGTTTTTAGTTTGTTTTCTGCTATGTTTTAAAGAGCCTGATACCTCATATTGATCAGTGACCTTACCTACCTCTTCCTCCTTTGAAAGAAAAGTTTGTTCAATGTTTATTTAAAGTGTTTTTCTTTATCATTGATGAATTAATTTCAAAGTATTTTCATTGCTACAATAGATCAATTTTCTTTTGAAAAGTAAATTGTTGTAAATTCTTCGTTCCCTAATAGGAGAAATTATTGTTTAATTCCTCATTTTTCCTTCAAAAGAGAAATTGTTGTTTAAATTATTCATTTCTCAAAAGCAAAAGGAATTTGTTTTTATTGATTTGGTGCACTTAGTTTCTTTTCTGCATTCATAACATTAAAGGAACTAAAAATAAAAACATGCATTTGCATTTAGTGGATTGTTTGTTTTGAAAAAGGAACGATTAGGAAAGCTGCATTTAGTTTCTGCTCTTTGATTTGTTTGCTCTCAAATTGATTGCTCTTTCTCTCTAGTAGCTAGGATTTTCATTGAAAAACTAAAAGTGAAAGATTGCTTATCATTTTAGTTTTCATTTTAGGAATTTCCAATACATCATCGCGGTGAACCTTGAAAATCAAATTGATAAACAAGATCAACTTAAAATTTATCTCAATTTACCTAACAAATCATTGGAACCATAACAATAACATTTAGAAGGTCTAGGCTAGAGACATGTTCCAGCGTCGTAAAACATAGCAGCTGTCATTAATTTGTCTGCGATACATTCCAAGTGTGATACCTCACTCCACGTACGTAAGTATATCGTAGCTTGTCCATGTACTTTCGGGTATATTAGGCAGTGTTAAAGTATGAAAAGTATAAAGGGGTGCTCTCACTGTGTGGTTTCGCATCACATAGTGCTAATATGGACTTGGGCCTCCAGGTACCTTCGGGTATATTTGGGAGGACAACTTTAGGTGATATCTATCCATAGTGAACTGAGTCGGCCGCCTTGTAAATTATGATACACCGAACACATCATTCGGGGAGATTGCCTGCTCGTACTTATTGGTTCGGCAAGAGGTATTCTGCAGTTCACAGTTTCTTGGTAAACATTTTTCCTAGCATTACCCTTTTATTTTGTTTATTTTTTTTTGGTTAAAATAAATCACTAATCGTGGAAGAACAAAATCCTTTCCTCCATCATTCGCATATATTAGCATTGAAACCACCTTTACCACCAGAAGTTACTCTTGGCCGGTGAAGGTGACACCACTCTACTGAATCAAGTACTATTTGTACCTCTGGTGAAGCATCATATTCCCATATACCAGAATTAGCTCAATTTGTTTCTACACATCCCGGTTCATCTACCATTGTCAAAATGGAGTCCTCACAGCTACCCGTGGTCATGATCCATCCAATCAGTGAGACCATACCTCCTAGACCTGACGTTGTTCAACCAGAAGTTGATCCAGATCTTGTCTCTTATTTTCCAGAACATCTAAATCCCGAAGTCGAACAACTGGAAGTCATTCTTGCCTTGGTCATCCCATAAATTTCTATATCCATTGAATCTCCCATATCATACAGTTAACCTCCTGAAATATACTTTGGGCTTGACAGTGAAATACTTCCACCTGGTTTAATTTCGATTGAAGAAATCCCACAAGATGAGACACCTTTAAGAAATTTGTTCCTGATAAGCTCATTGCTAAGTGGTTCATTAAGTCCCTGTTACCATCTATAACTGAGGATGTGGCTAAGGGTGGCATCATCACAGAAGAACAGGTTATTGCTCGTGCCCAGTATTTAGACTTGATTTATACTCAGTCTAGCACGCTCTATGAAAAAATTCCTAATGCGCTGAGATCTAATTTTACTGTTCATCCTCAATTAAAGGACTCTCATGCTAGAGACAACTTGATTGGCACTGTAAGCACACATCATACTACTGCATCTGATCCTGCACCTTCTTCCAAAATTAATGCCATGTCGTTTGACAAGGGCAAAAGTGACAAGCAACCCATAAGTAAGAAAAAGGGGAAATCTAAGAAAAAGAAAACTTCCAACCCGCAAGAAAGATCATCTGATCAATCGTCTAGACCTAGGAAACCTTGTTATCCATGCATAATATGTAATGAGGAACACTTTGTTCAGGACTGTCCTCACCGCGCTGAATTCTCAAAGATCATTAAAAATTCCAATACATCAGCTGTTTTGACAGATCCGTTTTCGAATCCAGATAAAAATTTGCTTGCTATGGATCTAACTTCTAGTTCCCAAGTACTTATGTTATCCGTCAAAAAACCTTCAACAACTATTTTGGTGTCAACGCATAATAAATATTATGGTAGTCAGGCCATTGATCAACCTAATATCTCGACTACGAATCCGTCTATAGAATCAGAACCGCCTACTGCTATTCCTAAATTGACAATCAAGCCACCAAAGGGAGTAATTCACAAATGGACATATAATCCTCGAGCAAGAGCTGCTCAAAATTATAATATAGTTGAACATTTGGCTCAATCCCCTTCAGTTATGTCTGCTCTTGAGGTATTAGAAAATTGTCCCTCCCAAAAACAGGCTTTATTGTCGACTATTAGTGGAATTTATCCGACTGATTCTAATTTTGTCATCTTTAATCATACGGGCTATGTGCCGCAGCTACTAGCAGAATTGGCATTCTCCATACAAGTAAATGTTCTCAATCACCTTGTTCATCGTACTATTATTGATGAGGGAGAATGTACATGTATTATGTCTCTAAATTGTTGGAAGTCACTTGGCTCGCCGCGCTTATCACAATTATCAATGACATTGAAGGCTTTTGTTGGAAATAGATATAAGCCTTGTGGTATTATTAATAGCCTGCATGTTGAACTAGGGGGAAAAACAGTGAATTTTGATGTCGAGGTTGTTGACGGACCCCTTGACTATAATATTCTACTTGGAAGGCCATGGGTATATGAAATGACTGCAATTGTTTCTACATATTTTAGAATGATTGCCTTTCCATATAAAGGTACTATCACAGTCATCAATCAACTATCCTTCTTTGCCTCTGCTTCACAGGTAACTGGAAGTGTTTCGTTCGTTCATGCACCCCAACTAGCACTTTACAACATTGGTGTAGGAATCTTAAAGTATTCTACTCTCATGGGAACCTTTGCATTACCGCTTCCCGCAACGTCGGAAGAAATTGCAAGTATAAAGACCTGCTACATGATTTATTCCACTCCATCTGGCTTAACAGAGAGTACAGATGATTCTGAAATTGTTATGTTGGATGAGTTTTTGTTTCCCAGCCCTATTGAGCTGGCATAGCAATCAATCTATCAATCTTGGGCAGCGAATCCGAAATTAGCATCGCCGATTGTATGGGTTGATCATTCCTTAGAATTTGGTACTCCATCTGATCCATTTTCCTCAATTTTCTTGAAAAATGAGAATATTTTGGAAGCTATGATGTCAGAAGGAGAACCATGGGAAGATTATCATCATCATTCCCATCTTCCTGATTATTAAGAAAATTATCTTAGTAAACTATATCACCCATCAATCAAAAATTTCTTTTCGAATTCTTTACCTATTAATGCAATCGATTTTGAGCGAAATCTGTCAAATATTGAAGAAACAATTTCTATCGATATTTCGACCAAACCTGGCATTGTAGAAAATATTCATGTTGGTGTATCCTGTTCTCCATCAGAACTCGAATCATATCACTCTCTATTTCGTGAATTCCATGATGTATTTTCTTGGTCTTACAAGGAAATTCCAGGCATAGATACTAGTATTGTTGAAAACACTATTAATATGTATCTTGATTTCAAACCGGGGCGTTAACGACTTCATCTTGTTCAACCAAAGAAAGTCACTGCCATCAAAGCAGAAGTTGAAAAACATTTGTGTGCTCGTTTCATTTACCCTGTTCCGCTAACTGAGTGGGTTTCCAATATCGTTCCTGTCATGAAAAAACAAGGAACCATTAGAGTGTGTCTCAATTATTGGGACGTCAACATTGCTTGTCCAAAAGACAACTATCCTACTCCCTTTATCGACCAGATTATTGATGACTGTGCTGCATGTGAAATATTTTCGTTCATGGATGAATTTTTCGGCTACAATCAAATCAATATCCACCCAGAGGATCAACATAAGAAAACATTGATCTGTCCCTGGGGCACATTCGCTTATAGGAAACTACCGTTTGGTTTAAAGAACACTGGAGAAAAATTTCAGAGAGCAATGGACTATGCTTTCAATGACATCAAGCACATTGTTCAACCTTATCTAGGTGATTTACCCACGCATTCACTAAATTAGACTGATCACCTGATGCATTTGACAACCATCTTTTTATGCTACCGACACTAAATAATATGCCTTAATCCACATAAATGTGTGTTTTGTGTTGTTTCTAGTCGTTTGCTTGGATTTGTAGTTTCAAAAGAAAGAATTCGAATCGACCCATTGAAGGTTTAGGCCATTCTTGATTTTCCTGCACTATTAAATTTACTTCGGATACAGAAACTTCAAGGAAAGGCTAACTTCCTAAGAAGGTTCATTCCAAAATATGCCAAAATGGCTAAAGGATTTACTCGACTCTTGAAAAAGGGGGTTCCCTTCCATTGGGACCAAGTTGTGCAAGCCTCTTTCGATGCTGACAAGGATAATCTTGTCCGGGCATCATTAATGTATCCCCTTAATTATCAAAATGATTATTTCCTATATATCGCCGCGACTGAAACAACCATTACTATGGTTTTGGTCCAAGTAGTAGATGGAATTGAACATCTGATCTATTATTTGAGTCATAATATCAATGATATGGAAGTTAAGTATTTGTACGTAGAAAATCTTGCCTTGGCAGTTGTTCAAGTTGTTCAAAGATTTCGCCACTACATCCTGCTTCGAAAGACCACTGTCATTTTGGATTGCAACCCCATGACTTATATATTATCACATCAATTCCTGGGGGGGAATATTTGAAATGGATTGTCATTTTGCAGGAATTTGATTTTGAATTCATCAAATCCAAGTTGAAGAAGTTTTTAGTTTTGGTTGAGCTTCTCTGTGACCTTCCCTCTGATAGTACTGTGACTTCGTCAAAACCATCAATTCCTGACAAGTCTCTATTTCTGATCAGATCATCTGATCCTTGGTATGGAGATTTCATCATTTATCTCCAAACTCAAACTTTTCAACCTAATACCTCTCGCTCTGAACATCGACGTATTCAATACCAAGCCAAAGATTATCTGATCGACGGTGATACACTTTATGGTTGTGGTGTCGATACCATTTTACGGAGGTGCCTCACTCATGAGGAGTCCGCAAAGGTTTTAAATGATTGTCATGCTGGGGCTTGTGGTGGACATTTATCTGGATACGCTACCGTGCAGAAGATACTCCACGCTGGTTACTTTTGGCCTACAATATTTCGCGACTGAATCCTCGTGGTCAGAATTTGTCATGCGTGCCATATTTTTTATCATAAAATCCACAAACTGACAGCACCAATGCATCCTGTTGTCTCTGTGGGACCATTTTCAAAATGGGGTATTGACTTCATGACCTGTAACCCTCATTTGTCTGAGGGGAATGGTTATATTATTGTCGTAGTCAACTACTTTAACAGATGGGCTGAACCGATGCGTACATTCAACAACATAGGAAAGAAAACTGCATTGTTTTTATTTAATCATGTTATTGCACGGTTTGGGGTCTCGCAAGCTATAGTTACAGATCATGGGAAGAATTTTCGCAACCACATGATGACTGAATTGACTACCAAGTTAGGATTGTCACATGATAATTCTACTCATTATCCACAATCAAATGGACAAGTTGACGATATCAACAAGATTCTTAAAAGTATGCTTCAACGAATGATAGGAATTCGTAAAAGAAACTGGCATTTGATCCTGTACTCGGCCTTGTGGGTGTATCGAACCTTGATGAGAAACGCAACCGTGTTTACTCCCTTTCAATTAGTGTATGGTTTGGAAGCAATCTTACCAATCCAATGTAAAATACCATCGTTAAAACTCACAATCAACTTGTTACCTGATGCCTCAGAGGAAGAAGCATGTTTTTTTTGGTCTGGAAGCTATCTTACCAATCCAATGTGAAATACCATCGTTAAAACTCGCAATCAACTTGTTACCTAACACCTCAAAGGAAGAAGCGTGTATTTTTAACCTCATCCATCTTGATGAAATGCATTATGAAGCCCAATTGGCCAATGAAGTGCATAAGAGACGTATAAAGGCACAATACGACAAAAATGTCCAACCTCGCATTTTCTCAGAGGGCGACTTGGTCCTACTTTATGATCAAGAAGCTGATGTAATAGGTACAGGATAATTTGAACCATTATGGCATGTCCCCTATATTATCAAAAGAGTTCTTGCTAAGGGTGCCTATGAGTTAGTTAGTTACAATGGAATTCAATTGGCGCAACCCAAAAATGGGTTGTATCTGAAACGTTACTATGCTTAATCATGATCATAGTAGTTTTTGGTATTATATTGTATATATATGCTGTTGATTTGCATTCATTGTCCTAGTTTTTTTTTAGAGTTTTCTTGATGTTATCAATCCACTTTACATTTCATCGTATATGTATGAATCTTTAGAACCATTTTTTGGATATGTTGATGGTGCTAGTCGTAGTACGCAAAATCTATCCTCTACAGTGTGGGCCATTTTCTCTCTGAATGATGAGTTAGTGAGTTTTCAAGGAATTCGTATCGATAGATCGAAAAACAATATCATTGATTATAACACGTTGATCGAACTTCTCTCTGATGCCATTTCATTTGGTATTAACCGCATTATCATAAGGTTAGACTCACAACTTATGGTATTACAACTTACTAGTGTTTATACTGTTAGAAATCCAACACTACATAGATTTTTCCTAAGAGTTATAATTTTGTAAAGACACTTTGATTTTATTCAATATCAACACATTTCCAGAAATTTGAACACATTGATTGATTCTTTAGCTAATCAAGTTTTAGAGAGACATTTGCAACAAATGTAAAGAAAACATTCACATCATTGAATAGGATTGCACAATAAACATTAAAAAAAAAAACTAAAATCAAATAGATAGATAGTTATAGGCTTTTACAAAAATTTGTGCCCAAGACACATTGGTCATTTGACCTCAAAATGTCTGCAAAATGTCAAAATTAAAATAGTGGTGCTCATGGTAACGTGCTATACATCTAGCTATCCTACGTAGTAACTGCATCCAATGCTTAGGAACACCTATAGTGTGATGCTGCATTCAAATGGATAACTCTTCGATTTGGAAATCTAGAATCTCGAATGTCAACCCCTCTATGTGCTTCTGAAGCTCAGCCAGAGTCTCAGCCATATAAAGATCCTGAAGGACTGCTCTCCCAATAGCCCTCTCTACTGGCTCATCTGCTACACGCTTTGGTTCCTCCACCAGTTGAACTCGACCAACATCTACATTACATCAAATATTTATTTTAGTCTTGGGAAAACCTCGAAAATACAAAAACATTGTATAAACCTTAGGAAAATAAAAAACATGGTCAAAACATTCTTACTCATTACACACCACTGAGCATCTTCTGGTAAAGCTAGATCTAGATCTCCCCGAAAATAAACGCCTATGTATGCATACTCATCGATGGCGACAATATGTTGTCGGAACCAGGCGAAGAACGTAGTCGAGAACACGATGGTCGATTGGCCTGCATGCCTACCCATTAGTTCTACCCATCTCTGCATCCATGGATCTCTAGGATTAGACACATCTAGTGTCACATGTTGTGGCTGCATCAGTGGAATTCGTTCTAAGGCGAATGATATGAGGATCTAACCATAACTGAAGTTATTCTTCCTTCCTCCCTTTGCTTTTTTTAGTTGTTCCTTTATCTAAGAAAGTATAGCTTCAGACGAGTTGAAGACTGTTGGATCCATACACTCTAGCGCATACTGCATATACGATCTATTCGCTACATGTAGTTTAACGGTGCCAACAAGTTTTGCATTTGTGAAAAGGATAGTTCTCAAAGGAAAATCTCTAACATCCCAGATGTTTATCTTTCCATCTTTTCTTGGCTCTATCCCTGGATAACAATGTTTCAAAACATAATCTCTCACAGTCTCTCCTCCAAAAATAGACCCTGAGAGTGAAATAGGAAAGCCTCTCCTCGACAAACCTGTAAGAAAGTATGCATCCTCAATTGATATAGGAACCACTTGGTTCTTAATATGAAATGCCTCGATTGTTGGATCCCATGCTTGAACTAAGAACTCCAAGAGTTCTGTTTGTTGCCTCATCCCTGATAACCGAAAGTACTTTAACAGTCCACAATCTCTTAGGGTTCTTACTATGCTCGGATCATTTAAGGAAATCATACCCTGTTCTTCATGCTCTCTTTCCCTCCATGTAATATTCATTATAATCCGATGAAAACCTGAAATGAAACCATAAGAACCATTAGATTCCATTCAATGCAAAAAATTGGGCAAATTTTGGGCAGAATGCAAAAAACAAAAATGTAGATTGCGCCCAACACAGGCTCTAGTAAGAGAATTTGTGTTGCGTATGAAATTAGCCTTCAATTTAGCTACTATGCAACGCACTTTTCGAAATTCAAGGGTGTGTTGCTCTCTTTTGCAACAAAATTTACCCTAGGGACCCCAAAACCCTAAAAATTTGCAGAAATTGGAAATGAAATGATTACTAAATGAAAGAGAGGGTTCATATCACTAACTTGGATCAAACGACAATGACATATGTCCACAGAAACGATCGCAATCGACAACTGAAGTTCGAGGGAAAAATCAGGTTCAGATCTTTAAAATGAAAATGGTAACTATGGAATGGTAAAAATGAATAGTAAAAACTCTTTTAATAGTCATTTAATTGTTTGCAAATTATATTTATTACTATGACTATGTTTTTATTATGTTTTTATCATGAAACAAGTATTTTTAATCCATTTGATGTTGTTTTGAACAAGTCTTACAACTGATGAAAAGATTAGTCGTGCATATTTATTTCAAGAATGATTTGACCACAAAGCATACTTTTTCTCCTTATTTTTTGAGCTTTGTTAAAAACGAAAAAGGATTTGAAGCGCACTTTTATCTCTTTTTCGAGCTTCGATAACAGCGAAAAAGGAACCCCTGGAGTTTTCTTTCAGCTCTTTTCAGACTTCGATAATGTGAAAATATTGCTGAGCACTTGTCTTTTTGAGCTCGTAAAAATAAATGAATGGATATCTACTCAATATAAGTTTAACCCTTTTCCAGACTGAGATAGATTATTTATGAAAAAGGAATACCTTGGTCGAACATGACTAAAGTGGTTCTCTCAGATATTATTTGACACTTTTTCGGATCTGAGCAACAACTTTACGAAAAAGTACATTAGGAGTTTTCTTTCGTCCTCTTTTTCAAACTCTCTAAATATGAAAAAGGACTAGAACACATATTTCATTAAATTTTGTATTAAATAGTGGATATAGAATATCAAAATAACTAAAAAACACTATTCTAATTGTGTCCTTGTATTAGAATTTTTCCAATTTTAACGGAATATGTTTTCCGGGCTATCACTATCATTAAGCTCATTAAAACATAAAATAGCGATGGGCTTGTCGATCATGGCAAGAATCAAATTTCATTCATCGATAGACTCATTAAATTATTAAATAGTGATACTTTATTCACTCGAAGGGTTGAATTATAGATCAAGAAAATGTTATCCTCCTCAAGCTTGTTAAAAAATAAAGAGGTACTGGTTGAAAAATGACCGGGGAAAACTTGGGAAACTGAACAGAAATTTTTATGATAGCATGTCGCTTTTGAACATGACACTTCACTCCATCACTGTGACTGTTTGGGTGGGTAATCTTCTTGACGGTTCATTATCGTATTGAAGCGCCATATTAATAATAAACTGCATGCAAATTCGTTAAATAAAATATACGAATTTTAATCTATATATTAAATATAAAGTCCTATCTGCCTTAATATATAATATATAAAAGTCAATAGGATTTATAAAATTTCAGAGTCCTTTATTCATCATCACAATAAAAAATCAGGTTTTAACTTTTACCTAGAAGTCAGCTAAAGTCGAAACCCACTCTGATACCATATGTAACAACCCCAATTTAAACATGCAATTAATTATATCACATAAACAAATAATAATCAACTCATAAACTGTTTAACTAATCCTCATGAAATTTCCAGAACATGAGCAAGACAACTTACCTGTAACGACGCTTTTCCTTACTTGAGACTCCAAGGTTGAATGCTAGCTGAATCCTGCTGACTGCAACAGAGTTTTGGGGACAACTCTCCACCCAACCGTAGGCTCAGCTGTATATAATCTTTCCACAGCTGGCCACCCTCGAGCCCTCAATCAACGTACTACAGCCAGGGTATCCCTTGCCTCACCATACCTTTCTCTCCAAAGAATGGATGAAAGAATGAATGCCTTGAACCTTCCTCAATGTCTATTAAATAGACCAAACCATGGAATGGGAACCACATGCACACAATCACTGTGTCAACATGCAACTTAAGTTTTACTTAATTTAGTGTTCTCTTACTTTTTGTTAGCTTTACTTAGTTTAGTGTTCTCTTAGTTTAACTTCCTTTTTATTAGTTTCTTAGTTTAACTCTTTGTTTTATTTTTGTTAATTAATTCTTTCTTTAACTTTCTTTCTATTAGTTTCTTAGTTTAACCCTTTGTTAATTTATTTACTTTGGTTAATTAATTATTTCTTTAACTTTACTTATTGTTTATTGTTTTAGGACTCCAGTTTACTATTTACCATTTTATTTATAACTCCAGTTATTGTTTAATGTTTTATTGATTATTTATTTATTATTCTCTTGACTATTTATTTATTTTCTTATTTATTAAATTATATTATATTATTTATATATTATTTATTATTTTATAATTATTATGGGACATTACATACTCCCCCTCTTCAAGGAAATTCGTCCCGAAGTTGAGTATTTTATTATTTTATAATTATTTATTATTTATTACTTCATGTGTGACCAACACCCTCTGCCCCACTTTCGGAACAAGGCATAAGCTGCCCCAGTCTGTCCCTAGTCAAGGCTGGCCCCAAGGCTCGCGCCCGACTCAGACCTCATCTGCCCCAAGGCAGGCATCCGGTCCTAGTACTCAATGACTCCGGGCATCTTGCAAGGCTTGCCCACTCCCTCCACAGCTACTTAAGGCGCACAGCCCCAGGCATAGAAGTCTTACACACTTCTAGACTTCGGCGTTCCCATCTAATAATAGGCACTTGGCCTACAATATCAGGCCCTTGGCCTCCTCAAGATGGTCCCACAACCATTCAAGAGCTATCCATCAAGAGATATGCAAGACAAAGGAACCACTGGCATATGTAGTGTTGATTGAGTTCGTCCCCAGCCCATATGGTGTTACATATTCTCCCTCGTAGGTATGGGCTCCCACGAGATCATCAAATAAACCTGCCCTCTCGGCCCATCTGTGGATTTCCTGCCAATCACCACATCTCAACATGCATCCAATGCATTAGTTATAATCATAAAATCATAAAAATAATCCACATGCCAACTCTTGCGTGTCATCATGATAACATAACATCGTTGTTAATACCAACATTCAAAATAGTAGAGAATTGCATACTCTTGTATGTCATAAAATCCGTATTGATTCCACATGCTTCACATCATGAAATACCATCATAAGTTATAACATCAACATATATGAATCATGACATCACATAATAAATGAACAACATGCCAATAGACATCATATCATAACATCATGATCCCTATGCATATCTTATCCCTCATTAGCATACAACATCATTATCATAAAAATAAATAAATAACCCCCACATATGCATCATCAACCTCTCATCATAATTATATCCATTTACCACATACCATCACATCATGAAACATCATTAGTATGAGAATCATATCTATACTTATCAAATATAGAATAATAATACATTATAAGCATTCTTATCATGATTCATCAAAAAATCAATTTCATTTGCTTGTATAAACATTGAATACCTACTATGAACTAAGATTATTTAACAACTTATCAACTACACCAATTGTGAGTGATGGCATGCAATAGATCAACACCATGAGAAAAGTTGGCATATTTATAATCAATTGACGAAATCAAGTCCTAATTAACCAATGATAAAATTCACCTAATTCAATAAGGGACACCATAGTATTAATGTCAACAAGGTAGAGAGAATTCTTCCCGGGCCAAATGTAAATCTAATCTATTAGTGTCAACAACATTAATGACTAGATCAAGGAAGCCCAAATGGTAAATAAAATTGACATCCTAACTGTATAGACAAATATAACCTATGTAAGAAATCATCATTTTTATTAAAACTAAAAGATTAGGTTTGCAAAAAGAAAAGAAAAAAAGTGATTTTTTTTTTAATGAAAAACCATGGTGGAAAGAATGACGTCCCATCATTAATTTTCCTCATCCTTCATAAGTTACACTATGGAGATCAAAACCACAATTTAATTGTCATTCATCCAAATCCATTCATTACATGTTTAAACCACAACTTAATAATAACCACTAACTATGTAGTACTCAATATTTTCAAAGCCAAATAGAATATGAAATTTAAAACAAATATTTATAATAATCCACTAGTACCTATATGAATAATACACAACTAATTATATCCATCCATCTCTAAATTAATTTATTAAAAGTAACATTCTTAGTTTTAATATAATTAGCAACACCATATTTTTAATGAATGTATCTAATTAAGTCATAGTTTGCAAATTTCTAACTATTTAAATATGTGAATACCCAAAAATGATGTGTAATTTACAAGTCCATTCAAAACCTCATTACCAACCAACCACTACATTATGAGATTAAGTATTAAAAATTAAAAATATTGCCATCCAGAAAATCTATATACAAATAAATATGAAAGTTACATAATCTATGTGGCATGTTAATTTCTTAACTTCTTTATAATCTAAATCATATAACTTAATGTAATACGTAATATTAATGTAATTACTCACACATCATATGATATATTTTGTTTTGACTTACACGTTATTCCTCTTTTGTTTTAACCTATGCGTTATTCATTCTTTATTTGTTTGAAATACCCTTAACATATACTATATTTTTACACACTTGTATACTCAATTTTTATATATCATTTATTTATATATTAAGAGTATGAAAAATTTATATGTTTTTAAATTTAGATTATCCAAATTAAAATACGATCCTATAATAAAACCAATATTTCATAATAATAAATACAAATATGCATGGTGCTAAATATTAATATATATTACATAATATTATATAATTTATAAGTTATTGCCATACACCCTAGTAAGCCACTTAAAAACAATGACAAGATAATTATAATTTATTAAACCTTCTAATTGATGACGTATGTCTTAACAATCAACATTCTTGAAGCAAGTCAATAGATCAACTTCATAACCTCAAATTCATTAGAGAACTTGCATAACCTTAATTATTCATGTAATCACTGATACAAATATATATGCATTTCTCTCTATAATGGCAATCACACTTTAAATAGGAAATTCAAAAAATAAAAATTATAATAACCCCACTTTTTCAATTAATTATTTTTTGTTTTCTTAATTTTTTATAAAAAAGTGTAATTTTACAGGAAAAAGAATGTAACTTCAAATTGAAAACAATTAATAATAAAACACCTACTTCTAACATCAATACGTATATTTGATATATTTTATTGATAAAATATTTTAATAGTCTATATTATTTATCTTATTATATTATTATAAGGACTTCAACTCTAAATCATTAAAAACACTAGCTAAGCGTATTGCATGTGTATCATGTTAAAGCATGAAATTTTAATATATATATATATATATATATATATATATATATTTTTAAACACTTTGATTACACTACAGTTCTATTTTATTTTTTTATTCTAAGTTACACTAGAGCTTTGTTTGGTCACACTTGAGCAAGAATAGAAGTAGATCGGAGTTCGATGATTCCATGCGGCTTATAAAAATATTTTCCAGTGAATCTCAAAGTACCTCAAATTGAAAGCAGAATGCACTGAGCAGATACATCTTTAGAATTTGTAATTTTGTGTTTAACCTTTGCGAAAACCGATAGTAACCGACAGAAATGTCCTTCGTTATATTTAATAATTTTAATATTTTTTTTTTTTTGAAATTATTTAATTTGACAAAATTTATACCCTCGACCCAGAAGAGAGGGCTTGCTCGCGTGCAGGCGTCGGGCATTATACAAATATAATAGGGAAAAACTTTTTTTTTGCAGCGATTTATTTAGAAAAGGCAACGTGTCCCTGACTTCTACTATTCGAAAACTTTTCATGGGCGTCTGGATTAGCGCGTTTGACTTCGGACCAAAAAGGTCGCGTGTTCGATTAAGCCACCGGCAGAAGGCGTGGAAGAGAGCGGGCGGGTAGCAGAGCTATCGGCAAATAATGCCTTCTTCATTACTGCTACAGATTGTACAAGTAAAGATGTGTATAATCTCAACAAATCCGGAAATGAAACAGCAGCTGCTCTCAATTTCAGAGAGGATGTACAGCCCCATCAAAGCTGGAAAAGACGGAATAGGAAAATGAGATGGGATCCAAACACACAGAATAATAGTTTTTGCCATCCCAGATGCGTACCTTGAGTTTAGCAACAAGGATAAGGCCCTTGTTCTTTAATTTCTGCCAAAATAATCTGTAATAGATATGCTACAAAAATTTCGCACTAGTTTTAGACAGTGAACTTTGAGTGCAGATTCCGGGCAACTAAAGAAGAATTTCAGAAATCCGGAACGTGGGTTTTGTTCAGAACGACATCAATTAGATCTCCCATGAGAATTTTGGCAAAATTGTCAATGGTTTGAGAGATTTCGGTGGGTTCTTTGAAAGGAATCATTTAGATTTCGTGATTGGTTGGACTGGCAAAACGTCCAATAAATGGGACAACTGAAGGCCAACTTCATAAAGAATATTGCCTGAATTACTTTGGTGCAAAAAGATTTTGAAGATTGCAAAGGCAAAAAAATGGCCTCTCAGAAAAGTATTAAAGGTGAATACAACTTGGCTTGCTTCATTACACTTCAGCATCTGTTCACAACTTCATGATAATATTTAGATCAAGTTTGTTTCGAGGAAGTCATTCAAGATGAGACTTTGGAAGCTCTTATTGCATGGAGAGAATGTGTTATCTAGAAACACGTCTCCTTTTGCTTATTGAGAAGTACAAGGTAGCTTTTTCACAAGTGAACCTAGTCTATAAATGCATGCTTGAGCTTTCTTTTGATTATGGAAACTCATGGGAAAAAGAACCTACACTTTCTTTGGATGTGTTCATCATAGAAGTTTTCAGTTACAAAGAAAGGAAGTAAACCAGTTAAATGGAAAAGTAAATGCAATGAATTCAATTAAAACTCAGCATGAAGAAGAAATTAGTGAACTGAAGGACCGTTTATGTAAATTTGATGATGTATATCAGCCGAATGAGAGCTGATCTTGAGCAGACAGAAAGAAAATTAGCTCAGCTGATAGAGCGCGTGGTTAAAAATGACGTGGTTCAGCCAGATTTTCTGAAAACGTTGCCGGATTTGGAGGTCAAGGGTTTGAATCTCTTGTGCTTTGGCCAAGTGGTTAAGGCGTGTGCCTGCTAAGTACATGGGGTTTCCCTGCGAGAGTTCGAATCTCTCAGGCGATCAAATACCCCATGTAAACCAAAGCCAATACATCTGCTATTCTATTCTTCTTTGGGAATGGCGTCGGTGGTATTTTTCTGATGATAAAATCCTGAAGGCCTTCGGCAGATACACGGGGATGGGAAAGCAGAAGAGATTGAACGGCCAGAACACAAGATTGGCCACCGCTAGCGCCCGGCCGAAGCGAAGCCACAGAACAGCGGTGGAGGAGGAGGAAGCAGAAGAGGGCAAATCCAGATCCTCTGTCCTTTTCCAGAAGCAGGATGTTTGCAGGTTACATATTTACTTTACCCCGTGTGGAGAGATCCTGGGTTCAAAACTCGACCCCGTTCCCAACAGCGCAAGAGTTTTAAACGGACTACCTAACGATTCGATACATATATATTATTCGATTGGATTCGGTCATCGATTCGGACCACAGTTTTAAACGCTGGTTGAACGCGTTGCCAAACGGATAAGGCGATGGCCTCTGGAACAAAGAGATTTAATTATATATATCAAGGTATTCACCGCACTGTGGTATAGCGGTTGGAAGGCTAATTAGTGGGGCAGAGGTTTAATTATATATATATGGTTGAATTTAATCATGCACTTATATATATATATATATATATATATATATATATATATATATAACAATCACACTTTCACTTCGGTTTTGGGTCAATGCTGCCAAATAATTTCAGTGTCACCGATATGTTCAACAGAATTCATCCAGTGAATACTCATCCTTCTGCAATACTCATAAACCTTCATTCTCATGACAATCCTCTCTGAACATTGCTATATCAAGTCATACCTTTGTCTCTGAAATAAGTAACTCCCGTTTCACAATAATGTGGCTTCCTGTCGACGAAAAATAATTATCCAGGAAGTTCACTTAGAAACATTATATTCCAGTACCATGAGGCTTGCTATAACATCGACAAGATCCTCACTTCCGAACTTTTGACCGAAATATTTTGTTTGGCATTCAACATCAAATCATCTATTCACACATAAAAAAATGTATTGTAGTACCTTAAGGGCCATTGAAATCAATGGTGGTTCTCTCGTGTTTGTTAACATCTCACATCATTGGTTGTTAATCAAACGATGTCTTTCCATGTTTGACTATAAATCATATATTCACATGGCTAGACTTGTACCCGAATGATTGAGTGAATGAGATAAGAAGACCCTGGATCTAGTTTTAGCCATCTATGCTGCGATTTTAGGATTTTTGTACACATCATATGTACGATGAACTTACATACATATCATCATACGAACATGGGCCTATATCTGTAGGCATGTCTGTATTGGGAAACATTCCAATGCAAACGAATTTTTGATTTATGTACATGTTATTAGATTGTTTTATGTGCTAAACATGGGAAGGAATACCCTTAGAAATTATGATCAAGAAGATATATCATGATGTAATGTATTGTAAGATTGATGCAGGTCACCACTCCACTTCATGTCTAGCCCATCACAGTGTAAAGCATCTCAATCAAAATATTGTTATTATTATTCTGACTTCATGCTTTAGGGGCAATTGTTATAGGTCAATTTGGGCACCATTCCCAATGACCTGGTTAACTGGACATAATCTCCAGGACCAATGAATAGGGTCTACCATCCCTTATCATTTGAGTTTTTATATGCCCTAAGAAAAAGAACAAGACAAATCATCCATGAATTTTATCTGCAAAGGTTTCCAAGATTTGAATTTTATAATATATCATATGAGAGCTCACCAATGCTGCCTCTAAAGGTACTAAGTGCATTGCATATGCAAGTAACCCCACTCAAGGGTGCTCTGCAAAGCACTTCCTGACATCCAAGGGTGTGTTGGTCACATTGGGAGTGTAATTCTCATTGTTTCGGAATCCCCACTTGGCCAGTGCCTTCTAGAAGAGTTCACATGTGCCAAAATTTGAATCCATGTGTCCATTTTACATCTACAATATTGAGAAAATTCCTTGCCTATTATTAGAAAGTCATTGATTGTAAAACTACCTTCAACTCCTCTATAAATTGAGCACAGATCTTAGTGTTTGATAAGGAAGAATTTGAGTAGAGAAATGTTGGTGGAATTTCAATTGAGGAATTGATTTGAGTGACATGCTACTGGAGAGATGTGCATTGTGATGAGGCTGGGATGCTGGTGGATATGGTGACACTAAATCAATCACTGGGTTGTAACCTCCCCTTCTATCCATTAATAAATATTGATGCTTACTTTCCCACATATGTATCTGTATAAGCTCATGTATTTCACATTATGAATTCTTATTTGATCAATATGTTTCATTTTTTGTTGATTTAACTGAATAACTTGAATATACATCTGTATTATTGCTATCTTTTTAGTGTTCATCTTTGCAGAGAATATTTTGGTGACTTAGCTCAGATTTGAAGCTACATCAAGAGCGATAGAAGGAGAATAGGAAGCACTTGGACTCCAAGTAAGTTCTTTGATCTGTTTTGTGTGTCTATTTACTGTTAGGAAAAATAGTTACAAAGTATTTAACCTATTGTTCTAGATAAGCACTACATCTAGGGAAGAATTTTTTTTCCGTTTCCATAATTCTGCATAACAAGGACTAAAGTATCTGAATCTAAGATCACAAATTAATTATCAAGAGTTTAGAATTAAAAAGCTACTTAGCAAGCTTGATTTTCCTTGCTTTCTAAACAATATGAAACTAATTCCTAAAAAATCATCTTTGCTGCTAACCCTAAGCTATTTTGAGGTTGTATTTGTATCAGATCGATCTCATCCCAAGCTTATATCATGGAAGAAATAAAGTGAAATCAAATTTAGGTGGATATAGTGGACTGTCTTGCTTTTTTCACTCAAAACCACTTCCATTGAATGCATGTTGATTGTAGCATTTCACGGATTTTTTTCCAAACCAATGGGTATTTCTCCATCTCAGGATATTAGATGACAAAACCCATGTCTTGGTTTTTTCCTAAGTGGTCTAAAAATATGGAAATGAATGACCATTGACAAAAAAAATTGTTGTATAGTAAATTCATTTTTATAATGTTACTATTTCATGAATTTTAAAAGTTAAAAATAACTAAAAAAATACATTTAGGAATGATTTATTAGCCAAAATATGATTAAGAGTGTCAAACGTGATATGATATGGTTTTCCTAAGGACATAATATGGCGGTAATTTATAGCAAAAATTAGCCAAAACAAAGGATTGACACACACTAACAAAAGAAAAAAATACACAAAGAGTCATGTATAAAATAAAATTATCCATCTTACATCACTAAACCATACATATAATGTTTAACACAAGTAACATACTTTAGGGAATTTATTTTTATTTACAATGTTATTTTGTGATGGAAGAAGAAATAATAATAGCCTGCAATCATACACAATTAACCATGCCTTATCTCATAATTACACATATACTTTGTAACCTAGCATGAAAACATTAATGAAACATTAAACAACATTTTTATTTAATAAATAGAGAGATAGATACTTAACTGATTCATTTAAGCCTGCTAGAAACTCAAGAAGATAGATCCACTCTCCACCCAACCATAGGTTCATTTAAACTATAAATTTCTTGTAGTTGGCCACTCATCAGCTAGGTTTGTTGCCTTCACATGAAGATTTACACAGATTTCAACAAGATTCAAATCAAGGTAGAGAACATGAATGGTACTCTACTTCATGCATATGAATCAACATGCTACCTTACAACCACTAATCTAGGACCTATTACACTCATAATAAGACCACCATGGGCCTGTAAAACACTAGGGGATTCTTTCACTGATCCAATATTTTCTTAGTTATTTACTTTTTCTCAACTCCTGACATGATTAATTAAGAAAAATTATTTAGAAACATTTTCTAGCACTCTATATTAGGCTAAAGGTTTCCACACTGAATTACTTATCCAAATTCAGTTAAAATCACAATTCTCCACAATATTTTTAAAACTCAAAAGGATTTTTTTCTCCCTTTGTTTAGAGTCATAGTCCTATCACCC
This sequence comes from Pinus albicaulis, assembly GCA_034641835.2. Classification (NCBI taxonomy): domain Eukaryota; kingdom Viridiplantae; phylum Streptophyta; class Pinopsida; order Pinales; family Pinaceae; genus Pinus; species Pinus albicaulis. The sequence goes on along the minus strand of CM076576.1, from coordinate 944,621,501 downwards.
ATGTAGGGTTTTGATTTCTTCTCACAAGATTCTGTGATTCATTTTCACACACTCCTTTATCTCTCTTACCCACTACAACCACCTTTGGATCCTCATCAATATGCTCAAATCCCCCCCAATCACATGCACACTACCCAACATGAGAATTTGGGATCTCTCCTTGTGTTGCGTGGTTAATTCAGGGATCTATAGAATGGGTATATAGAATATACCTCTAGAGAAATTTAATGTCTCTTCTCATTCCTTCCCATAACTTTTGGTAGTTGGGTAGTTCAAATACCAAATCAAAATTTTGAAAATTACTCAAGTAAGATATGAAACTTCCCAAAACCTCCTTTCAACTTCCCTTCATTCATTAGAATCTATATTGGTTTCTGTCTTCTTCAACATTATAAATATATTAAAAATTTACATTAAATTAATTATCTAAAAATATCTAGGTTGGCTATACCTAACATTATCAATCTTAATTACATATTACAAAACTTGGGGATTAAAAAGGGGCGTTACAAGAGTATAAAATTAATTTATCCCACAAAAACTAGAGGACCATGCAATAACCTAGCGGGAAAGTCACATAAAGACACTGAGGCTAGAGGGCGATCCACATGTGACTAAGTGGGAGGATTTTAAAATCCTCATCATGTATCATTTATACCCCATTGGATATGTATAGGACTAATGGATCTATTGGCATCACTTCAAGTAAAGGAAAGGATGTACACCACCAAATTTATGAAGATGGCAATCATATTAGGTATATCTCCCAAGAATCTAGTCATACTCCTTAACTATCTAGAGGGTAAACATAGTCATTTATAGAAGCAACTGATGCTCTTCAAGCCCATGGCCATTAATAAGGCCTATGTGCAAGAAAAACACCTAGAAAACGTTGGCCATAAGAAAGGAAAACCAAGGGGTTCTAAATATAAAAACCATCAACACTCTTCTAAGTAGGGGAATAAGAAGTGGAAAGGAGAAGAAAACAAGATGAAAACTACTAAACATCAATGCAAGGATCCAAACAACCATTTCAACCATTGTAATATTGATTATAACACCAAGGTTACATGTTGGAGGCTTCTAAATGTAAATCCCAAGAATTGTAAAAAGGATGCCAAGAAGAAGAACCTACTTGGAAAGGATAAAGGCAACCAAGTAGAGAGTATATTGGATCTGGATAAGAATATTGTTTGCACCTAAATGTAGAATAAGGTGAATTTGAGTAGCCTCCATGAGTAGGAAGAGAAGGAAATGAATAAACTCTTCCATTTAAGGTGTAGGTCAAAAAGGCCAACATATATGCTCTATTTGATTCTTCTTCAAAAACCATCCTTGTAGCAAACGATCTTATGAACAAGTTTAGGTTGGAGGTTCATGATCATATGAGCCCATATTTATAAGAATGGGTCAACAAGGATGAAAATATTAGATTCATTAAATAATGTAAGATCAAGTTTGTTATAAGTGTAAATTTTATTAATGAATTGGAGTAAGATGTAATACCCATTGATGTTTGTGGTGTAGTGTTTGGAAGACCCTACATGTATATGTGGGATGTGATTTTCATGCAGAGAGAAAAAAAATATCATATAATCAAGGATGGGAAGTCTTACATCATTAATACACACAAAAGAAAGTTAAAGATATCTTTTGCAACTTCCAACCAAGAAAAAAAAGTTGATTAATTCTACTAGTAAGTATGCATTTAGTTTCTTAAGAGAGACTTATCTATAGGAGGAATCAATATGAGTAAAGGAATCCCTAGAGGGATGTATCAAAGAAAAAAACAAAAATTAGAGGAGTTTTTGTAGGCATATATAATAGTGTTGCAAGAGCCTAGAGGGCCACCTCCTAAGAGGGAAGTGGAGCATGGAATATAGTTGTTTCTTGACTTCCCATTACCAAATATTGGGTTGTTATACAAATTTTTCTAGAAGTAAGTTAAGTGAAGAAATAGTTGTAATAATTATTGGAGTAGGGAGTTATTCAACCAATAACGTCACTTTGTAGGTCACCTATCATCATATCACCCAAGGAGGATGGGACTTTGTGAATATGTATCAACTATAAAGCTTTGAACATGACCATACTCATTAACCAATATCATTTGGATACGATCCTTTTTTTTATACTAGTTATAACATTCCAAGCACTTCACCAAGTTGGATCTCAAATCATGATACTAGTAAGAACATGTCAAAGAAGAAGACACCAAGAAGACTACCTTGAAGACAATGAAAGGTGTGTATGAATGGTATGCCATGCTTTCTAGTTTATTTAACACAAAAACTACATTTATGCAATTAATGAATGATGCATTGTGCCCATATTTAGATTAATTTGTAATATTATCATTCTTGGAAGGGGAACATCTCACATATTATGCATGTTTTGGATTCAATACAAAAAATTGCTGGAAAACCTTAATAAATGTGATTTTTCTCAGCTTTCATTGGTGTATTTGGGGTACATGATTAGTAGAGAGAAACTCAAGATATATCTTGAAAATATGGATCCCATAATGAAGTGGATTATTCCTACTAATGTGAGCACTAAAGTTAGGGTTTTTTTTGGGGCAATGAAATGCTTCTAGAAGTTTATAACATCCTTTTTAGTGGTAGCCACATTTTCTTAATGCCATAATAGATAGTGGTAAGAGTTTCCAATGGGGAAAAAATCAATAAAAATATTTTAGTGAGCTAAAGTGGAAGGTCAATCAAGCACCGACTCTTGCATTTCCTAACTTGCATAATCCTTTTTAAGTGGAGATAGAGACAATTTGGTATGTTGTGGGAGTAGTTTTGATGCAAGAATAATAAGTTATTATACTATTACTCTAAATATTTCATGAGGGAGTCCTAAACTACCCTACCTATGATAAGGAACTTTGTGCCCTGGTTCAAGATGTTAAGAAGTAGAAGACTATTTGATGGGAAATGAAACCATTGTCCACATATCTCACTAGCCACTATAGAATTTTTCGTCCCTAAGTAAGCTTCAAGAAGCTAGACATTGTAAGTGGATGGGTTTTTTTTTTAAATTTCATTTAGTCATAAAATATAAGAAGGGAAACATTAATAAGTTGGTACACATGCTTTCAAGGCCGCCAATGTTCAAGATCACAACTTTGGAAACTCTTATGAACATGGAGAATTTTTCCCATGGTTCATAAAAGGAGGCCATGTATAAAAGATATGGACATTAAAGATTTGTTTTCATTGTTACACAACCAAAATCATGTAGAATAAAGTGACGATAAGGTTGAATATCATATCTAAAATAGGTTGATATACAAGCTAGACAATATTTGTGTTCCTAAAGGTGAATGCTTATAATTTATCATAGAGTCTCAAATTTCTAAGTTTTCAAGACATTTTGGTGTTGGGAAGTCAATTGTCAAGTTATAAAGGTGTGTGTATTGACATAGAATTGGAGGAGATGTAACATGGTGTATTAGAGGATGCATGCTTTCTTGTGCCAATAAACCAACATAAAGCAAGGTTTATACCATATCTTACATATACCCAATGGACCAGAGGAAATCATTTCCATGGATTTGGTGGGTGGTATTCCAATAATCAAGAATGGACATGACTATCTACTTGTGGTAGTTTGTAAGTTTAGTAGGATATGCATTTTTTGCCTTGTAAAAGGACCATCAAAGGACAAGAAGAAAAACAATTTTTTTTTGAATATGCCTAGGTTCACTTTAGGATACTAAGGAGCATAATATCTTATAGGGATACCATATATCTTGGTACATTTTGGACTACAATCTGGGAATGTATGAATAATAACTTGAATATATTTACAACATTTCATCCACAAATATGTTGGTATATAGAAGTAGTCAATAGGAATTTGTTTCAACACTTGAGGGTTATAATTAGAAGCATTCAAAGACTTGGGATGAAAATTTTATCTATATTTATAACTCTTATAACAAATAGTTCCATATTTAAAACATTAAATCCCAAAGTTTTCTTTAAGTATTTTCCATCTTTGTCATTTGATGTTGTATATGGAAAACAAGGAGGAGTGAGGGAAGACATCATAGGAGAAGTGTTGAAAGTGGGGAAGTTTGTTAAAAAAGATTAGGTAGATCCATTTGAAAATACTGGCGATGTTGAAGAAGTCATAGGAAAGATACAAGGTTCGACATGATCAACATAGAAAAAAAATCATTCCAAGTGGGAGACAAAGTTTGGTTATGATTAAACAAAGAAAGAATATAGTGTCTTAGGAAGAAGATCAAGGATTTATCATATGGTCCTTTTCAATTATTTGAGAAGTGGAAGATAATGCCTACATACTTAGTCTACCCTTGCATATTTTCATTTACTTAGTAGTGAATGTGGAGAATCTAAAACTTTGTGAGCCTTCCATGTTGGATTAGGAAACTAAGGAGTAGGTCCTATCTACCATAGAGAATTTAGCAAAAAACTTTAGGTTGAGTTGGAAAAAGATATAATTTTGTAGAAGAAGTCCAAAACTAATAGATAAGGGAAAAAAGAACTTTAGCAGATTGAGTTGAAATGAAAACTTCAAGGGAACATGAAATGATACTTTAGAGAGAAGGTAGAGGAAATGTTTCCTCACCTCATTCAGTAAAAGATTTTGGGGAACAAAAGTCTCCCTAAATGAGGAGGTATGATTCATAATGGATCATTACATAATTTGTCATCTATCTTAGTATTTCTTGGTGGAAAAATTGGAGGAATTGGCTTACAAGACCCATTTTAGTAGTAAGCCCTAGTTCGAAAATGTGGGGTTCAAAATTTTAAGCCATTTTAAGGCATAAAAATGATTTTTTATTTGTCAAAACTTAGCAAGCATATCTCATGTCATATTGATGCTCTTCTATGCATTGGCACTTTTCCAATGGTGTAAAAATTACTTTAATCAAATTTCATATGAATAAGTTATGCCTCCCACAAGTTGGCCTACCTTCTTAACCACTATGATATGAGTGGATGCCACATAAACCTCCCTTACATGTGGGATTTCAGATGATTGTATGATATCCAAACCTTATCACTAATTAAATGTAAAGGAATGCAAATTATCTAACCCTGAATGATTATTGAGCTATGTTAAATATCAGGTCACTAGGAAAAGAGATGGTTCCATTCATTAACATTGTGCTTGCTCTATAGTTGAGAAAAAAATATGGTTATGGGATTTGAGAGCATACAAAAAGAGAAAATAGTTTTTTTAGTAGACATTTAGATCATACTGTCAGATGAAAAATTTATAGTGAGTACCCATTTCTTTGTATTTACATATCATAATTAAAGAAAAGAAAGTAGAGCATATGCCTAAGATTCTAGCCAAGTTTTCTCTCATTACATATTTCTTAGGATACATCTTATGGATCAAGTGTACATTTACTATTTTTTTCTTTTTTCTTTTAACTATTTTCATAAATTTAAACAATAAAATAATAATAATTAATCTCAAATCTTAAAAATAAATACATAATATATAATTTTAAAATATGATAAACTATTCCAACATTCATGACAATAAACAAGTGTTTAAATGTAAAGAATCTAGACCATAAACACATGTGCTACCAATAATATCTCAAATATGCATAATAATGCTCTTTCACTTATCATGTTTTTTTTTAAAATGTAGACACAAACATCTTTAATTATCATGCATTTTTATTTATCTTTTTTTACACAAATGCACACATTCATTCATCATGTTTTAAGTGTTTTTTTATTATTATAAATTTGTGAATGAATTTTAACAAACCTTTAATCATTGTTATAAAAAGTTATAGAAATAAGCCATAAAATGGTAAACAAGAAATATTCTATTTTAATGAAGTAGACATGTGGTCCCGATGTTATGTCAAGTATAGACAAACGCACACCTTCATTTATGATGTTGTAAATGTTTTTTTGGTGATTGGTATCTTTATGAATGAGTTATAGTGAACCTTTCATTTATTATTATTTATATAAAAGAGAAATAACGTAATAAATAAGTTTACTGAAAAAATATATATTTAAAATAAAAAATAAAATTGGAAAGCATAATAAATGAAAAAAGATATAGGTTTGAGATTAGTTGAATTGGTTGAGTTTGTTTTTTTGGGTTAAATTTAATTTTTTTAATGTTTTGGGTGGATCCACCTAAACACTACTCCGTGGAAGGTAGTGGAATATTCTATTATATTGTTTACAATAAATATTAAATAGTGTTAGATTTAAGATAGTCTTAGATCTATAATTCGTGGAAGGTAGTGGAATATTCTATTATATTGTTTACAATAAATATTAAATAGGGTTAGATTTAAGATAGTCTTAAATTTATAGTGTAGATAAATGTCTTTAAGATTAAGCACATTATTAAAATTTGTTTGATTTTTCAAACCAGCTATGTGGTTGATGCTTAGAATAAGGTGAAAAACTAATCAATCTTCATGAATAAATAGTATGAATGTATCATTGCCTAAATATTATTGAATTAGTTAATTAGTTATAAGAAAATAATATTAAAATTAATTATTAAGAAATATTTATTAAATGAATTAATGAATAATAATAACAAAGAATAACAGCATCATGGAATAAGGGTATGGAAGAAAAAAAATTGTACAAAACACTGAATTTTTTCTATAAAAATAATAAAAAAATTCATACAAAACAATGACTCAATAATTGCTCCTACCTTTAAAATATATTAAAATAAGTTTGATTGCTTACTCTTATCTATACAAATATATTGAAATTTCCATTTGTTTGTTTGTTTATTCACTATACAATTTATTGAACTTTTCATTTGTTTGTTACAAATTTTTTATTTAGTATAATCCAAAAATTAAATGCTCAAATAAAGAAATATCCATGAAAAAAAATAAAAATAGAAACAAAAACAAAAATATACATAAACAAAGACTGCTAATTGAAAATAAAAACATACATATACAGAGATTTCTAATTGAATAGGTGGAGTTTTGATGTCAGTTCCTCTCCAACCCCGCCTGGTTGAAGCAAAAGCAGAATCCCTGGACGAAGTACAGTAAGAAACAAGAAGTAGCCATTTTGGTAAAAATAGAAAATGCATGGCTGATTCACTCTTCCTTGTTTGCAGTCTCAAAAGCAACAAGACAATGGACCTGGTTTCCTAGTAAAACTTACATCTTTGCAGTGATGGTTGGGTTGTTATGGCCTGGTCCAAGCTCGTCCAGGTTGAGGGTCTTGCCCCCCTCTCCACATAAAATAAAAGATGTATCTTTGGTAGCCAGGCCCGAGTGTTTTCATGCAGACAAGTGTCTTTGATGGCTAGCCTGCGGTATTTTCATGTAGACACGTATTCATTTGCAAAAGTCATGTATTATCTTTCAAGTCAAAGTTTGGAAATGCTTATAATATTTTTATAATGGTATTTTTTGTATTATAAAATAAGTGAATGTTTGGAAATGCATATTGTAGTGGTATTTCTTTATATTATTTTAAATGAATAAAATGCCAAATTCTATACCATTCAGTGTCAAGGTTTCGTTCTATCTAATGTAAGATTTTATATCTTCACTTGTGCAAACATGATGATACAAAGATTCTTTGTATTACATATCACTAGAGATGTAAAACCTCGAGTTAAAATGACCTTTGTACATTTCAATATTTAGTTAAATTTGGTTGTAAAATACTTTGAATTTCTGGTTAAAAGAGTTAAATTGAAGTTTTATTGGTTTGTAGATAAATGTTTCTGCTGGTTTATAAGAGTTAAATCAGAGTTTTACTGATTCGTAGAGAAATGTTTCTGTAGCTCCAAATAATCTGTGTATGTTCTTCTACTTGTTTATTTCTCTGGAATTTTCATTACACATATACTTTATTTTTCCTAAGAGGTTATATTTGCTTGAGCATTACAATACACATCATATTCTTTGTCAATATGGTCTTTCGAATTTTTGTTTAAATCTTCGTATATTAGCATACCAGAAAATGTGAAAGTTTGGTCTTCAAATTTTTTGTTTTATTTTTCATGAAAAAATTGTTTTATACTAGCATACTAGAATATGTGAAAATTTTCTCCCTACAAGTGGTTAATTTTGTTTTCTAGACTTTAGTTTGTGCTTTACAGGTAGTTCCTATTTGTGTTCATAATGCAAAATTTGTGTTTTATTTAATTGGTATAAAGTTATACAAAAATAATTATTTGTAATTCCAATTTGTGTTCACTATGTCAGGTTTTAATTAATTGGTATAATGTTATATAGAAAATACTTTTATATTAATCATTTGTTTTTTAGACTGTGTCAATGTTATTATTTGTAAATATTGTTGTGCCAACGAATATTACTCGAACATATCTTTCACATTTTATAGTTTTAAAAATTAAATTATATATGTATCACAATTAACCATATTCTAACTTATTGTTAGGTTTCTATATTACTAGCATAGTCTCTTATTGTTGTTAGTGTAGCCCCATTATTGTTATTGTTGTACCCTGTAACCCCCATATTGTTATTATTGTGCCCTTACATTATTATTGTTAGGTCAATTAGGATTATATTGTGACCCCATGGACTCTTATATATGGAAGGAGGTTTTGTCATTTGTATCATCCAAGAATTTTTCATTTATGTAATGTAAATGAGGTTTTCCCCTCGAAGTGGCTTATTTATAAGGCGTTGATCTCTCTTTTCTTCTATTTTTGAAGCTGCTTAATTTCATAACAATTGGTATCAGAGCTTTGGATTCTAGGGTTTCGCTGCTCCAAATAGGTCATTGTGGAATTTTCACTATAATTTTTTTTCTACGAAGGTTCAAAAGCTAAAATTTCTACCACGAGAAGCAAAAAAACTAAGGAAATTCATGTAAAAATTTCAGATCTTGTTTAGCAATAGCTTCAGAGATATGATCTGTGGAAGTTAGGGTTTTTGTAGGCTCCCAAATTTCATCTAAAAGAGGTGACCTTGGGAAAATCATCATAAATATCTCTCTGAGCCTCGGATTGGAATTCTATAAAAAGTGGCTGAAATTACACAGAATGTAGTTTCTTGTGTATCAATTTGTGTATCAATTTTAGAGCCGAAGGAAGAAACTGTGACATGTGGCACGTCGTAGAAGTCCGCTCTACTGAACGAGTCCATAATTAGGTCACTCTGGGAGATTGTGCATAACTTTGTCTTGAAACATCCAAATCAAGCCAAACCCATGGCATTAGAAAGGATATTCAGAGGGCTACTACATAACCAAATTTCAGATATTGAAAATCTTAAATCACATAGATAATTCAGTTTTAATATCGAGCTCCTCAAAAGCAAGGAAAATGTGTGTATTTTTTTTTTCAAATTGCATAAGTCTTGTTTGAAAAATTAGTTTGAAGTGATTCCAATGGCATATTGAAGCATAGATATCAGTATTTGGTTCTAATGGCCCATAAGAAGAATTCAACACACATTAAGCTCTCAAAATACTCTACTATGACTCATGAAGATGAATAAGTGCAACATGGTATATCAAAATTACAAGAGAAAGTGCACAAAATTTCAATCTCGCAAATAGCAACAAAAAATGAAATGGAAGTTTTGAAGAAAGGTGTGAAAGATAGGATGGATGGTTTGAAGAAAGACATGGAATATAAGATGGATGGTTTTAAGAATGGCATGGAAGACATGGAAGCTAAGATCGAAGAAAAAATGAAAGACAACATGGAAGACATGAAGAATGATCTAAAAGCAGACATGAAAGGTTTGAAGGAAGGTTTGACAAAGTTGATACAAGAAATGATTCCTAATGGGGAGAATATAGTAGAGGAAACTCATGATGAGAACAAAATAAATTTTAATTGTGATTTCATAAACTTGAATGTTGGATGGAAGACCCACCATATTCAAAATATCGATATGGGGAAGCCTGATGGCAAGGATCCCGTTACATGGATACTACAGATGGAGCAATATTTTGATCTCAATAATGTGAAAAAAACACAAAAGGTACGCATTGAAACTTTATATTTAGAACAAAATACATTTGTATGGTATAGATGGATTTGCTTCCATAAAACTATTGTCACTTGGTCAATTTTTATGGAGGAAATGATAGCACATTATGAGGATACAAAGTGCAATGCCTTCTTTAGCCAATTTATAAATCTCAAACAAAAGGGTTTATTGGTGGAGCACATTGAGTACTTCCAAAAATTGAATATAAGGGTAACTGATATTCCATAGGAACACAGGATTGATGTCTTCATAGGGACTTTAAATGATAACATCTAACATGAGGTTCGCCTTTGGGAACTCGATTCATTGGAGAAGGCATTCAAGTTGGCAAGAAAAAGTGAATGTAAAATTATGGAGACAAGGAAGCCTACCACTCAAATCTATAAAGATGGAAGTGTTTCTACTCCTAGACTTCCACAACCTACAAGGTTGACACCACAACAATTGGAAGAAAAAATAGCAAAAGGGCTTTGCTAGAGTTGTGATAACAAATACACTAAAGGTCATAAGTTTACTAAGAAGAAATTATTTTACATAGATTGTGAAGAGGAGGAATAAAATGAATAAGAAACTTCAAAATAAGAGGATATACACTGGGAACCGACAGTATAGAAAGAAGAAATGAACCAAACCATATCGTATAATGCATTGGTAGGAATTACCACTCCTCAAAATCTCAATATAGAAGGACATATCAACAAGAAAAAGGTAATAGTGCTGATTGATTTAGGTAGTGCCCTAATTTTATTCATTGTAAGGTAGCCAAGGAATTGAATTACTTCCTATACCCAACACCAAAATGTCAAGTGATGGTTGCAAATGGAGGAACTATAAATTGCTATGGAAAATGCCATAATATCAAGCTGACCATGGGGGAATATGTATTGAATAATCTAATACCTTCCATTACAATGGGAGGTGCTGATGTTGTAATAGGAGCTATATAATGGTTATAATCTTTGGGGATGGCAGCTTTTAATTTTCAAGACCTTTTCTTGAAAAAAAATTCGGAAGGAAAGGAAGTTGAATTACGAGGTATTGCAGGGAAGTTGGGAAATATAATAAGCTCTAATGTCATGAAAAATCTTCTGAAGAAAGAAAAATAAGGCATAATTGCACAATTATGCTCAATAGAAGTTCCAACATCAAAATCATCTATTTCTCCAGATCTCCAAAAATTATTGGACAATCATTCCAAGGTGTTTCAAACTCCCAAAGGACTCCCACCTATTCATGATCATGATCATGCTATTCATGTGATTCCAGGAAGTGTTCCTCCAAACATCAGGCCTTACAGATATCCTTATGTCCAAAAGAGCGAAATTGAACGTATGATTGCAGAAATGTTAGAGCCTGGTATACTTCAACCTAGTCAAAGTTCTTTCTCTGCTACAGTATTGTTGGTGGACAAGAAGGATGGATCATGGAGCATGTGTTTGAATTATAGGGAGCTCAATAAGCTCACTATCAATGATAAATTTCCCATTCCTGTGATTGATGAATTATTGGATGAATTACATGAAGCAATATATTTTACCAAATTGGATCTTCGTTTAGGATATCATCAAATTAGAATGAAGACTGAAGATATTATGAAAACAAAATTTTGAACTCATGAGGGTCATAATGAATTTTTGGTCATGCCTTTTGGCCTTACAAATGCACCTTCTACATTTGTGTTTGTATTTTTTGATGATATATTAATCTACACCAGGTCTTGGAAGGATCATGTTCAACATGTTGAAAGGGTGCTCAAACTAGTGGAGGAGAAACAATTATATGCAAAAACCTCCAAATGTTTCTTTGGAGTACAAGAGGTGGAATATCTGGGTCATATTGTATTTCACGAGGGTGTTAAGGTAAACCCTAACAAAATTAAAACCATTAACGAATGGAAAGTCCCAACAACCATAAAGCAGTTGCGAGGATTTCTCGGGTTAACAGGGTATTATCAAAAGTTTGTTAAGAATTATGGGAGAATAGCAGCACCTATAACAACATTATTGAAGAAAGATGCATTTTCATGGACTCCTGAAGCAACTAAGGCCTTTGAACATCTTAAAGAGGCAATGTGCCTAACATCGGTCTTAGCTATGCCATACTTTACAAAAAACTTTATTATGGAATGTGATGCCTTAGGAAATGGAATTGGTGCTATTTTAATGCAAGAAGAAAGACCCATTGCTTTTGAAAGTCGTCCAATCAAAGGAAAGTATTTACAAAAATATATTTATGAGAATGAAATGTTGGCAATACTACTTGCACTAAAGAAATTATGACCTTACCTAATGGGAAGACACTTCAAGTTAAAAACTGATCATGATAGTCTTAAACACTTTTTGGCACAAAAATTCTCTTTAGAAGAGCTGAAAAAATGGGTCACAAATATGTTGGGTTATGAATTTGAAATCATCTACAAAAAATGGAAGCTAAATGTTGTTGGAGATGCACTCTCAAGAAAGGATGAAGAGGTGGAAGCATTGCTTTGTGTCATGTCTATTATCCAACCAGATTGGATAACCAAAGCAAGGGATGAATGGAAGAAGGAAGAAGAAGTGTGGACACTCATTCAAAAGTTGCAGCAAGATCCTAGTACATATGATACATTTAGTTGGAAAAATGATTCCTTATGGTGCAAATATCACTTATTTATTTGTAATAATTCCCAACTAAAACAAAAGATTCTTTTGGAATTGCACAATTCTCCTTTAGGAGGACATTCAGGATTTTTAAAAACTTACCAAAGGTTGAAGAAAGATTTTTTTTGGATAGCCTTAAATCTGATATTCAAAATTTTGTGGCGAAATGTTTGGTTTTCCAGCAAAATAGAGTTGATACAATTAAGACCCTGGGTCTTCTACAACCTTTATCCATTCCAATTCAATGTTGGGAGGATATTTCAATGGATTTTATCATAGGTTTACCTAAGTCTGAAGGAAAGAGTGTCATCATGGTGGTAGTTGATAGACGTACCAAATATGCACACTTTTTTGAATTATCTCATCCATTTAAAGCAAGTACAATTTCTACTACATTTATGGAAACAATTCAAAAGCTTCATGGAAACCCAAAGATTATTGTAAGTGACAAAGATCCCATTTTTACTGGAAATTTTTGGATGAAATTATTTTCTTGTTTGGGTACTCAATTAGCTCATAGCTCATCTTATCATCCTCAATCCGATGGTCAAACTGAGATAGTGAACAAATGTTTGGAAGGATATATTCACTGTTTTGTATCTGATAAAAAAACACAATGGGTCAAGTGGTTACCTCTAGCTGAATGGTGGTATAAAACTTACTTCCATACTGTAGCAAAAATGACCCCATTTATGGCACTTTATGGATATCATCCACCATCTATCACATCATCTTTACAAGAAAATTCTAAGGTTCAAGAAGTGTAAGATCACATCGAGCATCAACAAAAAGTTATCCAAATTTAAAGGATAACCTAAATTTGGTGCAAAATCGAATTAAACAATAGGCAGATCAACATCGTAGTGAGAGAATTTTTGATGTAGGAGACTAGGTATTTTTACGGCTACAACCATACAAAAAAATGTCCCTCAAGCAATCTAAGAAGGATAATAAATTATCTCTAAAGTACTATGGTCCTTACAAGGTGTTGAAAAATATTGGTACTATGGCATACAAATTGGAGCTTCCTTCTTCTTCATGAGTGCATCTAGTTGTCCATGTTTCATGCTTAAAGAAAGCTATATGTGAAAAAATTCCAGTTCAAACGATAATTCCAAAACTTGATGAGGAAGGAAAAATCATATTGGAACCTGAAGTAGTCACGAAAAAAAGAACTCGACAGCTATGAAATCAATCAATTTCAGAGTATCTCAGCTACAAAATCAATCAATTTCAGAGTATCTCATTAAGTGGAAGAAATTACCCACTGAAGATTCTACATGGGAGGATGAGAATTTTATACAAAAGCTTCCAGAGCTACTCAATCATTGAGGACAAATTTGTTTGAAGGAGAGGGGCATGTTAGGTCCCTATATTACTAGTGTAGTCCCTTATTTTTGTTAGTGTAGCCCCGTTATTGTTATTGTTGTACCCCTATAACCCCCATGTTGTTATTATTGTGCCCTTACATTATTATTGTTAGGTCGACTAGGATTACATTGTGACCCCATGGACTCCTATATATAGAAGGAGGTTTTGTCATTTGTATCATCAAAGAATTGTTCATTTATGTAATGTAAATGTGGTTGCCCGCTCGAAGTGGCTTATTTCTAAGGCATTGATCTCTCTTTTCTTCTATTTTTGGAGATGGTTTCATAACACTTATCATATACTTAAAAATTTTTATTGGTCCTTCATGATTCATAAACTATTTTCAGAACAATATTATTTTTATAAATTCACATTTTCTATATCCATACTTAAAAATTTATGAATATATGTAAATAAGATTAGATGTATATATAAAACAAGATAAAAAAAACTTATGCAAGGCCTCCATTATAGTTATATCCACAACATGGTAACAAATAAATAGCTTCAGATACCGAAGTTATGTGAGGCACACCTCTTCGCGTCTGGTAGAAATCGTCATTAGCCGAGGCATATTTCAAGAAGGAACTGCCACATCATTGTTCTACAACTCCCCTGCTCTTAATTTTGTCCCTACACTACAACAACTAGTTATCTTGTCCCTAAACTACAACAACTAGTTAGCTCTTGCTTTTGTCCTTGCCTACTTTGAAGCACTTTGAAAAATGTTGACAACATCAATGCATTTTTTATCTCTTGGCTAACTTTTCATTATCTCTTGGTAAACTCCCTCCTATTATCCCTTGATTTTTTCCCTAGACTACAAATCCTCTTTAGCTATTTTTTTCACATCAACCCATAATGGAGTAGATTTTCCACTAATGGATTTAACAAAAAATTGAAACTCTTGGATGGATTTGGGCTTTTCGTGTTGTTCATCCCGAAGGATATTTTGTAGACCGTCTTTCTGATTGCATATGCATATACTAAGGACTTCATCATATACTAAGGAGGCGTTATTCTATACTAAAAATAAAATCTCATAGATCTTATATATGAGTTTGAAAAACGTCAGCATATACTAAGGAGGCTTGATTGTGTACTAAAAAAAAATCTCAAAGATCTTATATATGAGCCCGAAAAACCAAGGAGACAGAGTTGGGCCCTCAAAAACCCAATCAAAGTCTTGAAACAAAAAATGAAAGGCATATTGTTCCGCATAAACCCAAAAAATCACCCAAATATGACAGGATCTTGTAATGGAATTCCTACAGAAAAATGAATTTTCTCCCTCCAACAATAACCAAGTTGAGAAAATTACACCTTGAGTGGGGTTGATCCCATAACCATGCAAAACTCATGTCCCTTTAAAGAGAAGGAAAAATCAACACAACCAAACACTCACCCAAAAAGGTGAAGAGGCTCATACATGAGACTAAGATCTCTCCAACCAAACCCTGCATCATGAGCCAAATAGTTGTAGAACCCTAGCTCCATTAGTCATCATACTATTTCCTCTCTCCACCTAATTTAAACAAATGATATACATCTTAATTTGTTTTAATATATTTTAATTTAAACACATTTTTTTTCTTTATATATAGATATTTAAATACATTATGGATTATGGATGTCTTGTCTTAATTTATTATTTAAAAAATACAATGAAAAATAAATATTTACTTATTATTAATTATTATTTTTTATCGTCATCTCATGGTTAATTTTTTAATTATAGCCTTTAATTAAAAAAACGTGCAATATAAAATAAAGTTAAATTCACTTTATTAACTTTATATTCCTCACTAGATTAAATTGGAGTGTATTTACTTGGTATTCCTAAAAAGAAATCAATAAATTTAAATTCACTTTATTTACTTTGCATTCCTCATTAGATTAAATTGTACTAGATTTACTTGGTATTCCTAAATATATATGATTTCTTATGTGGTATTTGGACTCTTAAGGAATTTCATTCTTTCACTCAATTAATACCATACCATTTCATATAGACAACCATGTTTAGCAAATAATTTGATTTAAAGTGCATTTTTGGTAAATAAATACAAAGAAATTTATATTAACGCCTTCCCCATTTAACCACGAGATATGTTAACTCTTCCTTGCCATATATTAATTAACATAGAATTCTTATGCCATTAAATTATCAAACACTTGTCATGTCAATGAGCATATGTCAATTTCATTTTTTTTAACACTCACCTGCTATGAATGGTTGGGATGTAGCTAAAAGAATTATATTTAGACGTTCCCCAACTTGAACCGCTTTTAGGTTTCATACAATCAAAATATATTTATGAACTGAAACGTATACAGACACATCATGAAACCAGTCATGAAACAAACTTCCACTGTACAAACCATATTGCAGAGAAATATATAATTTTAATAAACACAAAACAAGCACCACCAACTACAAAGAAAGGAATAGTAAAATCATTTGACAGTACATCAACAAGATTTGAGTTTGTACATGTTAATTGGGGTTATTAAGGAATGGATGGGATATTCCCGCTCAAACTTAATTTCAGCTAGTAACATGATCAACTTTAATGTAATAAATGAAAACCTAAACACCAATCACTGTGAAACTGTAGAAAGAGATGCACACCGTTGCCTTAAGAATTATTAGGAAACTGACTCAATTTACAGGTTTGCCACCATGAAATATATATGTACAATGGCTAGAACAGTTGATTTATCAGTAAATCGATGCTCTCTGCATATGCAAATATTGAAACAATCTATTATGGAGAACTTGTCTATTAGCTGGAATGTTGTGTTTGATCATAGTTTGAATTCTTCTCTCCTGAACTGGCCCTCCAACATGTTTAGAATGGTACTTCAGGGTGGATTTGTCTGCTAGAAACAAGCTTAAAGATTGTTTTACACCATTATCACATAATTATTACATTATTACATAGTCCTTTCACATTATTAAGTGTTTGACATAGATTTTAATGGAATGAAGATGGTTTCGATATTCTCTTTGGTGCAAGTTTTGGCAATTTTGTTTGACTCCATGGATGTAGGGTAAGGAGGAAACATTTGGAGTTGTGACTATGAAATATCTTAGTAACATGTTCCTTGAGCCTAATTTATATGGCTTACCTTGTTTGGAAAATATACAAAATCACACAAGAACACCAAATATCATCGACTCATTATTGTAGGAGAGGATATTGTTTTTCCATTCACATTATTAAGGACATTTGATATAGCTTTTACATGGTGTGAAGATGGTTTCAATATTTTCTTTGGTGCACATTTTGGCATTTTTGTTTGTGACTACATGAATGTAGGGTAAGGGGGTGTGACAATATTTGATTAGGATATAAGGAGATGGTATTGTTTCAAGGGTAGCTTTGTGAAAAATCCTAAGGGTTTGAGTAGCCATTTTTTTGAAGCCTTTTTCAAGATGATATTTTTTGGAATCAAGGGATTTTTTCATAAATTGTAAGAGCTCTAGTGACTAATGTGTTGATGACAATAAATTATTTAGGTTAGGTGTTGATGAGATTGAGGGTGCAAATAATTGATATGAATTATTTTTCCTATAAAATTAATGGACCAAGGAACCAACTTTCTTTTTTGTAACAAGGAAACTAAGAAAATGGATGTTATTATGGTTTTGGGTCTCCATCCTATTATGGATATTAACATAGTTTTTTTTTGTATTTCAATAGATTATTGAGAATTTACATAGAGTACAATCATATAGAGCTGTCAATGGACTATGTCTGGATTGAGCATATTAAAAAAAAAAAATACTATGTAACTTGGAGCTTGCACTATGCAAAGTCTAATGATGACCATATTCCCATATATGGGAAATGAGACGGTCTCCCTAAGTTTTTTGAAAGCAATTTATAACAACAAAAAAATAAACTATCATGCAAAAAAGCAACAAAGACTGAAAAATCTAATCCCAAGGCTTGATAGTGCTCCTAGCCATGCTAAGAATCAAATGAAAGAATCATCCCGATCTTCTTTCATCCATGATGGTCTTTACCACTCAATTAACGCCACTCCAAAGCTAATGTTTGCATATTTCTGTGGTTCCTCTTCCTTCTGATTTCCTTTCATTGCTTCCCTCCTTTTAGTGGCACACTCCTTCTCACTACTCACTAATGGACCTGGTTTTTCAGAGGCCTTCTACCCATCATGTAGACCTCAACTTTTCAGGAATCAATGCTTTTTCCCATTGAGAGATCGAATATGGGGGACCCAAAGAAGAAAATTTTGAGATGCTAGAGGAATAAGAGGGTGTGGGAGGTCAGGGTGATGGAGGGAAATGAATTCCCAAAGCACCAACCAGAATGTGAAAAGCATACCTAGCTTAGACAAGATGAAAAGTTGAGTCAATGATTTGACCTTCCATCACATACCTAGCTTATACCTATTCTAGCATGACTCGTACTCCTAAATGCAAGGGTATCCTAAATCTTCAATATCAATCATATTTAGTTTTTGTATTTCTTCTAAGGGAGAACTTGTCTTATAGTATGTATGTTTCCACAGTCGTGAACATAATGTTGATGAGAAATTATGGAAATATGTTTGTTTTTCCGGTGAACACTTCACCCATCTTTAGGAGCAAGAAGCTGAAACAGATGTGATCTGTTTCAGCTTCTTGCCCCTAAAGATGGGTGAAGTGTTCACCCAAAACGTCAAGCTCTTCAAGAAAAATACACATATTTCCATAATTTCTCATCAAAATATTTTATATTAATGAAGCTTTTCACTTGCCTATGGTATGTAGTGGATGACCTCCACTTAAGAATTTGAATATATAGTATTTAGCATGGTCACCATTTTATCCATGATATATCCATTTATCAATTTATCCATGATATATAACAATACTTTATAGATATAAGATAAAATAAACAATTAACTCCAGAAATTCCAAATGCACTTACACCATAAAAAAATAACAATATAGAGAAGAACCCTTGAGGTAAGGTAACACCATTAAATACTCCTTATGGAAGCAATCACTCCACAATTTATTCTTGCTATAATACAAATAATACAATACATCTTATACAATGATACTAGATTGTATTTATAATTTCTTATGAGTATTAATAGGGGTCTATGACAACTACCCTTCATGGTTATATATTTCTTCAAACTACCTAGTGGGCCTTTTTATTATCCATTAACTACTAAGCGTGCATATTCCATGATTATGCCCATATTAATTTCATTATTCCCTTGGGTATTTTACTAGTTACTACACAATATCCTCCTTAGGTACATTACATTCCATGCCCCTTCACATGTTTCATCCTTGAAAAATCTGTGGAATTTAGGTAATATGATATTCTAAGCAATGAAGTCAACAAGTATTAAGTATGAGGATCCCACATCCATATTAGTGAAATGTGGACATGGTGTCCAATTGGTTCCCTACCACCTTGATCTTGATTCTAAATACTCCTTGGGTTCCATGTTGTTGTTTTTTATTCAAATATATTTATGCATTACTTTTAGGGTTACATGTGTTTTGATAATTAGTGCCTTTTTTAGTGCCACATTGATCCATATTGAGTTTGTTGACAGTCATGACCTTGCCTTGATGACAATTGTTTTTTTGAGTGGCATGGGTGGAAACATACAACAAAAGTATTCCTAAGAGTCTATTTCAACTACCCTTTGTTATTATGTTATTTCCTCTAACTACCTAATGGTCCCACTCCACGATTATGGACATATAACAATCATTATTTTAGGTACCTATATTGTCCTCCGTATGCAAATTCTGTAACCACCCTTCTCATATTTACCTAATTTCACCAGGCTGCCAGCATAAACATTAGAGGAAGATCTACTAAGACATGAAACAACCTCCAAGCTTCACTTTTGGAAGTGGGGCCGACAACTGAACCTATCAACCACCAACTAACATCCTACATGACTTACAGGACACTCAAAGGCTAAAAAACCACTCCAGTGCCCAAATACTGAGCTGAATAGTTATTCCACTAACCTAGAATCCTAGTCACAGGTATAACACTGCATCCAAGTGACTGTAGGCCTCCAGCGGCTTGCGTAACACTGTATCCATGTGATTTTAGTTTGGATTTCTTAGTTATGAGCCTGTGACCCCGGTATCAGTGCCACCTTTTTAGGGCTAGTCTCCAGACCACCTCCTAGAAGTTAATGAGTCTTTCCAGAATGATAAATAACATTTAGACAAGGCCATTCATATAAAAATTTATAAAATAATTGATCTAACTAGGCCTAACCATGACAATCATTTATTCAAAAATATGGTGCACATGTAGTTTACAGGTCATGGTTGCATATTTAAACATAGGGGTATGATACTTATCTAAGAATCGTCAAGAAGGTCTAATAACCTCTTATAATAGCTACAATAAAATATATCAGCGCATGCATTCATTAACCATTTATTAACAAATCAAAACACAATAAGAGCCATAACCGCCATACCTCATATAACCAACATATAAATAGAAAATGAATAATATATACAACATGATAAAATAGCCATGAAATCCACATAATAACAGCTAAAATTACTCATGGAAATACAAGAGGAAAAGAGCTTTTATTAACATAGGAAAATCCAAGCAAGTCAGGGACTTCCATGTACCACCTAACCATATATTGGGCTGAACCAAATCTCTCTTTCATCCAAACACCCCCATGCCATATTCCAAGCGTAGATGTAGGATCTCATGGAATAAAGAAACCAAAACCAAACCAGGGATTCTAGAGGCCAAACCACCTCAACCCTTAACCAATGATTCCACCTCAAAATTAGACGTCACTAACACCAACCAGATCGGTCTCTACCTAATATTTCCATGGCTTTGGAGTGTTTTTCCCAACAATGGCTCCAGGAACTAGTAACTCAACCGAAAACCTTCCAAGGTTCAAGTACATTTGTCCAACCTAATTTCAGGACTAGTAACTCAACCCACCAAGGGCTCCAGAGCGTTTGTCCAACCTAGTCTCCAAGACTAGTAACTCAACCCAAGCTGTTCGAGGGCTTCCAGAGCATTTTTTCCAACCGATAACCATAAGGAATTATGAGAACCAACCATAAAAAAAATCAAATGGAAATGCCAAAACACCATTTCTATCAAGGAAACGAAAATGCTAGGCAAAACCACTTTCCATCCATGAAATCCTCCATGCCAATGAAAAATCATAACCAAATAAAGACATGCATATACCATGCATGCCAAAAATTTGAAGTAAATCATACATGAAACTTGATACCTGCAAAGTAATCCCACTGTAGCTACTGACCCTGATATTCCGTTTCACTTTTCCTCTTTCCTTTTCCTTCTTTTCCAAATCTAATGAAAACTAGAGTGCTCCATGATTTCTCTAAGTGTGCAAGAATATGAGAGAGAGAGAGAATACAGAGATAAGTCCAAACTAAAATTGGAAAAAGGTCTCACACACCGAAAAAAGTCATGAACTGATCCTCATAAGAATATTTATCTTTGAGGCATCTATTTTCTTAAATTTCCACTATTTTTCCTTCAATTTTCCTCACATGAAAATATGTGACCTTTCATTTTCCTTTTCTCCCATTTTCCATTATTTCATAAATAAAATACCAATTAATGCCTCTTTTCCTTTGCCAATTTCCATAGCTATTAATTAATCATAAGTGATCTCCATCACTATGTTTATAACAAAATTTGATGTGGTATTTAAATACATATTCATATACGTAGACATAACAAAAATACATCATCAAAACATATATCAAAGCACATATGCTCAGCCATAAAATAGAGAAGGATACATAGCCTAGATCTATGGCCCTTCACCTCTTGCTATGCACTCATAATGATCAAAATAATTTAATGTCGAGGTTTAGAGACTTAAAAGGAAAAAGGTGGCCTGTTAACTTGGCCACCTTCGTAAAGATAAAATGAATGAAACATTTAAGTGTACATGCCACCTGGGCAAGTAAAATAAGTCAAGGGGGAGTGAACAAGGACAAGGAGGTGATTCCGAGGCTGGGGCAATGATTAACTGGAGTGGGACCAATGGTCCCAAAGAGGAAAAATCGTGCCAAGTACAAGTCAACACCCCGCTCCAAATTGGGTTAAAAAGAACATACATGTAATATATAGCTCATTATACCCACTCCGTTGAGAATTTTGAGAGCAGTAGGAGCATAAGAAGTCAGAGGAGAAATTAGAGAGAACATCATCGTTGAAGGCTAAGTCCAAGCTTGCATTTACCCTCGTGCTATATGAAATAGTGAAGTGATACAGGAAACTACACAGGAAGATCAAAAGGGATAAGGAGAGAAAAACATAGTAACTTTTGGGTGAAATTATTTCCTAAGGCATCCATGTCCTAAGAAAAAACCCCAGAGGATAGAGGTAAGTTGCCACCCTCCAGAATTGCAATTTCTCCATGAAATTTACACATAGTTAGTTATAATTTGGGAATTAGATGGTGAAATCTGAATTTTTTTGAGACCACAATCTCCAAGACCTATTCACAAGTAACTCTAAAAAAAACCTTCTTACCACCTTCCTATCAAAACCATAAAAATTGGAGGGGGATTTAATAGAAGGGAGCCCATTGATATTAAAATAATAAGACTTCATCCTCAAGTAATGGATATTTTAAGGAACCACCAATGGCTAGGTTTCTTCAAGCTTCTGAAGGGTTTTGATGAGGATATAGCTTGAGAGTTTTCAGTGGCTCTACAATAACACTCGGAAGAGAGTGCCACCACTGTGGTTAAGGGCCTAGCCATCACACTTTCACCTGAACTAATAAGCAGAATAACCACTTTTCCCTTAGGATTCGAGTGGATTAAGGAAAGGATGTCAAGCACTGTAGCCAAGAAAAGCTTCTTTCTACCAGGAGAAGAGTTCATTGAGGACAAGAATGGAGTGAGGAGAGAAAGCCTTCCATAACCCTTGGATGAAGTAGCCTTCCATATCATGAAATTAATTTCCTGTGAAGGCAGAATTAGTGTAGTCTATGGATGCCATTTTAGGTTGTTGAATGAACTTATAATTCAAGGAGAACTCCCTCTAGAAAAAATATTGAGCATCCCTCATTTCCTCTTGAACTTAATAACGGACATGAGAAAAAAGGTGAGGAAAAAGAAATACCAGCATTTGGCTCATCATGGCCTTATCAAATTGATAGTGAGTGATGCTATGAGAAGATTAAACGTCCCTGTGTCTTGGTCCTCATTCATAGACATGGATAGGGAAGCCTTATTAGCACCCAAATAGGACAAAAATCTGCCTCTATTCTTAGAGAGAGGTAGGTAGAAGAAGAAGAATAAGAGGAGGCTGAATATAAGGAGGAAGAAGAAGAGAGAGAGGTTGAAATAGAAAACACAAAGATATTAGAACTAGAGAAATAAAAATAAAAAGAGGGAAATGAAACAAAGAAGGAAGAGACTGATGGTAAGAATGAAGAGAAGACAGAGTAGAAAGAAATATTGGACCCAATGAAAGGCACTAATACCACTCCTCAACACACCAACATATCAGCAGAAAGAAAAAATCAAGAAGCGGATTCTAGCTTATCCACTTTGAGCACACTAGTGAAAGTAAAGAGGAAGATACAAACACCCATGTATCTCAGGAATAGGAAGAGCCAAAGCGTGAGGTAGGGGAAAAAATAGAATCGAACTAAAATCCCTATTACCATTGAGGAGTCACCCAAGAAGGATGATGAAGGAAGGATAAATGAAGGAAAGGTTAAAGAGGTCACCTCACTTGTGAGGACCCTTGTGACCTACATAAGAAGACATTCAACAAGTTTGGCATACCCTACACATCTAACAACCCCCACAGACCCTCAAAAGACAAAAGAAGGGGAAAAAAAATCAAGAGAGGTTTTTCCACAGGAAAAATAGAGTTTTCTACTTGAAACTCTATATTTGCTACAAGAAAATCCAGCGGGCCCAGGATCAGAGAAAGAAGCCTTGGATGAGGGAGAAAAGACACCCATGGATGGGAAAGAGGCCCAAGAAGTTGAGGAAAAAGCACAATATGAGGGGCAAGATGCCAACGAGGAGGAAGAGAAACATGACAAGGAACCTACCTCACAAAAACCTGTCCCCAAAGATGAACCAATAGTGTCACACCCTAGCTCTCACTCCTACTATACATTTATTGAAGGGGGAAGATTGATTCCTTAGAAGTTTACAATACCTTTATTCTATTAGTTGGAAAAGGAGAGGGAATGCACTCATGATTGGACGAATATTTCTACAACCAAAGGTGTTCATGACATAGGGGTCATGGAGGAAAAAATGACTGAGTTGGGAAGGGATTTGTTTGATGTTAGGCTCAGAGAATCCATGTTGAAAGAGAAACTTTAGGAAGCCCAAGAAGAGAATGCAAGATTGCAAGTTCAGCTTCAGCAAAAATACAAAGAAATGGCCACCATGTATTTTTTGTGCATGGATTCCATTCAACATAGATACCCATCAGACTCCTATGTAGTCGACCTTAAAGAAAAGTGGCTCCTATTTCAAATTAGGACACTAGCTTCTCATGAATCCTTACCTTTTCCGAACTGCAGAAAATTCATTGAATTTTGCAACCAGTCAAGTATAGTAGACAAGGAAAATATGGCATAATTCTACATGGAAAATCTCGTGTTGACAGACTTGAACTTTTGGGACCCTAATCCTGGAATGGGAGACATGCAGTTAATGGCATTAGCCTCTTGGATGGTTAATGAGGAAGCTAGAGCATAAGAAGTAAGGGGGGTCATGAGGAGAGAAAACATGGAGCCTCCACAAATTTGGGCAGAACTATTCAGACCTAGGGGAGTCATCAACAACCATATCGAGATAGAAAAGAATGATACACTTGCAGAAAAGTACCTCAACACACAAACACAAGCCATGGCCCATTTTGATGATGTGTCTAGGTTTTTGGGAGATGAATGCATAATGGCTAGTCAAAGCATATGGAATAGCCTCCCTCACAGTCTTAGAAACATAGAATACCACACACTGAAAATATTGAGAAGTGCTATAGAAAGGGCACCACTATACAAAAGGGCCATGCAGGCTAGGAAGATTCAGTGGCTTGGTTTGAAACTCAATCCACCCTTGCTGCTGGCACTGAGTGACGTGAAAAACCAAGACAAGAAGAACAAAGAATGGGAGGAAGAAGAAAATAATGATGGATTTTACCTTCCTGAAGGGACTCCCACACTTCTTCCTTGGGAATTTAGAGGGTCCGATAAAGCTTTAAAAGAGATGCAGAAGGAGCATTAAGTTTCTTAGAGGATGAGAAATCATTTGGTAGGGGGTGATGATGAGCTCCATCATTAGGTATAATTGGAGGGGTTAATTGTCACATTTTTAGCCTTATTAAGCATCTCTTTCTCACATTTAAATTATCTTATGGTGTTATGTTGCTAGTGTAGATGGTGATTAAGGCTTGCCATACTTCGAATGCCTAATATGCGTCAAATGCATGATAATCACAAAGATATTACACTTTTGAAGAAGATTTTGCAATTAAATCGTGAATTAGATAACAAGTGATCCAGGTGGATATTGGTGGTCACCCGCCTATTCCACTTGGGGCCCCACCATTGTCTCTCTCAGTTTTTTAGTTTCGGCACAACTTACTATTTTTAGCAGTTTTTCGGGTCCTGAACTTCCGGAGCCGTTTTGAGGCCCTAAACGATGTTTTTTGAGAAAACAGAGAGCAATATGGTCCATGAAAATTTGTAGTCCTCAGATAGATCTTTCTAACAAGGTATGGTACGTGTCAAACGGAGATCGTATGCCAAAGTTACGCCCCTGGAAAGTTGAAACACCAATTTACCCAAACGGGGCCCATAGTTTTGGTGCTTCATCTCCTAGGGTTAGGGTTTTGGCTGTTTAGGATTTTCCATTGTTTCTAAATAATAAATAGGCCCTCGAGCCTCATTGTAACTCAGTTTAGAGGCCTGTAGCCGCCACATCTCTTCTCAGAGATAGCTACCAGCGCCCTAGCTAGTTTTATTTCCATTCTGTCTGTAAGCAAATTTCAGTTCTTTGATATTAATGAAATGAAGTGTTGTTTCCGCTGCATCTCTGTATTTATGGTTATATGTTTATTCTGTTGCGTTCCTGCATAAATCCGGATCAGTGGTATCAGAGCGGTCTGCTTTTTCTCGATCCTTCTTTGCATGTCCCCAACGAGGTCTGGGTATAAGGAGCTAGGGCTTGATCTGGTGGAACCTTTGCAAGATCAGCCTCGCAAACCTCGACGGACGCCCATGGGGGACGAAAAGAAAGATGAGGGAGCAAGATATCCTATCAAAATATTTCTCGAGGAGGCCCTCAAAAAAAAAAGGAACGCGATGATGGATAGCTTTGCTCAGATCCTTCAATGGCTGCCCACCGGCGGCGCATCTGCATCTAGTAGCCACTCTGGAGTTGCGACTCCCTTTAAGGTACAAGTAAATTTTGACATTCCCATATTTGAGGGTCAAATAGACGCAGATGCCGTAGATAGATGGTTGAATCTATTAGAAGGATATTTCTCTATTCATGACTTTTCAGACCGGGAGAAAATTATTTTTGCACTCCTCAAAGCTACCCCCCATGTTAAGGACTGGTGGGAAACCTACTGTGAGAACAAGGACCAGACAGAACCCTCTCTATTCTCGGCCGTACCAACTTGGAATTCTTTCCGAGACGTCGTCAAGGAACAGTACTATCCCGTGGGGAGCTATGAGGACAAGTACATACAATGGACCACGCTGCGACAACAAAGGGATCAAGATGTGCATGAGCCGACGAATCTGTTCCATACCCTGCGCACAAAGTTGGGTATCAAAGATTCAGAGAAACATTTGGTGCTAAAGTATCGCAGTTGTCTGCACAGATACATTCAGGAGGAAATGGAGTTCCTCGACATCTCCTCACTTGGTACGACATACCGGTATGCTGCCAAGATTGAGCAGAAATTCAAACAGAAGAAGCGAGACTTTGGATCTGCGAATCAAAAGCAAGGGAAAGGTGCTTCCAAACCGCAGAACAAAGGACAGAGCCAAGGCATGGTGGCTAAAGACAACCTGTCAAAGCCACAAGAAAAGAACAACACCGCAAAGCCAAATAAGGACACGGGAAAGTGGTGTGAGTTCCATAAGAGCTCCACTCACAACACAAGTGAGTGTCGGGCCAAGCAGTCGCTAGTGGCTGAGATGAGGGCTTCTGAGTCAGATGCATGCTCCAACTCCGAATCAGAACTTCAAAATCAGAATGAAAAAGGGAAACGGATTATTGATGCAGAGCCCAACGCCACTATTGCCACTACAAAGATCCAGAAGGAGGAACCGTAAGAAGGAGGAACCAGAGGATCCAGAGGAGGCAAAACGTCTCTTCCACTCCCAGATGTGGGTAAAGATTACATATTCCCCGTACAATTTATTGTCGACAATGGGAGCCAAAAGAATTTAACTCGAGCAAGACACCATACATTTAAGCTTGCCGACCACACCACCCCCATCCATACACCACCTGGGGTCAAGACAGCCCCCTCCCTATAGCATCAAGCCCTTCACGGATGAGGTATTATGTGAAATTGCTCCTATTGATGTTTCTGATGTATTATTAGACAACCATACTTGTGGAAGCATCATGCCGTGTACGAGTCTCGACCTCGTGTCGTTATTGTTACTTTGGGAATAATTTGTATAGGATACTAGATAGTACCACCTCCTCGCCGCTATTCTTCGTCATCGTGCACACGTAAGCTCATTTCCAAACTAGGAAATTTGTTTTCCCGATGATCCGCCCTGTGGAAAGAAGAAGATTGTGGCCATGACCTCCAGACAAGGCTCCTCTGCACGACAACAACAAATGGATAAGGTTGTGGAGGAGTACGGGGACATCTTCACCTCACCCACAGGGGTTCCTCTGCACTGTCAGGTCAAGCACCCAATTGATCTGACCCCAGGTGCGCCGCTACCCAATGGACCGATCTATCGGCGCTCTATTATGGAGAATGATGAAATCAAGAGACGGATTCAGGAGCTGTTGCAGAAAGGTCACATCAGACCAAGTTCATCGCCCTGTGGGAGCCCGATCGTGTTGGTACAGAAGAAGGATGGGACATGGAGACTCTGTATTGACTATCGGGCGCTGAACAAGATCACCGTCCGGAATAGGTACCCAATCCCACGGATTGATGACCTTCTGGACCAACTCAAAGGTGCAAAATATTTCAGCAAGATCGACCTGAAGTCTGGGTATCACCAGGTACCAATTGAACCCTCCGATGTGTGGAAGACTGCCTTCAAAGCCAAGGAAGGCATTTTCGAATGGCTGGTCATGCCTTTCGGGTTGACGAATGCTCCCGCCACCTTCATGAGGATGATGGATGACATCTTGCGGCCATTCACCAACTCATTTGTAGTGGTGTACTGGGATGACATTCTGATCTTCAGCCAGACTTGGGAAGAGCACCTTCACCACATCCGACAAGTCCTCCAAACACTGCGGCAACACAAGTTGTGTGCCAATTTGGAGAAGTGCACTTTTGGCATGACCCAGGTTCAATATCTGGGATACATTATTGATGAAAGGGGGGTGTATGTGGATCCAGCCAAGATCCAAGTCATTCGGGATTGGCCAGCCCCAACCACTATAACAGAGCTTCGCAGCTTTCTGGGTCTTGCTAATTTCTATCGGAGGTTCGTGTTGGGATTCTCTCATATCACTTAGCCCTTGAGTCAAGTCACCAAGGGAGGAGCAAGAGCAAAAAAATTTTGGTCGGAACCTCAACAGAAGGCGTTCACAGAACTGAAAAACCG
Source organism: Pinus albicaulis (assembly GCA_034641835.2). NCBI lineage: Eukaryota > Viridiplantae > Streptophyta > Pinopsida > Pinales > Pinaceae > Pinus > Pinus albicaulis. The sequence goes on along the minus strand of CM076576.1, from coordinate 944,592,692 downwards.
CCTCTGTTCTGCCCCAGTGCTCACTTTACCAGACTTGCAACAGCCATTTGAGATCGAGACAGATGCCTCCGACTATGCTATTGGGGCAGTTCTTACTCAACAGGGACATCCAGTGGCATTTCACAGTGAGACATTGTCTGACACAGTTCGCAAGTACCCCACATATGACAAAGAAATGTACTCCATTGTGCAAGTTTGTCGACAATGGAAGCATTACATTTTGGGGAAGGAAACAATCATCCACACAGACCACAGGCCCCTGCAGTTCATACAGACACAAGGGAAGTTGCAGAATGATCGCCATCAGAAGTGGTCCACATATCTGCAACAGTTTCATTTGAACATCGAGTACAAGAAGGGTAGCACCAATAATGTTGCAGACTGCCTCAGCCGACCACCGATCGTGGCGCTCACCACCGTGCTCAACTCTTGTGGGCACGAGACTTCTGATTGGCCGCTTCTCTATGAGAGTGACCCAGAATTCGGCCACACTTACAAGGCACTCTTGGGGGGCACGCAAGTTCAAAATTTTCACCTCCAAGATGCACTTTTATGTCACCTGGGACACCTTTGTGTTCCTTCAAGCGAGCGTGCCAAGATGATATGGGAAGCACACTACAGTCGAGTCGCTGGGCATTTCGGGGTCGAGAAAACAATAGCAATACTACAGAAGTATTTCTATTGGCCGAACCTTCAAAAGGATGTCGAGAAGCACATCAGATCCTGCACTGCTTGTGCCATTTCCAAACCGACCATCAAGAAGCAAGGCCTATATACTCCACTACCTACCCCTAGTCGACCTTGGGAATCCATCTCCATGGATTAAATGTCGGGCCTGCCTTCTACTAAGAATGGAAATGACTGTGTTTTCGTGGTCGTTGACAGATTCTCGAAGATGGCCATTATGGCGGCCTGTAAGAAGAATATCACAGCAGAAGCCACTGCAAAACTCTTCTTTGAACGAGTGTGGGTGCACTTTGGGATCCCACAGTCTATCATATCAGATCGAGATAGTAGGTTCCTCAGCACATTTTGGTCCAGCCTCTGGTCAATGTTGGACACAAAGCTTAGCAAGTCCACAACTTTCCATCCCCAAATAGATGGCCAGACAGAGGTCGTCAACAGAATGATTGTACACATTCTGCGCATGTACAATTAAAAGCATCCATGCACATGGGATGAGAGCCTCCCCTATGTACAACATATTTATAACTGGGCTCTCCACAGTTCAATTGGCCATAGCCCCTTTCAGGTGGGCTTGGGATTCCAGCCACTATGTCCCATTGATGTAGACATGCTATTTGCAGCTGCTCAGGCCGATTCAGCTCATGTCCAGTCTGAAGTTGACAAAGCAAGTAGCTTCATCGAGCACATTCAACACATCCGCCAACAAGTTCATGATATATCAGATAGATCTAATGTGAAGTACAAGCAACGCCATGATCAACACCAAGTGCCACACAACTTCCAGGTGGGAAACAAAGTATGGCTACATTTGTAGAAGGAGTGCCTCACTGGACCCCACCGCAAGCTTTTCCAGCTTCGATATAGGCCGTACACCATCACCAAGGTTGTAGGGAACAATGCCTTCGAGCTCAGTATTCCACCATTCCTTGGTCTGCACCCAGTCTTCAATGTGGATCGCCTTCGTCCTTACTTCCCACCTCTATTGGACACCTCAGACATTGCAGAACAACTCACACCAACAGAGTTAAACCCAGACTTCATGGAACATGCCACCACAGATTGTATCAGGGACATGTAAATCAAGAACACTCACCAATAGAAGATCCAACTGTATTGGGTTGTCAAAGCTGGCCAACTCCTGCACCAAGGAAAGTGGTGCACCAGGGACCAAGTTCAGCAGAAATTTCCTCATCTCATGGAGGAACTTGATGCAATGGGGACCACTGCTTCCTAAGGGGGGAGGAATGATCCAGGTGGATATTGGTGGTCACCCACCTATTCCACTTGGGGCCCCACCATTGTCTCTTTCAGTTTTTCAGTTTCGGCACAACTTACTATTTTTAGCAGTTTTTCGGGTCCTGAACTTCCGGAGCCGTTTTGAGGCCCTAGACGACGTTTTTTGGGAAAACGGAGAGCAACATGGGTCCATGGATCAATGTTTCTTGTTCAAAATTTGTATTCCTTATATAGATATTTCTAACGAGGTATGGTACGCGTCAAATGGAGATCGTATGCCAAAGTTACGTCCCTGGGAAGTTGAAACACCAATTTACCCAAACGGGACCCATAGTTTTGGCGCTTCATCTCCTAGGGTTAGGGTTTTGGTTGTTTAGGATTTCCCATTGTTTCTTAATAATAAATAGGCCCTCAAGCCTCATTTTAACTCAGTTGAGAGGCCTATAGCCTCCACATCTCTTCTCAGAGATAGCTACCAGCACCCTAGCTAGTTTTATTTCCATTCTGTCTGTAAGCAAATTTCAGTTCTTTGATATTAATGAAATGAAGTGTTATTTCCGCTACATCTTTGTATTTATGGTTATATGTTTATTCTGTTGCGTTCTTGCATAAATCCGGATCAACAAGGAGAGATTCTAGGGGGATTTTCCACCTCATTAAATCCTAAAGGCAGCAAAGGGATCCTCAAAATTCCCTCCAACAACTCAAAATCAAAGGAAACCAAGCAAGTGGGAGATCAAGTGCACCAAAGCTCCACTTCTCTTGCAGTCAAAGAGGACACATCACCTAATTTTGGGGAGTTGTTGGTAGCTATCCTCTAGGTTAAATAGGGTCGATCAAGAGCTCATTAGGATTCAAACTTTGAAGGAAGCTAATAGACTCTTAGCTCTTGTAATGGGTTTTTGAGACTTTTATGATTATGTAATGAGACTCTTTTCTACAATAAGATGAGTATTCAGATTTTCCTTCACCGATTTAACTGTTTCATAGGGGTAGGTATGTGGGTTAGGGCCCAATCCATTGGATTTAGTCTCTATTGTGTATTCATGCTTATTTTTAAGTCATTGCAGCTAGTTTTATTTATGAGTTTTAGCTAGTTTGTTTAAATTTTAGTTCACTATTTTTAGTTTGCTTCCATTTGCCTTTGTTGTAGTTAAGCTTGCATAAATTTTGTTAGAATAGCTTATAAACTCAGAAAGCTGTGTCAAGCCTCACTCTCTCTTCTCTTTCATTGGAGCTTGAGGATGGAAGATCTTCACCACGGGCTAAATTTTCTCTTTAGTTTATGATTTCTTGGAAATAATAGCTAGGTTTTTGTAGTTTCATGATTTCTATTTAAATTCTTAAGTAGGTTTGATTTCCAAATTCAACTCATGTTTTCCATTTCCTTCATCATATATTTTCCAATGTTTATTGTATGAACATGTATTTTTCTTGTAGGTTCAAGTAGCACAAAAAAGGAGGACTTCACCAGCACCCTTAGCTTCATTTCTCATCAGGAAATAGTTGTCTAGTGCAATATGTGATTATTAAGAGGTTTTCAGCTTGGAAAAGGGGTTTTCCACCTTCCATTCATACAAGTACACCTTCAATCCACCTCTCCTACAATTTTCTCCATCATTTTTGGCCTCAGATTTCCCTCAAACTGTTTCTTGTAGAAATTCAAGACTTTCTTGTAGCACTTCAAGAAACTTATAGAAGAACCAGTAGCAGCACTAGTGGGCCTCTCCTTATGACCAAAGATCACCATCAACCTCATATATACCTGCCAAAACCATCAAGACACCTTTAGCTCTGCATCCATGAGTTCAAAGCCTTCCTAAGCCACCTTATCACCTTCTTCTCCTTACTGCAAAACAAGGCATTTACAAGCATAATTAGGTGACGATTAGATGAATGAGTAAAAGCATGAAGTAGAAATAATGTGTTTAGCCATTTCTCCCAGCAATGTGTAAGTAGATTAGCCTTCTTTCTGCAATTTCAATTCAACCATTTACCTCATGAAGATACCTAGTTTGCTTTTATTTCATGCAAGAGTTTAAATTGTAGATTTATTTCCTTGAATAATAGCTAAATGTATTTTCTTGGTTCAGAATAATCATTTGATCATTAATAGAGTAATAGTTTTGAGTCATTGGTATTGCTAGGTCTAAGTCAGAAGTGTGACAAAACTCACTCAGAAACCCTAGAAATAACACCCTTCCGTAGGACTCAGAAGAGGATGACATGAGTAGAATGCATATGCTGTGTATATAGCACTGTCACCTCCAGGTTTGTACAAACCCCAGTTTGATAAAGTAAAGTAGAGTAGCCTCTCAGAGTTGCAACATTCTTGGTGCAATACCAGGGCTCACCAATCACCCCATGCGAATGATCTTCTGCTGATTTTCCATCCTTAGCTGAATTGGTGACCATTGCAACCTAGGCATTCCCATTCATTCCCATGTCTGTTTTGTCAGAACATTGGCATCTAATCCTAGATCTAGAATGACTTGATCCATATCATAGTCTCTGATCTGCGTAGTCAACCACATCTCTTGGCTAGTTCTCTTGTTGTTCTTGTACACTTTATTTACTGTGCGTTGTTCCATTTGTAGCTTTTCCTTGCCAACGTAGTTATCTATCAACTCCTATAACTCTTCTACGGCCTTCCGATCCCTTAGAAAGTTCATATACGTTTCCGAAAAGGATACCAAGATAGAACGATCAACTTCCGTTACTTCAATATTCTCCTCTAGCTTATTATTTAATGGAAATAGTTGCATTTGTGTGGTTTGTTTTGAAGCTTTAGGAGTCATAAACGTCTTCTTCGCTTCCATGAACGTCTCTTTCTCATGTTGTACATTAAACCCAACACTCTTATCTTCTGATTTTCTTACCCCTGTCTCCATCACGGTCCTCTTTTATTTTGTGCAGTTTCCTCTAGTATTCACACCACTGCGCATTACTATATTAGCACATGGATATTCCTGGCGTGGTTCAAATCTCATCATTTGTATGCTATGAGATTGGTGATGGTTACAATTCTCTTGCATTTTATCTAAAAAATGGGACAATATTTGATTTCAAGGATAAATTCTTGACAATACTTATAGAAAGCTGTAGTGGGATTCTAACAATCCCTAGAAAAATGTCTTGGTTGTCCACAGTTGTAGCATATGATCTGCCCTCGTCAAAAACCAACGCCTCCTCCTCAGCCTTGGAAACCTCCTTACACAGTTGGTGAACCTGAAGCTTTGTGCCCTTCTACCTGCATTTGATATGTACTAGGAATGTTTTGCATCATCATATCGTAGCTCTTAAAATGTTGCTAATCATGTCCCACTGAACTGCAAAAATTGCATAACAATTTCTTCAACAATATAATTTTTTTTTGCAGCAGGTGACAATAGTCCGTGGAATGTTGGCATACAACACTTAGCCTAACACTCGATCCAAGATTAAGTGGACTCATCATCTCAACACCCAAACAGTCTCTATAAATAGTAGTGCACTATTTATAGTGACTCTTCTCTTTTCACTTGATACACCAAACTTCCGACCTTATATCAGATCTAACCTCCTTTCCCTTCTTTAGATCCTAGAGCTTTATATGCAAGATCGCCAAATGATTTTCAATTCGTTGCACTCCTATGCTTGTATCAAGTACTAGCAAAGCTTTAAGCTTGATCGCGATGTCCAATGCTTCAGCTTGAGTTGAAATCATTTTTTATGACAATGGAAATCTAATATGAGGCAACAATGCAGAAATGAATCATTTTCTCTGCTATTCATCTGGGATCTTGAAGCTAATTTGGCTCACTAGTGTCTTAAATATCTGATCTACCTTTAGTAGCCAACTTCTTAATATGTTTTATTTCTATGATACGCTAGGATTGATTCAATGTTCAACGCAGTCTTCATCTCAACTAGTGTAGCATTTTCATTTTTTGTAACATATTTCATCTACCATGACAATGATATATTTTGCAGAATTGTGACCAATTACACTTTCTTCATGTTTTCATCTGTAATATTCTACAAACACCATATTTCTTCTGCAACAAACAAAAAATGTTCATAATAATCTAATTCTTGAACACATGTATCTTTGGTGGTTGGGCCATGGTGAATGGGGGAGGTGGAGGAATATAATGGAATGGGGTGATGATGGGGGTGGAAGGTTGGTAAATTTCCTCAGCACTTTTCCGACTTTCAGATCTCAGCGAAAAAATTCTCAAGGTAGGGAGGTTTCTTTCTCCTTCTTCAGACCCAAACAACAAACGATATTTAACTTCAACGTAAGTACCCTAATTTTTTTTGAATCATTTACTGCTCCGCGAAGCACCATACTATATTTCTTCAAACATCAATATGAGCTCATTTGTAATATACCATTTTCAAACAATATCATTTTAATGTATAAGTTCAGTGAACTCAGGTACTTATGTCAGGGGCCTTTGAATAACTAGCACTCTACTTCACTATAAGACATAGAAGTCTCGATCGTGAACTTAGTGATAAACCCTCGAAGGATATTATCGATCCAATAATAAATAACCCTCGTGATCTTGTTATTAGCCATTTTTAGCTTCTCAATCAGATATTGGGTCTGCGCAGTAGGATTATTATTAAAACAACCCATTTGTGTCACTAGGCTTGATATCCACTAGTACAACTCGGTAGAAAATGATGTGAAAAATATCTTGTAGTGATATGTATGGATATACTTACGTAACCAGTGTTCAATAGATATGCATGGAATTTCATTTTCTTGCACAAAAAACTCACTTTCTTTTAGATCTACCCAATCTTCAATCTCTTACTTAGACATATTCCACATCCAATTATCCCTCAGTCATATCTTTGTCCTGGAAACGAAACCATTTGTTGGACTGATAGGGCCTAGACCCAGGTTCAAATGTGGCTGTACAAACCGAAAAAACCCACTATTATTGTCCCTTTTGGCAACGATATGCTTGCGTAGAACAAAGTCTCACCCAAGGCAATACAGAGCGATGCTAGAATAAGGTTTTTGTATCTAGAAGGACAATGGACTGTGGATTTAGGGATTTTCCTCTTTAATAGTGTTGACAGGTCTGATTTATCAATAACACAAGCTCTGTTCAACAAATCTATTGAAATTACCATAAAACTATGCGATTTTACTTATTCATGCATAAAATAGTGTAAATAACCATAAAAAATTCTACAGTATTCAATTATAGAAGATAACCCTTACTCAACATAGATAATTAAAAACAAAAACTAAAGAAAAAAACATCAATATAAACTCAGAGCTAACTTCAAAGATATTTAATTCATATTCAGGTCTATCTCATACATTCACTTCCACCCCGCGCACTCAGCTACATGGGTCTGTGCACACAGCTGCAAAATTTCTAAGGTATCTGTGCACTCAACTGCAGACTTTCTAAAGTCTCTGTGCACTCAACTGTAGGAGCATTTCCTCTAACCCACAATACATACTCTGACTCAAAACAGTCTTACATTGAAATGAATTTCATCCATTCATTCATCGAATCAAACCTGCTTATGACTTATATCTAGAATCCTTATATATATTTTTCATTTACAATACCATGGAAGACATATTTCATTAAATTTGGAAGTATTCAGTTGATCTAGAATTTATAACTTTAATTGGATTAAGTTTTTTCAAAATGTGGAATTATAAAATCACTTAGTTTACTAATTTTAATGTAGATATTCACCATTTTTGGTGAAAAAATTATCATGGTAAACTATATAAAACAAATTTATATAAATTTGGAAAATCAAATCTTTCACATCTTAATCTTAGATTCCTTACATGATCTCTTTTAAGATTTTTTATGGTTTGTACTAAAAGCTAAGTTTGTTAAGGTTATCTTATGAAAATAATGTTGTGTATGTTACTATTATTAACTTTATGAATTTTTTTTTATGTATGTTACTATTATTAACCCATGTAATTATAATCTGATATAGTAAATATCATGTATTTATTAAGTTACGATTATTACTAAGACGAGGTTGGCACAATTTAAAAGTATATCACCTTTGCAACACTAGTAATATGGTTGAAGATGAAAAACCCTCTTAGATCATCATGTTTATACTCATATTGGATTTAAATTTCAAAATATTTGTGGCGCTACTAAAATTCTTGATTTTTTAACAAACAAAATTATGATGATCTTGAAACACTTATTTTAATGCTTTTTGAACATAACAATAAAATTATAAAGAATTTTGAGTAATGTCTTTATGGATTCTTATATACCATATTTGGTCTTAGTGGATGATAATCGTCATTATCACCATTATCATTACATACTATTGTAGGAAGTTTGAACCATTTTAGAGTTGAGAGGAGAAAATATTTTTTAACTAGCAAATTAAATGTTGAATGCGAGTAGTAGTATAATTTATTTATTATTTATTATTTGTAATTTTGTGTTAAAAGCTAAGTTAATTGAGACTTACTTAATGAATAATATATTAATGTGCAAGAGATATATTAAATGTAAAGTTATTTAATGACAAATTATCATAGTAACGTGTCCAATATATATCAGCATAGATCCATCTTAAATACCGATTTAACATGAGCCTAAAGGGATCAAATTTCTTCACGTGAAAACATTTTTAGAATGAAAAATACAATGTGTTATTTTTCATTGTTTAACTTGTATTTTTGAATGCTAAATACACTTTATATAAGACCAAACAAAAATTTTAACCATAAAAAACTTTTTTCTTTCTTTTTATATCTAGTTATATATGAAGTTGGTATCGACATAAATTAGTTAACATAGATATTCAAATAGTTTATTTGAATCTCTAGCTAAAATATTTTTGAAAAGTAAAATATTTAAACATATGATTCACACATATTTTGTTTACTTCTAATTATTTTACAACATATTAATTTTTTCTTTAATTATGGTCGATATTATTTTTCTATTTAGAACATAATTTTTATTTTTATTTTTAATTTAAAAGGGCACGGAACAGAAAAAATTACACATCCCCTCATACTCATACTAGGATGTAGAATGACATTGGCCTCTCCGCTCAATTACTAATCATTTTAATTATCAAAATCAATCATGAATTAGAATAGTAATAAAGTAATACAATTTGATTATTTTCAAACATAAGAGGAAAGAGAGAAAATTGACTAAAGTATTTATTACAAATGTTTAGTTTTTCTTCGTGAGTGTTTAAGGATATTATATTGAAAAGAACATATTGACATTCATCGAAAACTTAGATTCCTTAAATTATTTTTATTATCATGAATAATTATACTTATGTATTAAAGTTGACTAGTGAATAATAGATTTTCTAAAAAAAAAATTACCTAGTATAAATTTCTTTAACAATATATTAATATTGTGTTTCTTACTATTATTGACCATTTTAAGTTGACATTAACTACTTTTCCTATGTTGAGTACAAATTTATTATACTAGTACAATGTTGGCACCACTTCAAAATCTATAAGATGAAATATTTTATAAGTCTAGTTGTGTTGTTCAATGACAATTTTTTTTTTTAATTTATTTATTTATTTATTTTTATTTTTATTTATTTATTTTTAAATTAGAGTGAAAAAAAGCAACAAATTTGATTTATATCAATTATAATAAGGAATATTAAGGAAAAATCACTTCAAACATTATTACAAGTGTCTAACATTTTTTCATTAAGTGTTTAAATGGTTTATATTAAATAGAATACTAATTAGCTACTCCACTATTGTTTTAATAGATCAAGTTTATAAGGTGTTGTTTTTAAGTGCATTATTGAATTTGATTATGCATATTTGATATGGTGAGAAGTAATGTCTGTCAAATAAATATTTCAAAAGTTAAATATTTTATGGCGTTTTCATGTCATTTGTATCACTACATGATTACATTGAAATACTAAATAATATAAAACTTCTCCAAAAATAATATGAAGAGAATATTTGATATACAACATATATTGAAAAGTGTGTGAATGTATATTAATAGATCCTTAAAAAAAAATTACATTCATGAATGATGTGTTAGGAATCAGTAATTTTAGCAGGTTGGTGAGACTAAAATTGCAGAAGCAACATTATTTCAACCAACTTTGGGATTCTAGGATCTAGCCCTCCTGAATACGGAGAGGGATCTCTCCAATAAGTACAAAGATGGATTTGTCTTTGAAATTTGGGGTAATGATATTAGGCTAGTTATGAAGGCCAAGGGTTCTGTTTGTTTTTTGGATGGTTGAGCATGAATATTACTTGAGGGGAAAGTTCTAAATGAAAAACAGTTTCAAAGGCGAGAAGTTGCAAGTGAATAGACCAACTTTGGCTAAAGAGATAGATATAACGCTAGTTTTTAGTCCATTGGGCTATGGAGTCATAACAGGGCTTTAGTTGAATAACAAAATCAAGAGTGATCCAAGGGGCAAGTCATCTACATCACAAGATTATTGAGATTATAATGATGGAATGGGAAAAATAAAGTGTTGGAGAGGTGGAAACTGATAATAATTTCACAAAGGATTTATAGTCAGTCCAAACAAGAAAAGCCTCTTAAGTAACTGTTTAAAACCAACCAAGGGTAGGGCTAACCATTGACCTCTTGGGAAAGTTTGTATTAAAGCAGCTTAATTGACAAACAATCTAGTAATCCACATAATTACCTTCAGAAACTATGAAAACATACAAGAGAAGATAGAGTGTAAACTTAAGATCAGATAAAGTACTTTTAAACCTAGTCTTCTTTCAGTTAACACCAAGGGAAACTTTCAGAATCTGCTTTTGGAGAAAAAAAACTAGAAACAGGGCAAACCATCACTTTTCTAGTCTAAATTTAATAAGAAAATAAGGAAAATAACTTTCAAGAAACAATGTTTAAAGAAAACAGTAGGAAGAGGGAACTCTAGCCTTCCTAACTGCTTAAACTGTATTAAATCATTCTTAAATAAAAAAATTGGAGGAAAACATTGAGATAAAGCTTTTCAGTCAGAGAAGGTTATTGATATACAGTAGGTCCTAACTCTATAGATGTTGTTCTTTATCAGAGAATAGTGAAAAATATGACATACATAGAAGGAAAACAATAACAAAGAAAGAGGCACTTCACCAACGATATAGACCAAGATCCCAAGAAATAGCTTGTTATTGATGTCAAACTAGTTACAGTACTCAGGTCCAATGTTTCAGTTCAGCAATCATCTTCACTATCCATCCTAACTAATCTATCACAAGCAGAGCTCCAAGGGCCAGTGAACACTATTTACAATTAGAAGTTTAAGCTCAAGTGTATTTCAAAGTTTTGCAACCAACCCCTCACTCATCTTCTGTAGAAGTATATATAGAAGAATGAGGAGGTGAGATCTGATAAAAGATCTCCAATTACAATTAATACAGATTTAATGGCTTCTTGGCCTTTGAGGGGCTCAATGAAGAAACTTACATGGGTGCACTCTGTATTAAATGTTTTACATAAATTTTAAGCTCGTTGGGAGCTTTTGTTGACCTTTGAGGCTCTGTGTGGCATCGAAGTAACTCTGTAGATGTCTGTCATTAATTTCCTTGGCAGATTTTCCTCTTTGGCTGCGTTTTGAGACAAATATCTGATCTTGGTCAATAAATTCGGCCTCTGATTGAATACTTTGAGGCACAGGTGGCATCGTGGTAGCTAGAGGGATCAATTTGCCTCAATTGTGGCGATGGAGGTTTTCCTGTCGATAAAACACTTCAGATTTTCTTTAAAATGTGTTTTAAATTGGGGATTAGGATTTTGATAAACATTATTAGCCGTGATCCCTAGAAATATGTCTTCCATCCTCTGTCCTAGTTCATTTTGATCTTCGTCACTAATAATCTCTGACTGTGCCCGATTCATGGTTTTTCAGAAATACAGGGCTGCGCAGGGTTATATGGCATCAATGCTTCATAAACGATTGATGAAAACATGTTTTTAACACCCTGTGATGATTTTGTTTGGCGAATCGAAGGCAGGAATATTTTCATCCTTTGCCTTCGAATTTTCTTCAAAATGGCGAGAAAACCATTTAAACCCTGCAAAATACAAACAATTATTAAAAAATCCTGCATATATAGGTTTATTGCTGCGGAGGACATGTGGAGGAAGTGTGGCCGTTGGATGGCATCATCCAATGGTTAGGATTGATCGGGAGAAGGCGTAGTGAAGGCGGAAGAAAATTTTGAATCAGGGTCGTCGATCGCGCAGAGATCAACGGTCGGGAGCGGAAAATGGAAAGTCAAAATGAGAAATGTTGACTGGGCGATGGAAGTGGGCGATGAAATATGAACCGTCGATTTGCAGATTAGATCGACGGTGGAAATTAATTGGATGCCACGCCGTAGCCCGGTTAACTGTCGGGCATCTTCAGCGAGCAATAGCCGTTGGATGGCCCGCCCCAGATCGGATGGTGGATGCCAATATCGCGCGGGGTCCACGTTTGAATGTTAACGCGTGATGGACGGCGGTTTTATGAACAGTGCCAAGGACGCGTGTCGGCTAGCGTATGGAATCGCTGCCGATCGGAAAAAAGCCACCCTCGCCCCAAAGGCGGTGCAATAGATACCACATGGTTTTCAGAATGGTGAGTGGAATGCGGGGACCACAAAAGATATGGACTCCATGTCGTCCGATCTTCAGATCAGATTGACGGTGCGGAATGATTTAAAATTGGAACCGGTGGAAATTTTATAAAATAATAAAGTCGACAATTTTTTAATATATAACCAAGATTTTAAACTTTGTCCAAGAAATATTTTATCTGAAGTGGATAGATGCCCATCTACGGGGCCGAAGGTTATATGAAGGGTAGTATGACCGGGGGCTTATGGAGGAAGGGGCTAAAGGTGATTGGGTGACGAAATAAGCGCTTAAAGGACTAGCGCTCGGTCCTGGCAGCTAGGCGTATGGAGGGGGGGTTAAAAACGTAGCCCAAGGGGGTTTAAGTTCACAATACATAAAAAATATGATTTTTATGGATTTTTGATGATTTTCAAAGGTTTAGAGGGGTTTCGAATAAGGCAAAGAAGGAGTCTTTAAACCTTATCAAGGGGATTATGAAGAAGGGGAAAAGGGAAAAATATGAAAATGAGAGATTTTCATGGGAAATGGAGGCATAAAACTGAGGTTAGTTTTGGAAGAAGGGGAAGGGAAAAAGGTGTTTGTAGCAGTATTCTTCCTTGGAAATCAGCAGGATTTCTGAAGGGGGAAAAGGCACAGTAGTGAATATTGGGACAAAGGTAGGAGGCCTTCAAGAGTCTTCAAGAGCCGACACTTTTTAGCAATGAAATGTGTTCCTTGAAGGCTCAGAAAGTCTTAGCCACCTTTTGCTATAACAAATTTTATAGGTGGCTAACAGTGGCTCCACTTAGGGATGATGCCTTCTTGAAGGCATCAAGAACTTCAGACTTGCATTCTCTGGGAGGCTAACATGTGCCTAATCTATTAGGTTGCCCTTCCTTTGCTGGGATTTTCTTCTCTAAAAAAATATTAGCAACCATGAAAACAATGGAACTTCATCAATACAAACTTTCTACCTACCCAATCCTACTGATCTAACATTTTTTCTTCATTAGAGTGCACTTGGATTGGAAAACTCTTTTCACAACATTTTATTATTTTAAAAGCATAAAACCAATCTAATTCTACTCCTTATTTCTCCCTCAACTCAGATTAAACAATTGAGTTCAGATGCTTCTCTACCTATTCTACTATCTATTGGGATTAAACTGTCCAATAGATTTTTATTCTCTAATTTCTACAACAGAAATTCAAAAGCACTCAAGTCAGGATTGAACAGTCTAAGTTGATGTTGGTCTATGGCATAAAAACAGGCTGCACATAGACATTTATTTTGCAGAAAATTTAAAACAAAATTGAAGGCTTAAGATCTGAAAGTTTCTCATCATGGCCTTCTCTTTTTACAGCTATGTTTTGGCTCTTGTTTGAGCTGCCTCTTCCTTGTTTTCTGGTTCAGACTTTGAGCTAATTAGAACCATATTTACTTCTTTTTTGACTTAGAAAATAAAACAGATTTGAGTCATTTCTCTTTGGAAACTTAGGTTCATATTTTGAACATGTTTGAACCTTTAATTTCTATCCTAAACTATCTACTGATAAGCCAAGATTAAACAATTTGGAAAATCGAATTCACTATCCTATCAACAGAAAATTTAAAACTAATTAGTCAAGATTAGGCTGTTTGACTAACTAGAAGTGTGTTTTGTAGGAGTGGCATTTAAGCTTGCACACTTTCATATTTGTTTCTCTTTTTGGTATGGAGCTATACCTTTATTGTTTTGACAATCTGCCCTCTTTTCTTTCTTTTCTTTGTTTTTAGATTTTTCTTTTTCTTACAAGACAAAAATCAACAAATAACTAAATTCTCAAAGCTGAACTTTATTGCTTTCCTATCTAACCTAATCTAACTTGGAACATTTACATGTTTTAGCTGATGAACTCTCTTTTCCAGTACAACCAATCCAGCAAATGATTCCATGATTGGTCCTTCTTCATCTCCTTGGGTAGGTTGGACAAACAGTGCCACTCCCATTCTTTTTGTTTTTTAGCAGCAGTGCTAAATAATCCTCTTGATTTTGGTAATATACTGCTCCTAATAACCTTTATCCCTTCTTCAAATATTTTCAAGAAATGAGCATAGGGATCTTGAAATAATACCTGGTTGTGAGTGTTTGGAAGATATGTTTCAACCAGGATCATCTCTTCTTTCTCCACTGGTTTAAGGAAAATATTCTTATGAGGAAGAAAAACTTCCTCATCTTCATTATTATCTGAACTAGAGGATTCATCATATATTGCAGTGTTGTCCTCTTGTAGTCCTAGTATGCTCTGATTCAGTGGAATGTGCTCTGTGAAGGGATCATCATGTTCTTGAGCAGGGCTATCTCTTATTACGTCAACCCTTTCAGGAGGAGGTTCCTTATATGCATCCTGTTCAAGAAATTCCTCTTTCTTCTGAACCCAAAAATTACAACTAATAGATAGCTTATTCCCAATTATGTGAAAGCTATTGCTGATGCATTGTATTGGCTGATTGCTGCTCTCAAGCTGATGATAATGAAATTCATGATACCAATCGACTGTTGGTTGCCCTGCATGATTAGTTTCTATTTGGAGCTCATCATCATCATCAGTTTGATCAGAAGTTGAAAAATAATTAGTATAAACAATTTCATCAATCAAGCATATTGGGTTATCAGTTTGTTATTTTAGCTGATCTACAAGTTTATTTTCTGTTCCAAGACAACAAGGTTTAGTAAGTAGATGAGCAGAAGTGTTTTGTTCAAATGGAGGTTTGGAGGTTGGCTGTCTGTTTAATATTAGATCAATCTCTTCTTCTGTTTTTTTTTTTTTTCTAAATCTGACTAATTCTATTTATGTATGTGTAATGATACAAAACTGCCTCAGCTCAGCTGGATTAGCCTGAGACTGGGCTTGAAAGCCAAGCATAGTTCTGGTTCGAAGCTGCCCATATAGGGAAACCAGCTTGAGAGCAATATTTACACCGCCCATGTGCAGGGAAACCGGTGGAGTACAAGTGTTTGTTATATCCCAGTAGCAAAAAACTAACATTGACATGAACAAAAACCAGAGAACTGTAATGTGCTGTGAAAAACCAACATTGCTAATAGGAAAACCTGGTTGAATGAGCCTACTTCGGTCAGACCTAGCAATTTCAGATTGAGTTGGAAGGCGAAGGCTGCTCTTCCACTATCGGGCAGCTGTAGGCAGCTCCAGGATCTTCGACATCGCTCTGCTTGTTGCGCTCATCCGCAGCTTGTTCTGCTTCAGTATTTACCTGCGACAGAGAGGGAAAGGCTGGTGGTGTGGCAAAGTTTGCAGGATCAGGTGAGGCTGCATTATGAGAGGGAGCCGGGGAATGGCGAGGCTCGCCAGGTGGGGGGGCACGAGGGGACAGAGGGGCATCAGGCTAGGGGGGCGGGTTGGGGGTGGCATCCTCACACAAACTGATGGTGATGACTGCAGAGATAGTTGGCCGATTGAAGGCGCTATCGAACGTCAATTATGCTCTTTGGGTGCTTTGCCGAGTAAGGCGGTTGCTGGCAGATGGAGGAGCAGGGTAGATGGTACGATGAGGAGCAAAGGGCGTGTGAGAGACAGAGGGAGGGCCATAGTCACAAGCCGGGGGAGAATCAGAAAAGATCCTGCTGGAGGAGGGGTTATCGCTCGTCGATCTTCCTCTGGAGCTTCCGCGCCTCGCAGCCATGCGTGGCCTCAGTCGAGGCATTGCAATGTCGTGAGGCTGGGAGAGCGGGAGTGAGTCGACAGCAGTGGTAGAACCCGGGCCAATCTGCTCAGGAGCGCGTGAAGGATGCTGTGTAGCACTGTGGACGCCCGAACAAAGAACACTGTGGGAGAAATGAGCGCCCAAATCAAACTCAATGCAACTGTAAATAGAACATCGCCTGCCCGTGCTTGTGCGAACGTTCGGCTCCGCGCAGTGGGGCGGGCATGCACTATTCAAAGGCACCATACAGACTCTCAAATTACATAGCAGGGTCACCATGCGGGCTTGACGAGAGACAGTGGTCTCGGTTAACCAGAGAGGGAGAGTTATAATGTTCGAGCCAGGCAGAACTGAAGCCTTGTAATGCCGTCGCTGGATTGAGTAAATGCTGCCTGCAACCATAGTTAATGCGGGTGTGGTGGCGCCGTGGAGGCCCATGTGGCTACCACGCGCCGGCTGCCTTGGGAATTGGCCATAGCCAATGAGCCCCATTGTCTTACTGTTCATCCGCATCCGGATTGTTTTGATCATTTTGCACCAAGCTGATGCAATTCTGGAGAAGAACCCTATCATTGATAATATGGATAGGGCCATGATTGAGAGTATCTGTGCTTTCGACTCCTAGATTGGCTAGGAGGTCTGCAACTTTATTGCCTTCTCTTCTGGTGTGAACGAAGGAAATTGCTTGATTATTGCTCACCCATCTGCTGAGTTGGTCGAGGCGAGAGGCCATTCTCCAACTGTTCACAACTTTGTGGGTTCTTGTGCCTTGTAGAAGCTGAGTTGCTATGGTTATGAGGATCTTAGAGTCTCCTTCTACTATGATGGGAGATAGATTGTAGAGGAGGGAAAGGGTTAGTCCTTGCCAGAGACCTTCCAATTCCGCCGAGTTGTTAGTGTCCCATCCTATTGAACCATAGTAGATAGCAATAGTGTTCCCTTGAGAATTTCTGAAGATGCCTCCAAAACCTGCCGGGCCTGGATTCCCCTTCGAAGCTCCATCGAAATTTAACTTGTATATGCCTGGAGGGGGTGGTGTCCAGTTGTTGGAGGTGTCAGGAGTCTTTTGCTTGGATTTGCTAGACCTAGTCTTAATCTTCAGTTGCCAATTTTGCCAAACAGCTACTTCCCTAGGCTGTTTAGGGAGATCCTCTTCCTGCCATGTTTGGAGATCAAGTGTCTCTTGGAGGTTTTTGCTGAAAGTGTCCCAGATGATGTCCAAAGGAGTTGTTTGGAGTTTGAATATCCTTCTATTGCGCTCCTTCCAGAGAGTTCAGAAAATAAGGCCTGGGATTAATTGCCAGAGGTGGTTAAGTAGGGGACTGTTGTAAGGTCGCTTGGGCCAATTGCGCAAGATGTTGACAAGATCTCCCTTTGGCTTTGTGCGTTGACCTCTGAAGCAAATTTTTTCCCATAGGTTGTGGGCATAGTGGCAGGTTAGCATAAGGTGCTGCGTAGTTTCTTCCTCATGTTTGCAATTTGGGCATTGGGAAGGGCCAATGAAGCCACGCCTGAGTAAGTTGTCCCAAGTTAAGATTCTTCTGTGACTGAGAAGCCAAAGAAAAGTGGATATTTTGGGCCATGTACCTGGAGCCCAGACCAATTTCCAAATTCTGTCTTGTGGGAGCTGGATCGGGTGCATGATGGCGAAGGCTTCTTTCGTTGTGAACAAGCCTTTGGGAGAGTAGCCCCAACGAAGGATATCCGGTTCCTCTGAGAATCTTATTTTCCTTCTTTGTAGTTCTTGCTGAAGAGCTTCTTGTATATGCTGGGTAGCATTGGGTAGGATAGAGGTCAGTTGCTTCCATTGTCTATAATCACTGGAGACAGTGGGTGTCCAGCTTTGGTTGACTGTGATTTCTTCCATATTAATGGGCTGATCGATGTTGGAGAGACTGTAAGTGTCATTGAGTTGTGGATGTTGCTGCCAAGAGTCGGTCCAGAATCTGGCTGTGCGCCCATTTCTTATTTCCCAGAAGCTGTGCTGCTGTATGAGGGAGAAGTGCTGCTTGGCGGCATTCCATATGAGTGATCCAGTTGCTCCAGGTTGAAGTCTGATTAGGTCTTCCGGCGGCCTGTTGTTGGCGTATTTAGCATTCCATATTCTGGCCCAGGGTTTCTGAGGATTGGAGAGCCAATTCCACCAAAGTCTTGCCCCCATAACTTCATTGCTGTGTATGGGATTTCTGAGCCCCAGACCTCCTGCTGCTTTGGGAGAGCACACCGTGCTCCAATGGACAAGAGCCCATTTTTTTTTTTTTTTCTGAGGAGCCCCATAGGAATCGGCGTTGAAGATTTCTGATTTGGTTAAGCACCCATTTGGGAGCTGCTAACACAGAGAACAAATAAAGAGGCATGGACTGAAGGACCGCTTTTATGAGGATGAGTCTGCTAGGAATATTAAGAGCTCTATGAGTCCAAGTGGAGAGTCGAGTTTCCAGTTTTTCCAGCAGAAGATTCCATGTGGAGTGCTTAATAGCAGTGTCAATAAGAGGTGCCCCTAGATATTTGGAGGGAAGATGGGCTGGAGAGAAGTTAAGAATTCTGGTTATGCTGGCTTGAATGATTGCAGGGGTGTTGAAAAAGAAGAGCTGAGACTTGGAGACATTGACGGTCATGGCAGAGGCGGTTGAGAAGAGGTTAAGAATCTTTTTGAAGGATCTTGCTTCTTGGACTGAAGGGAACCCGAAGAGCATATTGTCGTCTACAAATTGTTGATGGGTAGTGAGGGAGCCATGAAGATTGAGACCACGCAGCTGTTGAGAGAGGACGGCATTTTGGATGAGTCTGTTGAGTCCTTCTGACATGAGAACAAAGATGAAGGGCGATAGAGGGTCGCCTTGTCGAATACCTCTTGAAGGTTTAAAAGGCTTGGAGGGTATGCCATTGATAAGAATGGAGATCAGGGGGGTGGAAATGAGAGACAAAATCCATCTTATCCACATTCTGTCAAAACCAAAAGCTAGGAGGATGCTTTGAATGTACTTCCAGCTTAACTTATCAAATGCTTTAGATAAATCGATTTTTAGGAGCATACCTGGCTTCTTGGTAGTGTTGAGAGAATGAATGACTTCATGAGTGAGGATGATGCCGTCCATAATTTGTCTTCCTTCTACATAACCCGTTTGTTCAGGCGATATGAGGAGAGGCAGCAAAGGCTTGAGACGGTTGGCAATGACCTTGGAGATGATTTTGTATATTACATTGCAGAGAGCTATGGGCCTGAATTTCTCTGGAGTGCTAGGCTGCTTTTCTTTCGGAACTAGTGCAATGAAGGTTGCATTTAAGGATGGTAGAAGCCAATGAGCAGCTCTGGACTCTTCAACTAGCTGCCATACTTCTTCTTTAATGAGGTCCCAAAAATTGTGGAAAAAATTAGAGGTGAAGCCATCTGGCCCAGGTGCCTTCCCTTCTTTCATTTGGGTTGCTGCCAATTCAACTTCTGTAAGGGTGACCGAGCGAAGCAGCATTTTGTTGTGCTCCTCAGTGATTAGTTTAGGGATGAGCTGAGAGATGTGATCTATTGCCGGCTGTCGATCCACTGAGTGATCCTCCTACTGTATGCTCTGAAAGTGATCCAGGAGGACTTGTTCGATTTCCTCTTGCTGTTCCACTTTTGCCCCTTGTGGATTAATAATATGAGGAATACGATTTTGCATCCTTCTCTGAATGGTTGACCTGTGGAAAAACTTCGTATTCCTCTCCCCCTCCTTCAACCAGGTTATCCTAGATTTCTGCCGCCATAGGAGTTCTTCTTGTTTGCGCCTTTCCTCTAGCTGCTTGTGTAAGTCCTGTTCCTGAGTGGCCATCTCTTCAGTTCTTCCTTCATTGATGATTTTTTGCTGAGTGGCTTCCATTTTGTTCTCAAGTGTTCTGATGTCCTGAAGGATATTTCCGAAAAAAGAGGTGTTCCAGTTCTTGATGACCGTTCGGAGGTGCTTGAGTTTTTGTTGAAATTGGTACATCTTCGAGCCTGGGGGAGGAGTGTAGCTTTGCCAAGCTTGTGTGACCATGTCTTTAAAAGAGGCGTGAGTGAGCCAAAAAGCTTCGAACTTGAAGGGCTTTTTGTATTGAAGACCAACGTTCTGCCAATGGAGCAGAATAGGCCAGTGGTCCGACCCACTCTGCGGTAAGATTGAAGCCATAAGATCCCCTCCTAAGTGGATTGCATTGTCAGAGATGAGGAAACGGTCAAGTTTTGAGGCAATCTGCTGATTTCCAGATCTCTTATTGCTCCAAGTGAATGTGCCATTGGAGAAAGGCATGTCTATGAGCCAGCTGTTGGCTATGAAGTTTCTGAAGTGGGTATTGTCCTGGTCTGCTCTCAGTCTTCCACCTCTTCTTTCTCCCATTCTTGTGATCATGTTGAAGTCTCCTGCGACGACCCAAAGCGGAAAAGTCCTGTTTGCATTCAGATCTGTTATGGTGTTAAGCAAGGCCCGTTTCTGAGCTGAATCCTGTGGGAAGTAAACATTGGATAAGTGCCCGTGAATGTTGGTTCCGATAGGATGGAAAGTAGCCTGTAAAATGTGTTGAGCGGCATGGTAGTTGGACAGATCTATGTATTGAGTGTCCCAAATTATTGCAAGTCCTCCTGAGGCTCCTGAAGCATCCACTGCTATTGAGTTACAACTAGGCCAGACTTTTGTCAGGAATGTTTCTAGAGTTTCACTGCTGCATTTAGTTTCTTGAAGAAAGAGTATATTTGGTCTTTCTTTCTGTATCATGTTTTTAAGTATTTTGTGCTTTCCAGGGCTGTTGAGCCCTCTAATGTTCCATGAGATCAGCTTCATTGAGAACTGTTAGTCAGAGGTTTGAAGAACCTTGTAAGCTTAGGATACCGGCCTGAGTCGACCAGTATTTGCCCTATGGTAATGGTGCGTTGCCAATCTGGCTTTCGCCCTCTTTTCCTTGAGTATTTTGTGATTTTTAGCCTGTCCCAGTGGCTGCCAGGTTGGATGCCGAGCTTCTTTTGCTGATGAGCATTTGAGAGGACTTTTTCTAGTTTGTCAATATGGTGAGGATTGATGGTGTCGAAGTTCTGATTTAAGCAAGCTTCCTCTAGCTCTGAAATGTCCTGTTCGCCTAGATCCAGGCCTTCGGATTCCTCTTCCATGTGAATCTCTTGACTTCCGTTAATCATAGCTTGATTTGAGGGGTTAGGCTGGGTATGAGTGTTGTCTACTTCCATTGTGGTTGGATGCCAGGGTAGAAGTTTGATCTCAGCAGTGGGTTTGTCAGGGTGGGTTTCGGAAGGAGCTTTTTGTTCAGGAGAGTGCGTCGTGTTGGGCTTGGTCACAGGTTTGGGTTGACTCGAGGGCTGTGAAGGGACAGCATTCTGACTGGGATCAATCTCAGGAATGGCATTAGGGTTGGCAAGAGCAGCGAAACTATTACTGGTTGAAGGAGTATCAGTGGGGGGAGAGGGTTTCTTACCTGGGACTGGAGGTTTTTTGCCATGTCTTCTCCTTTGTGTGACCTTGGTGAAGCCGTCTGCCTCCTGAGTTGCCTCCGACTCTTTTTTTTCCTGAGCTTGTGTGGTGAGGGGACAATCTCTGAAGAGATGCCCTAGTGCATGGCATCTTCGACATCTGAATGGGACATGCTCATAG
Organism: Pinus albicaulis; assembly: GCA_034641835.2. Classification (NCBI taxonomy): domain Eukaryota; kingdom Viridiplantae; phylum Streptophyta; class Pinopsida; order Pinales; family Pinaceae; genus Pinus; species Pinus albicaulis. The sequence goes on along the minus strand of CM076576.1, from coordinate 944,570,871 downwards.
TCTATCGGCTGGATCCACTCAAAACCATCATGATATATGTTGATCGCATCTGGTAGGGGCTTGTCTAGGTGCATTTGGACACAGATGCGTGCATACGAGGTGTACCGATGAAGCTTTGTTTCTTCTGCTGTTTTGATGAACTCCCCCAGGCCTTGTCCTATTGCTTGAAGAGATTCCTCGTCCCAGTATTCTATTGGTAGTGAGTATAGGCGTATCCAGACAGGTGCCCAATTGAAATTTTCTTTGTCTGGGTTAAATCTTTCTACCCAGTTGCGGAGATACAACCCTGCTGAGTTGAAGAAGTAAGGCCCTCCATCCATTACTCTATTGCGATCTTCTAAGCAGTTGAAAATCGCTGTGAAGAACCCCTTTGCGCCTAGCTGGAGCGTGACTTGCCCTTTGGGTTTCCATTTGGAGGCAACCCAGCCGTATAGGGCTTTCTCAGTCGGCCAGAAGCCGATGAACTTGCCAATGAGAGCGTGATCCTTCATGTACTGGATTCGAGCATTGATCCGATGGCTAGGCAGTTCGATTTTCGGTCTTTCCGTTGCTATGGGTTTGCAGGTGGAGGATTTGGGCGCCTCTGCCTCTGGCTGAGTATGCGTGGTCGTATCCTTTTGGGCCTGCGTTTCCTGGCTTTTGCCGGCAGATTCATTACTCTGCACGGAGCTTGCGTGGGTGCCGTCTTTGGTATTAGGGGGGGGTTGCCCTTCCCCCCCCCCGATCTGGACGCCATGAGCAGAGTTCAGGTCTTGCGAGGTGCTTGGAAGCCGTCCGAATTGTTAGGTCAGAGGCGCCGACAGACAAGGGTTTCTTCAGAGACGAGTTGCGAGCGCATCAGAGCCGATAATCTCTTCTTCTGTTAAGAGAGAAGGAATTGTCTTTTTGCTTAGGAAAAAAGCATAGCGGTCTTGATGAACCTCTTCTAATGGATCTCCATTTGAGTTTGTAGGGGAACTTTGAGGTTTCTCTTGTTTTTCCTGGTTTATCTCAATTTCAAACAACACCTCATGATTTTCATGGCAGTTACTTTGACTGTAAGGTTCATGAGTTGTTTCAAGTATATTGTCAGGATGCCATCCCCTTTTAATAATCTGAAATGATTCATAACATAAAGAAAGAGACTCTCGTTGTGTTGTCTCTTCTCCTATTTCAGATTTTGTGGCTTCAAAATGGCTTATGTTTTCCTCAAGGCACTGCTCACTATTAGTTTTTGCAATTTGGTTATGAAGTTCTCTTAATAGCATTGTACAAGATATAGATAGGCAATCAGGAGTTTCCTGACAACCTTTTTCATTGCTTTCTTTGTAATATTGTTCACCTTCTTTTATAAAGTCTTGATCATCATCTATATATTTCTCATTGTATAGGTCTTGTAATGGTTGAGTTTGTTCTTGATTTATAAAAAGAAAGGGCTGCTCCTAATTATCAATATTCTTATAATATTTCAAAAGGAGATTAAACTCATGAATGGCTGTTAAAAGATCTTCAGGATGCATTTCTTCCAGAGCTTCCTCATTATCTATAATGTGTTGGGTGATGTTTTGTGATGGATCATAATATATTACACCTAATGATAATGATGTAGTGTTTTCTTTATAGTTCTCATAGAACACATATTCAAGGTCTCTTAAAGAAAACAAACTACTAGATCTCAGGCATTCATACCAATCCCTAGCTTTTACTTCTAATGTTAACATGAAAATTTTCATTAGGTAGTCTTCATGCCATTCAACGTTGAACTTCCACACATGTATATGAATCTTGATGAGATGTAGCAAGGGGTTATCAAAATTTTCGCCCTGAAAGGTAGGTAAGTTTTCTAACCAATCTACTTTAGGCATTTTGTGTGGGAATCCAAGGATATGCTCCCTGCTCATTGGGGCATACCTTCGTTGTATCCTTGGAATAATTTTATAAATCAAGAAAGAGGTCACTGCGTCTATTCAACCAGTTCAGATTCTTCTACCAGTGGAGTCATTAGGTATTTTGGAATTGTGGAGTCACCAGGTGGAAGATTTTTAAGTCTTGTTGTCCACCAATAGCATGATTGGGTTTGCTCAATGCATTCCCAGGAGAGCTTACAAGGACTAATGAAGAAATAGGCCTACTGGAGGCCAGTGGAGTCACCAGGTGGAAAATTTTTAGCTTTTGTGAAGGTAAAATTTTTTATGGTTCCACCAACATGTTTATTAAGAAGCCACACTGAAATGTTTTGGGTTTTTTCTGAGTTTCTTGATCTTATAGGTGAGGAGAGTGTCCTAAATCTGACTTAACACTTAGCTAGGGTGTCAAAACATACAAAGTTCACTCTTATGGATTGGTAACTGCTTCCTTCAAGGTTTGTTAAGGTTTAATGAGAATCCTAAGGGTTACTTAGTTTGTCACTGATTCAATTAAGTCCTATCATGATTACCATTGCTTGGTAGTACCTGAAGAAGGTTACTTATGTTATACTGGGCCTAAAAGGTTTGAAGAAAAGTTTTCAAACCATTATATTCTCAGTACGTCCCACCGTGATCACCATTAAGTTGGGGCGATGAGGTGGCTAATAATCACTAGATATTCTTAAAAATAAGGGATTTCTGGAGTCCTAAGGGGTACTTATATTGTCACTGACTCAGAACGTCCCACCATGATCACCATTATGTTGGTGTCCCGTGTTTTGATAGTTTGGAAAATCAAAAGACAAGGCAACATCAGAACCAATATTTAGAGTTACAGGATCTATTCCTCCTGTTCTCAGAGAGGGATCTCTCAAAGTTTGTTTGCAAAGGTTTATCTTGTGTGCTTATAATATGGATTTTAGACTAGTTATTAAGTGTAGGTGTTTATTTTTTTGTTTGTTTGGTTGGAATGATATAGCAGAACATGAAAGGCCTAGGAAAGATATATAGGACAGAAAAATATTTGGTTCATTGGGCAATGGAGTCAAGAAAATGTCATAACAAACTCATTAATGGATATGAGATATCAAAGGGAAAATCTAACTTGGCCACGTGATCCTTTTTTTTTTGGAATGAGATGAACATTAATGATTTGGAAAGAGAGATTTAATTCTCAACAAAGGGAATTTGAAAGCATAATTTGACCAATAAAGAGTTCTTTAATAGACAGGGCTAATCATAAATTCTACAAATCACACCTTTAAGAAAATAATGATTTCAAAACAACTTTTAAAATGAAATCTAAGATTTTGGGAACACCCTATTTCCTCAAAGATTTTATTTCAAATGACTTAGAAAACATAAAATATTCACTGATAATTGCAGTCATAGAAGAGGGAACACCTAACAAATCTATGATCACAACTATAAAAGACCTTTAAGCCAACTGTTTAAGTGAGGACAAAGGGCAAGATCGAAACAGACCTCTTTGATTCACTGTAAGAAAAGAACTTCAAAGGGAGACTTCACTAACAGTTTTTTAAGTGGCAGAAAACAAGCAGGGAGAACCATAAATCATGCTGAAACCAACTGTTCAAACTATTAAGGAAATAATCAAGAATGACGATTAAAGAGAGAGATTAAATACTCTAAAATAATTTAGCAGAAGAAAACATGAAATAGTGAAGGATGAACAAGTCTAAGGTGCTTCCAAGAGTCATTTCTTAGCCTAAAACTTTCAACCTACTGTAGTAAGAAATTATGAAACATAATGAAAACAGGGGAAAACATAAAAAAGTTCAGAATACTTCACCAACAGCCAAGCTCATGGATCCAATGATAGAGCCTTCTCAGGAACAAGCATGCAACAACATCATCAAGGTTTCCAAGACTTTAGTTTCTTCTTCAACTTCAATGGACTATGTATTTATTTTAGAGAGTTTCAGTATTACAATTGGTGATAAAACAACAACCAAACAACCAACGTTTCTCTCATCTTCTGCAGTAGTATATATAGAAGAATGAGGAGGTGATATTTGATAAAAGATCTCCAATTACAATTAATACAGACTTAATGGCTTATGTGCCTTTGAGGGGCTCAATGAAGAAACTTTCATACATATCCTCTATATTAAATTATTTTCATAAAGATTTAAGCTCGGTGGGAGCTTTTGGTGACCTTTGAGGCTCAGTGTTGTGTCGAAGTAACTTTTTAGATGTTTGTCATTAATTTGCCTGCAGAATTTACCTTTTGGCTGTGTTGTGAGGTAGATATCCGGTCTTGATCGATAAATTTAGCCTCTGATTGAATGCTTTGAGGTACAGGTGGCATTTCAGTAGCTGGGAGGAGTCAATTTTCCTCAGATGTGGCAGTGGAGGCTTCCCTGTTGATGAAAACCCTTAAGATTTTCTTTAAACTGTATTTTAATTGTGGATTAGGCTTTTGATAAAAATTCTTAGCCATGATCCCCGCAAAATTTGTCTTTAATCCTCTGTTCTGATAAATTTTGATCTTCGTCACTGATATTCTCTAACTATGCCCGATTCATGGTTTATGCTGGTATGCAGGGCTGCACAGGGCTATGTGGCATCAATGCTTCATATATGATTGATGAAACATGGACTTAACACCTGCAAATGTTTTTCTTTGACAAATCGAAGCTGGGAGGATCGTCACCCTCTACCTTTGAAATTTCCTGAGTTATGGCGAAAAAACCATAGAAACCCTGCACAATACAAAAATTATTAGAAAATCCTGCATATATACGTTTATTGCTGTGGAGGACATGTGGAGAAAGCATGGCCATTGGATGGCATCATCCAACGGTTAGGAATTATCGGGAGAAGGCATAGTGAAGGCGGAAGAAAATTTTGAATCAGGGTCGTCGGTTGCACAGAGATCAATGGTTGGGATCGAAAAATGGAAAGTCAAAAACGGGAAATGTTGACTGGGCGACGAAAGTGGGCGATGAAATATGAACCGTCGATCTGTAGATCAGATTGATGGTGGAGATTAGTTGGATGCTACACCATAGCCCGGTTAACTATTGGGCATCTTCGGTGAGCGATAGCCGTTGGATAGGTGGCCTTAGATCGGACGGTGTACAACGATATCATGCCGGGTTTGCTGCCAAAAATTAATGCACGATGGGGGGGGGGGAGTGGTTTTCAAATAGTACACGAGACGCGTGTCGGCCAGCGTATCGAATCGCTGCCGATTGGGAAAAAACTGCCGCTGCCCAAAGGCGGTGCGATGAATACCGCATGGTTTTTGGACAGGTGAGTGGAATGCGAGGACCACCGGGGAGACGGACTCCGCACCGTCGATCTGCAGATTAGATCGATGGTAGAGAAATTTTTGAACATCGGACCGGCGGAGGTATAAAATATAATAAAACTGACGAATTTTAATATATAACCAAGGTGTTAAACTTTGGCCAAGAAATATTTTATTTGAAGCAGATAGGCGCCCGTCTGCGGGGCCGAAGGTTAAATGAAGGGTAGTGTGACCGAGGGCTTATGGAGGAAGGGGCTAAAGGCGATTGGGCGACGCGATAAGCACTTAAAGGACTAGCGCTCGGTCCTGGCAGTTGGGCGTATGGAGGGGGGGTTAAAATCTTAGCCCAAAGGGGCTTAAGTTCACAATACATAAAAAATATGACTTTTATGGATTTTTGATGATTTTCAAAGGTTTAGAGGGGTTTTGATAAGGCAAAGAAGGACTCTTTAAACCTTATCAAGGGGATTCTGAAGAAGGGGAAAAGGGAAAAATATGAAAATGAGGGATTTTCATGGGAAATGGAGGGATAAAACTGAGGTTATTTTTGGAAGAAGGGGAAGGGGAAAAGGTGTTTGCAGCAGTATGCTTCCCTTGGAATCAGCAGGATTTCAGAAGGGGGAAAAGACATAGTAGTGAAGATTGGGACAAAGGCAGGAGGCCTTCAAGATTCTTCAAGAGCCAACAGTTTTTAGCAATGAAATTTTTTCCTTGAAGGCTCAAAAGTCTTAGCCACCTTTTGCTATAACAAATTTTATAGGTGGCTAACATGCGTAAATTAGGAAGCCAACAAAGAAGCTATTTTCGATGTGATATTGGAAGCAAAACCATTCTTGGTGATAAAATTGACATTATTTCTAACACTGTTCCTGATGCTAAACCTTACACTATTTATGTCGCTACTTTTGGTGCTATTTCTGGCACTGAATTGAAGATGCCATTTTGCATCGAGTTTGTTGTCACCAATTGAAGAAAATTTGTAGTCCCAAAAAAATTATTTTTGGTGCTATTTCCAACGCTACTGTCCTGTTTTGTTGTAGTGAAAAAATATGAAATTTTATTAAGGTGCTAATACATCCATTCAAAATCATTCAAAATTATTCAAGTAGATCATCTAGGTTTCCTGCTCTAGGATGTGTATATATTATAACCTTGCAATGAAGGAAGGGCCTTTGGCTTTAGAGGGGTAATTTGAAGATTTGTTTTGCGTAAAATTGAGAGATTGTGTTGGTTCTACTGAATGACCAAAATTTTTTGCAATTAATTTTGTTTTCATGATTAATTGCAGAGAAGATTGTTTTTTATGATGGATTATGTGAACTATCACATTGTATAATGATCCATAAGTATTTTGTGAGGATATATATTTTTTGAAATGCTACTTTGTAGGTAAATGTTGATAATTTCCTAGTAGTTAACCTATTTTTCTTTCAATAACCGATATGGATGGGTGCACTACTTAGTAATGAATAGATAACGTAGGAACTATGACACTGTTGTATACGTAACATGTACAAAGGCTTATCTATGTAACGTTGGAAATATTGATAACACCTACATTATTTTCATTTAACTTAATACTAATATATATAACATGTACAAATTTTTATGTATGTAACATTGGAAATATTGATAGTGTATGATTTCCTCCCTTTCCTTAATACTAAGAGTAATTTATGATACTACAAGGAGGTAGAAATCATAATATAGAAGATCTAAATTATATTTTAGTCCTTATTAAAACAAGGATGAAAATAACCATTGATAAAATAAAACGCAATTGTCACTAGCTACATAGAAAAATTAGGGATTGAAATTTTCCAAAACAACATGAATACAAATCCCCAATTATAAAATATGAGTCACTCCTAGAAACTACATAGTGAAACTGGGTATTGTATAATCCTGAAATGTCATAGGTTGTAAGAAGCTATCATCTTTGTGACACTAAACACTTTGTCTTAAAGTTTGATGCATGGATTCATATTAGAACTCAGATTTAAAATATATATAACCATTCCGGATATAATTCAATTACCCTCTTGCTATAAGTCAAGCCCTTTTTGATCACTACAAACCCTATTTTTGCCTAGTATAACCTTTCTTTTTTTGTAAATATTGAGAGTGAAATGACGAAAACAAGGACCATTAGGTAAATGCTGTTGCCTATAAAAAATTCATTGTTTTAATGCACTAGAGGAATATTAATCTGTAATATTGTCACTAATTACGAATTATAAAGGAAGGTCATGTAGCCTACAGAAGTTCATGTTACCTAATTCCATGGTTAGCATATGTGCGTGCCTATAGAATTGAAATCCAAACATGTGTTATTTTCTTGACATCGTCAATAAGCCCACTATCCAATTCAGTTATTGAAAAAGGAACAAAAGGAATTTAACCTCAATGGAAAGGATTTCACCAAATTGCAGACCTATGTAACAAACTTGCCAACATTTGTACCTGATTATTAGATCCAGATTAGGGAAATTGTGCTCATTCTAAAAACCAAAATCATGTTAGTTTTGATCACTTTTTTTTTGTTGGTTTAGAGTTATGAATATGGACCATATGTATATTAGAATGTATGTTGTAAAATATATAAATAATAATAGTCTCTATAAATGTGGTTATCAAACTTATTTTCATCTAGTATTATTTGTAAAGTAGATCATGAAAGATCATTGGGAATCTCTGCAAGTGATGTAATCTCAAGATTGTAATATGAATCTACTATTCATATTTCTTTTATATACATATATGTGTTATTTTTGTTTGATTTAAAGCTTATCTTAAGCAAGTCCATTAGTTGGAAAGGGCCCATCGATCTAGTCTCACTGCGTTTCGTGCAACAGGTCAATTTGGGCATCAATCCCAAGACTTGGTCAAATTGGGCATCGTTCCCCAAGACCAATGAATAGGGTCTATCATCACCTAATTCAGTTTCTATCCGCCCTAAGAGAAGTCATTCCATTGATGGATTCAATTGTGATATTTCCAAGGTTTTAAGGATAGATTATATGACCCATTTACTCATAAACGCTCCTTTGCATGGGCCTAACTGCATTGTAGTGCACCTACCTCCATGAAAATGTGCACTACAGTGCACTTCCTGACACTCAAGGGTGAGTTGGTCTCTTGGGAGCGAAATCATCATTGTTCTGGGAATATCCACATGTTCAGTGCTTTCTAGAAGAGCTCATAAGTGTCATACATCGAATACAAGTGTTAATCCATCACCTCTGAACTTGGAAACATGTCTCACCTATTATTAGAAATCCATTCAATTCCATTTATTCAGAAACTACCTTCAATTTTCCTATAAATTGATCACTCCTCTAAGTGCTAGGGAGGGAGAAATTTGTGTAATTTTATGCTATTGGATTCTCAACTGATGAGAGATCGAAGTATTGTTATGCTACTGAGATGATGCTCGGTGTCATGAGGATGGAATGAAGTTGGAGTAGGTTGACGATGAATCGATCTATTGGTTGTAATCTTATCCTCCTACCTTCTTTATAAAGATATCTGCTCATTTTCTCATATGTATGATTATATATTGGGAATTGCATTCTCAATTGTGTATGTATTCTCAGATATAATCGATTCAATTTGGTTAAGATAAGTAGATAATTCTATATTTGTATGTTGTTTTTTGTTCTCTATATTTTATTGCAGTTATCGATCTAACACCTTTAATTGGATTGAGAGCGATGGAAACAACAACAGGTGGAGAAAGAGAGAAAAAGGATCATAAGTACGTTTCTTTCCTTTCTCTATATCTATTTGTCTTGAATAAAAGAATAGTTGTCTTTACTCTATTTTTCTGAGTGAAGGTACACCACACTCAGGGAATCTAGTTTATCCATAGATTCGAATTCCATATAACAAATTGGCGGCTCTACTGGGGATAAATCCTTGATTCCTAGTGTTTCTTTCTCTGTTTACCATCATCATTAGTCTCTACATTGTTTTATCAGTCATTGGAATGAACAATTTTCCTTAGAAGTGTGTTTAAGCTGCTTGTTTTCAAAACTTAGTTGCGCCCAATGCACTATTGGTCAAGGTACAATGCACTGAAATGCACTGTCTTCCTTTCATCCGTACACTGCAATGCACTGTCTGCCCTTACAGGGTGCATTGCCCCCTCATCCAGAAAAATTCCATCAAAATTTTTCTATGCATTCAGTTTCAGCCAATTGTCTATTGTATTCTAAGATGTCTAATTTCTCTTAGATACCAGTAACATCACTCATTCTTCCTCCTTTGAAAATTTATTTGTTAAATGTTTCATTTTCTTTTTTCTTTATCATTGGAAAATTAAATTCAAAGTTATCAATTTTTGCATTATATCAATTATGTTTTTGAAAAGGAAATTTGTGTTTCATTCCTCATTTCCTATAGGAAAATTGTCATTTCATTCTTAATTTTCCTAAGAGGAATTTTTGTTTCATTCCTTGTTTCTCAAAAGAAAACATTTGTTTGATTGATTTTTGCATCTAGTTTATTTTTACTCATTCACATTAAAGGAAACTGAAAGGAAAAACATGCATGTGCATCTAAATATTGTGTGTGTTACATAGCTACATATTAGGGAAATCTCCATTTTTGTTCTCTTTGTTGTATGCTCAAAATCTAATTGATCTTTCCCCTTTGTAGCTAGGATTTTCATTGAAAAGCTCAACTGAAATGTTTTCTTCTCATTTAGTTTTCATTTTAGTAATTTCCCGTTACATCAGGCGGTGAACCTCAAAGATAAAATTTTAAACAAGATCAACATAAAATTTATTTCAATCAACCTAAGAAAGCATTGTAACATTAACAATAACACTTAGAAGGTCTAGGCTAGAGACGTGTTTTGGTGTCGTTAAACATAGCATATGATGTTAACTTTTCTTCGATACATTCTGAGTGTGAAATCCCACTCCACATACGTAATTATATCGAGCTCGTCCAGGTAATTTTGGTTATATAGGGCATTTTTCTAGTACGAAAAGTATAAGGGGGTGCTCTCACTATGCGATTTTCTCATTAGGAAACACTAATACGAACATGGGCCTCCACGTACCTTCGGGTATATTTCGAAGGACAACTTTAGGTTGCTTACCATCAATAGATAACTCAGTCGGCTACCCTGTAACTTCTAATACACCAAACATAGAATTCAGTGATATTTCCTTCCCGTACTTCTTGATTTGCTAGGTTTTCTGCAGTTCACAATTACTTGATAAACCTTTTGCCTAGTATTAACCTTTTATTTGTTTATTTATTTTTGCAATAAAATCAATCAGTCATTGTGGAAGAAGAACATCACTTTCCCCGTCGTTTGCGTAGAATAACACTTATAACACCTTTACCACCAGAAGTTATTTCTAGTCAGTGAAGGCAACATCGTTCTACCGAAACTAGTACAATCAATAACTATGGTGCATCATCTTCATCACATCTGCTAGAGTAATCTCGAGTCATTTCTACACATCATGGTTTATCTACTATCATTGAAACGGAGCCCTCACAACTACTTGTGGACACTACACATCCAATTAGTGAGACCATGCCTCTAGAACCCGACGTTGTTCAACTGAAATTTGATTTGGATCCCATCATTATTTTACTAAAACACCTAGATCCTGAAGTCAAAAAATTGGAAGTTGTTCCTGTATCATTCACTCCTTAGTCAATCATAGCCATTAAGTCTTCCCTTTCGCACAGTCAACCACATGAAATATTTCTCGGTCCTAATGATGAAATTCTTCCACTTGGTTTGATTTCGATTGAGGAAGAACCTCAACAAGGAACATGCCCCTCAATTCTAACTCATTTTGAGTAAGGGATCTATCTTTACGAGTCAGCAATTGGTGGAATCAACCCTACAAATTCTAATCTTGTAGTCTTTAATCATACGGGCTATGTGCCACAATTAGAAGCCAAATTAGAATTCTTGATCCAAGTAAATTTTTTCAATCACCTCATTCATCATACTGTTATTGATGGGAGAGAATCTACTTGTATTATGTCTCTAAACTGCTGGAAGTCACTTGGCTCACCTCTCTTATGGCAACTACCTACAAAGTTGAAAGCTTTTGACAATCGTACATATAAGCCTTGCGGTATCATCAATAAATTGCATGTCGAACTAGGGGGGAAAATGTAACTATTGAAGTTGAATTCGCTGACATACCACTTGACTACAAAATTTTACTTGGAAGGCCGTTGGTTTACGCTATGACTGCAATCGTCTCTACTTACTTTAAAATGTTCACCTTCCCTCAAAAGGGCATTATCACAGTCATAAATCAACTCTCCTTCTTTGCCTCTAGTTCCCAGGTATATGGAATCATTCTGTTAGTTCACGCACCCTAGCTAGCACTTCAAAACTTTGGTGAAGGGATCTTAAAGGATTCTTCCCTAATGGGCACCTTTGCATTACCATCACTTGCCACGTCGACAAAAATTGCAATAATAGAGACCTGTTGCATGATATATTCCACTTCATCTAACTTAAGGAAGATTACTAATGATTTTGAAGCTGATATGCTACATGAATTTCTTCTGCCAAGCCCAATTGAGCTGGCATAGCATTAAATTTACTTGGCTTGGGTGGCGCATCATGATTCATCGTCACCGATTGTTTGGGTCGATCATTCATTATATTTTGGTACTCCATCTGATCTTTTTTTATCCACTTTCTTAACTGATGAGACCATTGTAGAATCCATTATGTTAGAAGGAGAACCATGTGAAGGTCATCATCATCGTTCCCATCTTCAGGATTATGAAGAAGGTAATATTATTGAACTATATCACCCCACGATCTCTACTTTATTTTGGAATTCTATTACAATTAATTCCATCTAATCCGAGTGAAACTTATCAAATATTCAAGAAACCATTTCTATCAATATTTTGACCAAACCTGAAGTTTTAGAAAACATTCATGTTAGCGTGTCTTTTTCTTCATCCGAACTCGAAATTTATCACTCTATATTTTGTGAATTTCGAGATATATTTTCTTAGTATTATGAGGAAATTATAGGCATAGATTCTATTATCGCTGAACACATAATTTAAATGTACCCTGATGTTAGAGCGATATGTCAACATCTTCGTCATGTTCATCCGAAGAAGGTTGCTGCCATTAAAGTGTAAGTTGAATTTTTTTTGCGTGCTGGTTTCATTTACCCTGTTCCACTTACTAATTGGGTTTCCAAGATTGTTCCTGTCATGAAGAAACAAGGGAAAATCAGAGTGTCCGTCGATTATAACGATGTCAATATTGCTTGTCCAAAGGACAACCATCCTACTCCATTTATCGACCAAATTATCGATGAATGTGTCGGGTGTGATATATTTTCATTCATGGATGGATTCTCTAGTTACAATCAATTCAATATCCACCCAAAGGACCAATATAAGACAACAGTCATCTGTCCCTGGGGCACATTCACTTATTTTAAACTCTCGTTTGGTTAAAATAACGTTGGAGACACATTTCCGAGAGAAATGGATTATTCTTTCAATGACATTAAGCACATTGTTCAACCTTGTCTAGATGATGTACCCACACATTCACAAAAACAGACTGATCACCCGACACATCTGAGAGCTATAGTTTTATGTTACGGACACTACAAGGTATGCCTAGATATAGACAAATGTTTCATTAGGGGAATTCTGAGGTCTAAAATGGGCCTCCTAAGGAAATTGTAAAATAATAGTGGAAATAATCAAATAAGATTTGATGACATCATCAAATTTTAGAGAGAAAACAGAAAAGACTACTTTTTCAACTAATATTTTCAACTTACCTCCCAAAGATTTTACTCAAATTTTTAGTGGGAGCACTCATTGGATGCAATAATTAATTCCTCATCCAATGAGTACCCATGTTGCATACTTTCGAAGGACCCTGCTACATGAAAAATGAGAAATACATGAAAAACGTGATTGCAATCACTTTTTTTCATGTATTTCTCATTTTTTGCATAGCAGGGTCCATTGAAAGTATGCAACATGGGTACTACTTGGATGATGAATTAAATTTTGCATCCAATGAGTACTCCTGCTCCAAATTTGAGTAAACATTTCGGGACATAAGTTGAAAATATGAGTTGAAAAAGTAGCTTTCTTAGTTTATTATTTTTTAATCTTTTTACCCTTTTACTTAAAAAATGGTGAATCATCCCCCATGGTTGGCATCATCATATTGAACCCTATTGGTTCTTATAAAGTATATTTTGGTTCCACATTTTTCTTAGGTGGCCCATTTTAGACCTGAAAATTCCCCTAATGGTTTTGTGTTGGTTTTGGTCTCTTGCTTGGATTTTTCATTTCAAAAGATTGAATTCGAATCAACCCACTGAAGCTCTAGGCCATTCTTGATTTTCCTGCACCATCAGACTTACCTCAATTACAGAAACTTCAAGGAAAGGCTAAATTCCTAAGGAGGTTCATACCCAACTATGTTGAAATGGCTAAAGGATTTACACGTCTCTTGAAAAAGAGGATTCCCTTCTAATGGGATAAGGTTTCGCAAGATTATTTTTCTTCTATTAAAGATAACTTGATCCGAGCATCATTAATGTATCCCCCCAATTTTCAAAGTGACTATTTTGTATATATCGTCGCAGTATATATGACCATTGTTATGGTTTTGGTCCAAGAAGAATATGGGATATAAAATATGGTATATTATTTGAGTCATAATATAAATGATACATAAGTTAAGTATTCATACATTGAAAAGCTCGCCTTGGCAGCCATTCAGGCTATCCAAATATTTCACCATTATATCCTGCTCTGGAAGACCACTGTCAATTCATATTGCAACCCTGTGACATGCATTCTGTCACGTCAATTGCTGGGGGGGAATATTAAAAATGGATCACCATTTTCCAGGAATTTGATATGGAATTCATCAATTACAATTCAAAGAAGTGTTTAGTTTTGGATGAGCTTGTCTATGACCTTCCATCTGATAGTACTGAAACTACATTGAAACCATCAATTACTTATGATTCTCTATTCTGATTGAGTCATTTGACCCTTGGTATGGGGATTTTATCATTTATCTCCAAACCCAAAATTTCCGGCCCAATACCTCTCGCTCACAATAGCGACGTATTCGATACTAAGCGAAATATTATTTGATCTTCCACGATGCACTTTATCATCATGGTGTCTATATGATTTTAAGGAGGTTCCTCACTCATGTAGAGGCCGAGAAAGTTCTAAATGATTGTTATGTTGGTGCTTGTGGCAGACACTTGTCTGGATACACTACCATGCAAAATATTCTCCATGCCAGTTACTTTTGGCCAACCATATTTCGCGACTACATCCTTGCGGTCAGAATTTTTCATGTGTGCCAAATATTTGATCATAAAATCTACATGCCACCAACATTAATGCATCATATCATCGTTGTGGGACCATTTTCAAAATGCGGCATTGACTTCATGACCTGCAACCCTCGTTCGCCCGATGGGCATGGTTATATTATTGTCTCAGTCAATTACTTTACCAAGTGGGTCGAAGCGATGCCTACATTCAATAACACATGTGAAATAGCTACATTATTATTTTTCAATCATGGTGTCTCATGGTTTGGTGTACCACAAGATATATTTATAGATCATGGTAAGCATTTTCACAATCACATGATGAATGGTTTGACTGCCAAATTAGGACTGTCGCATGATAATTCTACCCCTTACTATCCAAAATCAAATGGACAAGTTGAAGCCATTAACAAGATACTAAAAAAAATGCTTCAACGAATGATAGGAGTTAACAAACTAAATTTGGATTTAATCGTGTACTCGGCTCTATTGGCATATTGAACCTCAATGAGAAATGTAACCGGATTTAACCCCTTTTAGTTGGTGTATGGTCTAGAAGCTACCTTGTCAATCCAATGTGAAATTCCATCATTAAAACTCGCTATTGACCTGCTACCAGATAAATATAATGAAGAAGTGTGTATTTTTAACCTCATCCATCTAGATGAAACGCGTCGTGGAGCCACATTGGCCAACGAAGCACATAAGAGACGAATCAAGGCACAATATGACCAACATGTCAAGCCTCACATCTCCATAGAGGGAGACGTGGTATTAATTTATGATGAGGTAGCTGATTTGATAAGAATAGGAAAATTTGAGCCACTATGGTGTGGCCCCTACATTGTCAAAAAAGTTTTGGCTAAGGCCGCCTATGAGTTAGTTGATTATGATGGAATTCCATTGGTGCAACCTCGAAATGGGTTGTATATTAAATTTTACTATTCTTAATTGAGCATAGTAAACATTTGTATCATATTATATATATGATTTGATTTTCTTTTACTCTCTTATTTTTTTTTCTAGAGTTTTCTTGAAGTTAGTAATCCACTTTACATTTCATCGCAGAAGAGAGAATCTCTATAACCATTCATTGGGTACGTCGATGGTGCGAGTTGTAGTTCATAGAACATATCGTCTGCAGCATGGGCCATTTTCGCTCCAAGTGGCGAGTTAGTGAGTTTTCAATGGATTTTTATCGATTTATCCACAAACAATATCGATGAGTATAGTGCATTGATTGAAATTCTCTCTAATGTTTCATTTGGTATTAACTGTATCATCATTTATTTATACTCACAACTTGTTGTACTGTAGCTAACTAGTGTTTATACTATCTGAAATACAACACTACATCATTTGTTCCTTAAAGTTCAACTTTTGGAATGAAATTTTGATTACATTCAATATCAACACATTTCCAAAAATTTTAACACATTAACTAAGTCCTTAGCAAATTATGCTTTAAACAGACATTTGCAACACATGCAAAGACATATTTTCAATTCACATCACATAATTGAATAGGATTGTGCATTAAACATAGGAAAACACTGAAAAAATATATATATATAGTTTATTTTTTACAAAATTTGTGCCCAAGACACATTGGTCATCTGACCTAAAAATGTATGCAGAAAATGTCAAAATTAAACTAGTGATGCTTGTGATAATAAGCAACAGTTCTAGCTATCCTATGCAATAACCACAACCAATGGTTAGGAATTCCAATAGTATGGTGTTTCAGTCTCATAGGTGACTCTTCGATCTGGAAATATTATCCCAAGAGTCAATCCCTCTATGTGTTTCATTAGCTTAGCAAGAGTCTCGGTGAAATCTAAATCCCAAAGGACTTCTCTCCTAATAGTACTCTCTGCTACCTCATTTGTTTTCTGCTCTGGTTGACCCAATGGTCGAGCATGGCCCACATCTATGTACATAAAAACTTTATTTTTGTCCTGGGAAACATAAAAAATACAAAAACATGTAGAAACCTCAAAAATCAAAAAACATGGTCAAAACATTTTTACCTATTCCACCCCATTGAGTGCCATCTGGTAGAATCAAGTCTGGATCTCTACGGAAATCTATGCCTGCATATGGATACTAATATATGGGGATCATCTATCGTCTAAACCAGGCAAGAATGTAGTAGATAATATGATGGTCAACTGACTAGCATGTCTAGGCATCAATTCAAACCATCTTTACATCTGAGGATCTCTAGGACCGGATATACTCAGTGTAACATGATGCGAATGCATCAATGGAACCCGCAATAAAATAAGGAAATCAAGATTGATCCATAGTTTAAATTCTTCTTCCTACTACCCTTTTCTTTTTCTTTCGTCTGAAAGAGTATTGCTTCAGCCCAGTTGAATATTGTTGGTTCTAAACACTCAAGAACATACTGCATGTATGATTGGTTCCCAACATGTAGTGTCATGAAACCAACAAGCTTTGCAATACTAAAAAGGATGGTTCTAAAATGTAAATCACGCACATCACGAATATTTATTTTCCCATATTTACTTGGTTCAGTACCTGGCCAGAAATCCTAGCATATGCAATTCCTCACCATCTATCCTCTAGGAGAAGATCTCGTAAGGGAAATAGGAGAACCTCATCTCAATAATATAGTGAGAAAGTAAATATCCTCAACCAATATTGGGAGCACTTTTTCCCGAATGTGAAAATCCTGTAATACCGGATCCCATGAAAGAACTAGGAACTCCAATAGTTCCATATGCTGCCTCATCCCTGATAATCTGAAGTATTTAATCAAATCATAATCCATGAGGGATCTTACTGTACCTGGATCATTTAGGGAAATCATATCTTGTTCTTCATGTCTCTTTCTTGCCACGTAATCATAATTTTGATCTGATGAATACCTAAAAACCAACCATAAGCTTCATTAGGAACCATTTCATGCAAATGGGATAGAACATTGCAGTGCACTTGGATTTCAATTTTAGTGCACTGCAACACACTTTTCGACATTCAAGGGTGTGTTTCCCTCAAGACGTAATATATTTACCCTAAGGGGATCAATACCCTAAAAATTTACCATGAAATGCAACATAAATGATACAAAATAAACATGAGGTTCATAGCTCCAACCTGGATCAAACAACAAGAGAAATCATCCATTGAATTTGTCACAATCGATCACTGAAGTTCAGAGAAAAACTGGTTCAGAGCTCCTAATTTTCAAATGGTAACTATGGAATGGTAAAAATGAAATGGTAAAAACTCATTTTATTAGTCATTTTGATCATTTTAAAATCCTATTTAATGTTCTAACTATGGTTTTTATTCATTTTTACTATGAAATAGGTATTTTTTAATCTGTTGGATGGTTTTATGAATAGGTTTTACAACTGATACAATGAGTTTAGTGTGCACACCTATTCAAGAATTATTTGGCCACAAAGCATACTTTTATCCTATTTTTCAAGCTTTGATAAAAATGAAAAAGGAATTAAAGAACACTTTTATCTCTTTTTTGAGCTTTGATAAATGCAAAAAATGAACCCTCTAGAGTCTTCTTTTGGCTCTTTTCGGACTCTGATAATGTTTAAAGATTGCTGAGCACTTGTATTTTCGAGCTTGTAAAAGTTAATGAAATTACATCTACTCAGTATAAGTTTAACCCTTTTTGGGACTGCGATAGATTATTTCGAAAAAGGAAAACCTTAGTAAAAAATGGCTAAGAGGTTTTCTCAGGTATCATTTTATAGTTTTTCAGACCTAACTGACAAATTTAAGAAAAAGACTCATGGAGTTTTATTTTTTTCCCTTTTTTCAAATTCTATAAACATGAAAAGGGACCAAGTTTTCACTATCGTTAGACTCATTAAAACATAAAATAGTGATGAACTTGTTGATCATGTCAAGATCGAGTTTCATTGTCACTAGACCCGTTAAATAATTAAATAGAAATGGACTCACCCGATGGGTATAATTATAGATCAAGAATATGTTACCCTCCTCAATCTTGTTAAAAAATAAATAGGTACTAGTTAGCAATGACGAGGGAAGATTTGGGAATAAGAACATAACACTTTATGATAGCAGGTCACTCTTGAACATGACCCTTTCACTCCATCATTGTGACTTTTGTGTTGGGTAATATTCTTGACGGTTCATCATACCTATGTTTCATCATAACATCACTTCAGTTTTGGGTCAATGGTTCCAACTCATTTTAGTGTCGTCGATATGTTCAAGAGAGGTCATCGAGTAATTCCTCATCTTCTGCAATACTCATAAACCTTCATTTCCATGACAGTCATCCCTGAACATTACTATATCAAGTCACATTTTGTCTCCAAAATCATTACTCTCGTTTCGTGATAAAGTTGTTTCCTGTCGACATTAACTCATCATCTAGGAAGTTACCTTAGAAACATTTTTCCAATAACTTAAAGCTTGCTACATCATTGACAGGTTTCTCACTTCTGGACCTTCGACTGGCAGATTTTGTTTCACGTTCAACATAAAATCATATATTCACGCCTTGAAAATTATGCTGAGGTACATTGAGAGCCATTAACATCAATGTTGGTTTTCTCGCATTTGTTAACAACTCACATCATTGGCTGGTAATCAGACGATGTCTTCCCATGTTTGACATCAGATCATATATTCGAACGGTTAGAATTGTACTTGAATGATCGAGTGGACGAGATAAGAAGACCCCAGATATAGTTTCATCCATCTAGGTTGTTGACACATCATCCATATGATGGGTTTATATACAGATCGTCATCTGAACATGGGCCTATATCTGTAGGCATGTCTATATCAGGCAACATTACCATGTAGATTACTTTATGAATTATGTATATGTTATGATATTTTATGTGTTGAGCATGGGTATACCTCCCTCAGCAATTCATGTCCAAGATGTAAGATATCATAATATAATGTGCTCCAAATTGATGTAGGTCACCGTCTGCTTCAGATCCTACTCATCACATCGTAAAGCATCTCATCCAAATATTATTATTATTTTAACTTCATGCTTTAGGGCGGAGCTATTACAAGCCAATTTTTACATCATCCTCTAAGACATGGTAAAATTAGGCATCATCCCCCAAGACAAATGAATAGTTTCTATCATCCCCTGATTCAGCTGTTATATGCCCTAAGAGAAGTCATTCCATTGATGGCTTTAATTGTGAGATTTCCAAGGTCTGAAGTATAGTTTATATGAACCATTGATTCATCAATGCTCCTCTGCATGGGCCTAACGTCATTTTAGTGCACTTACCTCCATGAAAAGGTGCACTGCAGTGCACTTCATGACACCCAAGGGTGCATTGGTCTCCTGGGAGCGAAATCATCATTGTTTCATAAATCTCCACATGTCCAGTGCCTTCTAGAATAGCTCATAGGTTTAATAATTTGAATAAAAGTGTTCATCTATCACCTCTGAACTTGGAAACATGTCTCACATATTATTAGAAAGCCATTCAATTTCATTTATTGAGAAACTACCTTCAATTTTTCAATAAATTGAGCACTCATTTAAGTGCTAGGGAGGGAGAAATTTTTGTAATGTTATGTTGTTGGAATCTCAATTGATGAGAGCTGGAAGTAATGTTATGCTGTTGAGATGATGCTTGGTGTGATGAGGATGGAATGAAGTTGGAGAAGCTTGACGATGAATCAATCTATTAGTTGTAATCTTCTCCTCCAACTTTCTTAATAAAGATATTTGTTCATTTTCTAATATGTATGCTTATATCTTGTGAATTGCATTCTCAGTTGTGTATGCATTTTCAGATATAATCGGTTTGATTTGATTAAGATGAGTATATACTTGTATATTTATATGTTGTTCATTTTTCTCTATCTTTGATTGCAGGTATCGATCTAGCGGCTTTAGTTGGATTGACAACGACGAAAACAACGACAGAAGCAGAAATAGAGTGATAGGATCAAAAGTATTTTTATTTCCTTTCTAGACATTGTTCATAGAGAAAATAATAGTTATCTTTCTTCTGTTATTCTGAGTGAAGGAACACCACACTCAGGAATCTAGTTTATATGTAGATTATAATTTTTTATAACACTTTGTATTATACCATGTGTGATGTGTTTTAAATATAGTTTATTTCTCGTTTGAGTTATTTGATGAATCATGTGTTTATGTTTCTTCGTACTCAAATACCCTGTGAATCTCATGAATTGTTAAATCAAATTTCCACGGTTAAAATGTTATGATTGGGTTGATATAATACACATTAGTTTCAGAGACCAAAGGAGTTTGATAACTGAAGCTAACCGTACAAACGTGAAAGAACCATGGTATTAGTTACATACAAGAAGAACTATGTGTTAAAACATATGGTTATTTGCAGCTCGATTTTATATTCTTCCTTTCTCTATATAAATGATGTATTTATGTTTGCATAGGTAACATTGATCGTTGTAGGTTAGCATTCATACACTACAACATTTTGTGGTTATTGGAACTTACTAATAGTTTGATGTGAAAAACTATGATTAGATGAGGAAGGGCCCCGTATTTACACCTAGTGGTCCCTTTAGCTTAAGTATTACTCTTTCAATTACTTTCTCACGCTGAGAGAAAGATGTTGGTTGCATTGAAACTTTTCCTAGACCACTAGAATATTTTTTAAAAGAAACCTTACATTGAATATGGCTTAAATATTATGGGATTTTCCATAGACACCCTTAAGAGTAGGTACTCTGTAGAATTTGTATTTGAATGTAATATTCCTGTTTAAAGGTTTAGTAGGTGAAATTCATTGAAGGTAAGACTTGGAGGAAATCTATATGAATCTATTTGAATTATTTGTTATAACATAGGCTCCCCTTTGTCGTAGTCTTTGCAAATATAGTGTAACATATGAAAACCTAAATTCCATAATTAACAAAGTAATATTCTAAATTTGAAACAATTAAATTCAACTAACAATTTTACAATATTAACCTTTTTAATGTAGCAAGTCATCAAAATTATAATAATCTTACAACGCTTCAAAGACTACTTTGTAAACACACAAAAATAAATTTTTAAAAAATCTTAATAATATTTTACAATTCTTAAAAAATATTAATAATCTTTCACAATTCTTAAGTTTTCATAAACTAATTATATTTTTCATAAATAATGTTCATGATAATATTAAAAAAATAATATAATTTTAAATAATATTTTACTTAATATTATATATATAATTTTTTGAAAAAATAAATAATTAAAAATAATAATAATAATAATAATTAAAATTTAAGAGAAAGAAATCTGAAGCAAAGCTCTGCACCAGGCCAACCGCCATGACCTAGGGTTTGGAGGTTTCAGTGTAGGTTGCCCCGGGAAGACCTCTCTCCTAGCTCTCTAGGATGCGATCATACTCTTGGCAAGCCTTGAGACTCACCTATGACAGAAACCAGTGGGGGGACTACTTCTCTACCCATCACATGTCAGTCTCCCATAGGGTCGGCGACAGGGGCTGACATCGACAGTCAAAAAAACTCTCAACATCCTCATGACACAACATGGGTGACTCCCATATCACAATAGATATCTACACCTAGAGCAAAAGAAAAAAATATCAAATCAACCACATGAATTCTGAAGGATACCAAAAGAACCATGATCGAGCTCCCTATGCATCGCATCAATGAAAGAATACAGTTCATGAAGGATCACGCCTTGATCGACAATTTCATTGGCTTTTTTCCCACTAAAAAAGTCCTCTGAGGATGGATAGCTTCCAAATGGAAGCCCAAGGGACACATTGACCTTAAGCTATGCACCAAAGGCTTCTTCAATGTGATCTTCACCTGTATTGAAGAAAAAAATAGAATCATGGATGGAGGACCATACTTCTTCAACTTGGCAGGCTTATACCTTTTCCATTGGGATGAGCGCTTCAACCCAGGAAAATAAGATCTCACATGGGAATCGGTCTGGATTGGGCTCTATTCCCTCCCCCGATACAACTAGGATGAGCTTACCCTAAGGGACATAGGTAATTCCCTAGGAGAATTTGTCAAAACTGTGAAGGAAACAAAGATCATCCGATACGCAACATACACACAAATCTGCATCTACATGAACATAGTAGAGTCACTCCATGGCAAGGTAAGCCTATTGCATGATGATTTGGAATGGATACAAAATATAGATTATGAACATGTTACTTTCAAATGTCGTAGGTGTCATCAACATGGGCACCTATTTAGAGGCTGCCCCCTAAACCAAAAAGGGGGAGCCAAAAATGAAACAAATGACCAAGCTACAGAAGGATTTACGAAAGTAGCTAGCAATTAAAGGCACGACAAGAGAACCAACCCTAACCAGAACAAAAAATTCCCTATGACCAGCAAGAGCTTCGCATCCCTAAAACATCTGAGCGAAAATGAGAACAAACCTGCCAAAGAGGCAAGTCGAACCTCGCAAGAGCAGCCCCAGACCTAAAAGAAACAATAGGACAAGAGCCAACCGGAAGAATTTATGAAACCCCAAACCCCCATCCATGTAGGGGACAAATTTGCATCGAAGGGCAAAGAACAAGTGTTGGATCCAATCCCAAAAGCCATGGAGGAAGATCCAGAGATCATAGACCTTGAGGGCCTGGACCTCTTAAGGTTAAAGGATGCATGCAATAAGAAGGACTTGCTCTCAATACAGGAGCAGCAGATCCTGAAGCTGGAATTAATCCTCACTCGAGCACAACATCTCCCTTCATTAAAGAATCCCGCAAAAGAGGCTGGAAAACAATGGTGAAAATAATAGTACAACTGGGCAAAGAGATGGTGGAATCTAAGAGATTCCCCAAGTTAACCTGATTCTATGCATACTATCGCAAGCCCCCTCAATGAACATCATCTCATGAAATATAATAGGGCTCAATAGCTCCACCAAGCACAGGATCATCAAGAAAATAATCATTGAGGAACACCATGCAATTTTCTACATGCAAGAAACCAAATGCTCCAGCTCCACTCTAGAAACAATCTTCAAAAGGATATGGAAAGGATGGAAAAAAATAGCTGTTGATTTCAATGGCACTTTTGGAGGATTGGCGATCATCTGGAACCCACTCATCATCACCCTAATGAACTATCATGCCAATAGGCACTTCATTCAAGCTAAATTTTGCTTGATTGGAATTTCTATCCATGACTTGCTAACGAATTTCTAATTTCCCCAAAATCTCCACCAGAAATTTCAGCATATGGATAACATTGCTAAACTCAATAATTAGAGATCTCTTCCACTCTGGCTACTTGTAGGAGATTTCAACATGATAACAAATCTACAAGAAAAGAAGGGTGGAAGGCAACATCTAGACATGGACAACAATGGATTCAAGAACATTATATAAGGCAAGCACCTCATAGTTATACAAACTTCCAATGGCATATTCACCTGGATAAATATAAGAGGTCTCACCCATAAAATTGCCTCCAGACTATACCAGTTCCTCATCATGAAAGACTTCTTACAGCTCAGGGGTGACCTTGTAGCCACCATTATTCTAGCTGCAAGCTTCGATCACTGGCTGATACATATACAATGGTTAAGACCAAGTATGGTTGTGCCCAAACCATTCTACTTCAAACACTCTTGGATCAAACATCCAGGGCTCAAAGAAATTGTCTCAGATTGGTGGACCTCCATTTCGCCACCTGAGGGATCAAAAATCCATCAATTTGAGACAAAGCTAAAATTGATCAAAGGGAAACTAGAGGAGTGGAATAAAACCACCTTCGGAAATATCTTCAAAGATCAAAGAGAGCTGGTAGAGAAAATGAAGAATCTTCAACAAACAATCATCTCGGAACGCTGCTTGGTAGATTCAAAGAACAAAGAGAAACATCTTACAACCCATATGGAAGAGAGAACAAGCCAGGAAGAGATCGTATGGAAACAAAATTCTAGGAGCTGTTGGCTCAAAGACAAAGAAATAAACACAAAATTCTTCCACCACTCCACCATTCAGCATAGGATGCATAATAGAATCATAGTTCTCAAAAATCAAAATGAAGATCATCTGGAAAAGCATGAGGATATCACAAAGGAGATGCACAACTACTTCAAGGACATTCTATATGAACCCAATCATCAGAGGCACGAGGCGATAGGGAAAATAACCCAACATATCCTTAAATTGGTCACGAAATAACACAATAGGATGCTTCTCAAAGCCGACACTCTAGCTAAGGTGGAAGAAGTTGTCTTTCAATTAAAGGAAGGGAAAGCTCCTGGCACTGGAAGATTCACCACCAGATTCTTCCACTTCTTCTGGGAAATCATCAAAGAAGAGGTTTGGGGTGTCGTTGAGGAATCGTGCACCACTCACTGGCTCCTTCCGGCTCTCAATGCCACCTTCCTCACTCTCATACCAAAAGAATAAAATCCTACTATGCCAAGTAAGCACAGAACCATATCACTCTGCAATGTCATCTAGAAGATAATTTCTAAATTTATTTCTAGTAGACAGAAGCAACTCCTTCCCCTGATTATCTCGCCAGAGAAAATGGGCTATGTAGAAGGACGAAAAATCCTAGATGGAATCATTTTAACCCACGAGCTCATACATTCTCTAAAAACCACCAAAGAGCCTAGTATGCTCCTCAAAATTCATCTATCCAAGGCCCTCGACAAACTCAGTTGGGACTACATAAAACATGCCCTCCTTGACTTTGGCTTCAGCCACACCTGGGTCAGATGGATTATGAGCCTTAGAACCTCCCCTTTTCTTTCCATCATGTTCAATGGCATACCCTTAGCAACCTTCAATCCCTAAATAGGTATTAGACAAGGAGATCCCCTCTTGCCATTCATTTTCATTTTCATGGATGAAGGGCTAGGTCATCTGCTCAAAAGCTCTATCCATTCAGGCACTCTGCAAGGCCAACGCCTCCACAATATTCCTCGCCAGTTCTCATAAAAAATTTGTGGACGATAATATGACCATGGGACACCCCTCAGTCTAGGAAGCCCACTCCGTCAAATCTCTGCTAGGTTGTTTCTCAGAAGCTTCTAGTACAGAGGTTAACCCTCAAAAATATAAAATCTTCTTCTTCCATACTCCCCCTATCAATCAGCACAACATCGCTCACATTCTAGGCTTCTCCATAGCCTCCTTTCCCTCCAAATAACTTGGTGCCCCTCTCACTGCCACTGCCATTAATCATTCCTCTTGGCGAGCACTGCTGGACAAAATGGAAACCAGGTTATCAAACCAGACTCATCGCTCTCTCAATATAGTGGGACGCACGGTTCTTATCAAAGTTGTACTTTAGTCTCTCTCCATCTACGTCTTCTCGGTGCTCGCAACCCTTAAATGGGTCCTCAAGGCCATGTGCAAACCTCAAAGGAATTTCCTATGGGGAGGAACCAAAGAGAAAAATAATTGGGCTTTAGTCAACATGAAAGAAGTATGCATGCCAAAATTTCATGGAGGGCTAGGTCTATAAGACCTAGAGCACATCAACGATATTATGGGAGCCAGTATATAGTGGAAATGGGTCTCCATCCCTCAGACACCTTGGGCTAACCTATGGGAAGACAAATATGATAGCACTTGACCCAATGGGGACCTCATCAGATTCAATATAGAACCAAGAGTATCCCAAATATGGAAAGCTACTAACAACCAAAAATAGTTGATTCAATCCAATAGCTTCTAGGAGATGTGTAGTGGTACACAGGCTATATTTTGAGAGGATTCCTACCAGCAACTACCCTGTCTCTCGTCAATATTTCCTAGACCCTTGTGGAGCACAATATTACAAGAAAGGTGGCAGAAATGTGTATAGGATTTTTGGACGAATGATAGAACTAAGGGTTATAGAAACTGGATTCAAACTGATATATGGCAAGAAGACTGGAACAATGAAAATTGTAAAGACATTTGGGAGGAGCTAATAACCAAAATAAAAATTAGAGCCCATCAAGGACCTGACATCATTTGTTGGGGTCACACACCAAGTGGAAACTACTCCACTAAGGAAGCCTACAACCTCTTACAATAGTAGAACCTAGATCCATCCAATCTTATCTGGAAAAAGATATGCATTACCAAGCTCTGGCTAAATGTAGCCACATTTTTATGGTTGCTCAATAAACGATGCATTCTCACATGGGATAATCTATTGAAGAGAGGGTTTGTATGCCCCTCAAGATTCCCTCTATGCCAGCAGAACTTTGAAACCACCGACCATTTGTTGGACCTATTCCCTACCAACAATGCCCTATGTGACAGGATCGCAATCCTATGCAATCGCAGCAACAGAGAAAGGGGAAACATCATCAAAACTATCAGCAAATGGGAGGAAAACCCTTACTCCAAAAACATTCTGAATAGACTCTGATAGATACTTCTAGGCCTCCTGATCTAGAGCATATGGAAATTAAGGAACAATAGGATATTTAAAGATAAGGTTTCCAACCATAAGAAAATCTAGGCAACGATACATGACAATCTCACTGAAACCTTGGCCATCACACCATGGAATAAGGAAGATCTCCCCACCTCTATTGCGGAGCGTAACATATGGAGCAACTCGCATATGAGCATAAATACTCCCGTGGAAAAGCCCCCAAGGAATGCTACATGATTCACAACTCCTGATTAATGGAATCCACCCCCAAATGGATACTTCAAATGTAACTTTGATGATGCATCCAAAGGCAACACCAGCAATGTAGGATTTGGAGGTATCTTCAGGAACTCCCAGGGTGAACCCCTTCTTATCTACTATGGCAATATTAGCCCCTAATTTTCTCTATGAATATTAGCCCCTAATTTTCCTTGTTCACAAATGATCATTATGGCAGCCACAAGAATTCTCCATGGATCGACCTCCACAAAGGTATCCACCAGCTGGAGGCTTGTCAATAGGCTCCAACTCATGGAATAGTTTATACAAAATCACAGGGCTATAACCTTCCACCATGTGCGCAGGAAAGCAAACACTGTTGCAGACCTCCTCACGAATAAGGGCATGCAAAGTCACAGAGTGTTACATTACTCCAATCTCTCCAAGATTGTGGATGAATCTATAAGAAGAGATTTCCAAACTCTAATCCAAAAATACCTTCTCTCCCTAAATGCGGGAGACAATAGAAGCACGCTTGAACATAGTGTCTCTCGCGCTCGAGAGGATGAATATCTATAGCGCAAGCCTTCGTACAACGTGGATCCTCACTCCTACAACCATTTGCATGAGATGAAAGAGACGGGGTACCATGATGACACGCAAAGACAACATCACCGCCTCATGAGCACCACTCTGCCGCAATCTCTTGAATAATCAACTGGACGGATATGACGTGCGGGAATAACTCTACGCACATGCCTACTCATGAAATTAGTTACATAGTGCAGTTGTGAATGAAGCATAACAATGCTTAGCATCTTCACATGTGTCACAACCCTACAAAAACAAAGGACCTGCAGCATAGAGCCAGTCACAGTCTACTCCTTCTGGTATTTTTGATTCATCCCCTGCCCTCGTGCGTGCCCATTTGGCCGTGCAACCTCCCCCCTAGTGTTGTGCTATGCAGAATCCACTGGGTTGCGTACTCCTCTGACGGTGTGGCTCTCCTTGGCTCCACCTACCTTACTAGTTTCATGAGCCTGTGTGCCCCCACTATCCTGTGCCTCTTACTGCGGACCCTCCTTGAACACACCTCCTTGTCCCGTAACTCCTCGTTGCACACCTCCCGTCTTGGGTCAGGGCTCCTCCTCACCTCATCTCAGACCCCCGTCTTCTCCTTGCCTCATCTGACCATGACCCCTAGCTACGCCAACGCACCATCCGATGGGGACATAGATGTATGCTATGTGGTCACTACCACCAAGGGTCAGATAATCGCTTGGAATCTGTTGAAGGCTCCTCCTCGGACAATCACATTAGAGAAGACCCCTAGAATCCCAAACTCGACCAGGAGGAGGAGACCCCCACCCATGTAACTCAGAGAGGAAGCTGTGGACCACGAAAGTCAACCATTGCATAATAGGAGCACCCCTTGCCCTGCAAGACTGAGCCTCTCCCAGCATCGGAGGATGAAGGGGATGACACAGATGTCTGGATAATGGACTCAGAAGGTACCTGGACGCGAGTCCGGGATGCCGAGTACCCAGTAGCTCCCATCCTCTGCGAACTCGCTTCTAGGCCTCTGCGTCAACCTCCTGCTAAGAGGATGTCATTGCGCATGAATACGTCTATCCCATTCTGGAGGAAGATCCATACAGCGATAATGATGCAAAAAACTCATGATTGCGCAACTGCACAGTTCTTCTTAGTTTTCTGTCATGCTTGTTATTATCACAGAACTTCTAGTTTCACTGGTGTTACGACACATTATGTAATTTACTACTTAATGTCATTTTCGAGCTGGTTTCCTCCACAGAGGAATCTCCATACTTGCGCAACAAAGGTTGGGATTGGCTAAATATGGCTTACCAACCTAGCCTGTAGCATATGTACAACTCTATTTTCGAATTAATATAATTTAGACTCACTTACCAAAAAGAAAAAATTATTAAAAAAAAAAAGCCCAATAATATTAATCGTGGGTGGCTTTAGGTTGCCCTTTTTTAATATTTGAAAATCAAATTTCTATATATATATTAAAAAATTTCTATGTATATAATAAAAAGTTTATAATATTATGTAAAAGCATATCATTATTAATTTTTTTTGGAATAAAAAAAATTAAAAAATTTCCATGTATATAATAAAATATTTATAATATTATGTAAAAATATATCATTATTAATTTTTTTTTGGAATAAACAAACTTTAATTGTATTGGATCAAAATTTTAAAATAATTTTTAAAATTATAGAAATATATTTTA
This sequence comes from Pinus albicaulis, assembly GCA_034641835.2. Lineage (NCBI taxonomy): Eukaryota > Viridiplantae > Streptophyta > Pinopsida > Pinales > Pinaceae > Pinus > Pinus albicaulis. The sequence continues at coordinate 944,541,507 of CM076576.1, read as the reverse complement.
GTTTTATTAATTAAAGAGTTTAGATTCATCTTAATTCTAGATCTATCAAGGGTCAAAAAGTATCAAATCCTTTGAAATGTAAACCTCTTTTAAGGTGTTAGAGTTAAGATAGATCTAGATTGATTTAATTTTCCCTTTAAACATGCTATATTTCACATAAATATAATAGATTCTCATACCATAAGTGAATACTAAGTGAGAGTCATTTTTAATTTAATATTAATTTAATATTTAGTTTATTTTATTGTGACTAGCAAAAAAATACTTTCATCTTATTAATTTTACAAAGTTCTTCCAGATAAATAACATATATTTTCAAAAGTTGACCTCTTTAAAACGTGTGGTTCATCATCAAAATAAAAATGATGAACCACACTCATTGGTTAAAAAAAAATAAACCTAAAAAAAATGTGTAATCTATCCACCAAAGACAAAAAAAAAAAAAAAACAACTTTGTAAAAATCATAAATAAAAAAAACGAAAAAAACTTCAAAAACTATTAATTTTATTGTAATTTTAATGATATGACTCGATCAAAAATTTACACCATAAAGCATTACATCACTTCATAGCATTTTGAGAATCTATCGACCAATTTTATTGTAACTTTAATAATATGACCCGATCAAAAATTTACACCATCAAGCATTACATCACTTCATAGCATTATGACAATCTATCGACCCATATTAATCTCAAAACTTATGAGAATATATCTTATCTTCATAGCTCAGATAACTGCTGGGAACTAGGGCAATTTGTCGTTAAACAATCCAGCGCACTTCGACTTTTTCCAAACTTAAACCTGCGAATGTGCCATTATTTGCCATGATTACTTATTTACCTCTTTGATATGTCAGTTCCTCCACCGCATCTGGCGGCTGTACGCGGCCGCTCACTAAAAATAGAGAGGAATAATGTATGAATAATAGCGATACGCCAGTGACTGTTGTGGAAAGAAAGATAGGTGCACAGTAGACAGAGGCTTCGCCCAGGCTGCACTCTGAATCGTTATCTTTTAATTTAAATGACTTTTGCCACAACCCAGGCTTTACCACTGTTGCACCCCAGCTTTTAATTTATATGGCTTTCGCCACAGCCCTTGCTTTAACACTGTTGCACTGCCAGAATTTAAAAATATGGGTTAATTAGGCATATTCCCCCAACGTCAAGTCTCACTTTTCAGCACACTTCTACCCATCTGTCTCCTTATTATTATGTTCCCCATAAATAAAGCTACTTTTTCACCACTAAATCCCGGCAATTTCCATCTCTGCCTCAATAATATATATTTGGCGTTTATTATATAGTTGTGAATGCTAATAGCTGCGCAACGCCTGGTAGGTGCCCACTTGAACATTCCTTCAAATTTTCCTATAAATTCTGTCGTGATGGTTCCTCTTTCTTGCCATTCCATCAAATTGAATGGTATAGAATTCATTTGCATCTCCATGTTACACATTGGTTCATATTGACATATTACACACCTTGTGATTTTGTTTTTGATTTGCCTCCTGAAAATGGGTGTGCTGGCCCTTCTATCAAGCTGGATGGATGCTGCCACTACACCCAGGCGCAAGAAACTTAAGCAATTTCAGGTAAATGGCGTTTGATTATTTTCATATATATAGAGTTCTGATTGTTACCATGGTCCATAAATAATTAGCTATGGCTTCTGTATCTCATCATGTACAGACCGTGGAGTTGAGAGTTCGAATGGACTGTGAAGGTTGCGAGCGAAAAGTGAGGAACGCACTGACTTCCATGAAAGGTGAGAACCATTCTTCCCATTTTTACTATAAAGCTTTATATATATATATATATGTATGTATGTATGGTTTCAGAATTAGGTCAAGGGTTTAATTATGATATGAAATAATGAATGTGCAGGGGTTAGAACGGTAGAAGTGGAGAGGCAGCAGTATAAGGTAACAGTAACTGGGTACGTGGATGCCAACAAGGTGCTGAAGAGAGTGAGGGGAACGGGGAAAAGAGCAGAACTGTGGCCTTACAAACCTTACCATCTGGTTTATTATCCGTACACTGCTCAGGTGTATGACAAGAAGGCTCCTTCTGGCTATGTCCGGAACGTGGATCACACTTTCCCTAGTTATCCCCCTGGTAATAACAACGCCCATGAAACATACACTTCACTATTCAGCGACGACAATACAAGCGCTTGCACTATTATGTAATGTAAACTGCGAGCGTAAATATTGTGTAACAGTTAATTTTAGGTCTAAAACCATTCCGCAGATTAAACAATTTAAATCAGATTTATGAAAAGTATTTCAAAGCAAAGGGAAAACTGCTATTTGTTTTTCTATTTGTTCTGCACTGGGAAAGATTTAATAAGGGTAAACTTTTTACATGGTTTTTATATATTTTGTATGTAATTCTGCTTTTGTGTATGGTCGTCAAAGTTAAAGGTTTCAATACGAAGTGTGGTGGTTGTGGGAGGTATATTGGAAGTAGAGTCAGGAGATTCTGATGAACGAAATGTGATTGCACGAAATTAATCACTTACCCAATAATATAGAAATAATTTCTTGCACCAACAAAATTTTAATGCGGTATATATATATATATATATATATATATATATATATATATATATATATACACCGTGTCTTACATACTAAAACTTCAATTAAATTTAACTGTATTTGAACAGAAGCAACCGTGTGTTCAGTATTTACTTCGCAAGTTAGACCTTATGATGGAACGAAATATCATCACTTAGCGCTTTTCCCGGCTTTTCTAAAGCTGTTCCATTTCGTAAGAATTGTGTTATTTTTAAATTATATTTTAAAAAATAGAGTCGTGCAGAACTTTTAATGATAACCACTTTTAATGATAACTTTGGTTATCCCGCATGGAGCTAGCGGCGATAGACGGTCTATTATAAATCTACAAAATTAATATTAAATTCTAAAATTAATAATAAAAACCAAAAACTTATAAACCATAACATTAATATTATAAATTTTAAAATTGATACATTAAATTTAAAATTGATATTATAAATCTTAAAATTAATATTATAAGCCCTAACTCATAAAATTAATATTATCAACTCTAATTATAAACCTTAAAATTATATTCCTTAAATTAAATCTCCGTTTTATGTATTTCGTATGTAATCAAAACAACGTAAAACAACTGAAGGTTGCTTTATGTTGCCATCGATTTCCTTAGTTTCATTACGAATTTTGTGGTTGTGGGACGTATCTTGGAAGTAGAATCAGAAGATTCTAATCCAATGCCATTGCACGAAATTAATGAAATACGCAATAATATATGCATAATTTCTTACACGGACTCATTTTTAATGGGTTAATTTATATATTATAAATATAAATATTAATGCCGTATCTTACACACTAAAATTTCAAATAAATCTAACTCTATTGTAAATATAAATATTAATACCGTGTCTTGTATACTAAAATTCTAAATAAATTTGACTGAATTTGAACTGCGGCAACCTTATCTTCAGTATTTACGACGTTAATATGGAACGATATATCATCACGCATTTCCAGGCTTTTCGAAAGCTTTTCCGTTTGGTGAGAATTGTGTTATTTTAAAATTAAGTTATATTTAAAAAGATACAGTCGTGCAAAGCAGAGCTTTTAATGATACTTTTGGATCTCCTGCATGGAGCTACCAATCACTCTTACAAGAAACTTAATGAAGTGATGAAAGGCTAATCACTATTTTATTTCAAACTAGGTGAAGTTTAGACCGTTTGTCACGGCGAAACGACAGTTCAACGAGATGAAGTAGTGATAACGTGTTGTTATGGTGTGGTATGGGGTCATAGCATTAGTGGTATTGTGATGTTAACGGATGATTGTAGCTTCAAGCAGGATCACAATATTTGTGATGTTGCAAATTTAGTGAAGTGTTGTAACTTTGATGAAGTGTTACGACATCATGATGTTGTTGCAACGTCAATTGTAGCATTTCTTTATGTTCTAATGTCTGCAATAACATGCTAATAATGGAGCCTAGAAAGTTGTAACTCAAAAACAAATAGACAATTTTGCATTTTATTACCTTTAATCTAACTCAAAAAGAAATAAACAAATTTGCATTTATTACCTTTAATCTAACTCAAAAACAAATAAACAATTTTGTATTTTATTACCTTTAATTCTCTTTGTTTTCCTTTTTTTTTAAAGCCTTATATGTGTGGACACGTTTTCATATGTTACGTGCCTAAGGGGGTTTCGTAACTGGATTACCTCCCCTATGTGTGTCTGTCTTTCTCTATTGTGATCCTTCTAGATGAATGATCTCAAGGTAATTGTTAGAACCATTGCTAATGTTCTTCAAAAGGCCTCTTTAAAATTAGCTTTTTATATAGCTGGAGTCTTTTCCCATTAGCCATTAATGGATTTTTTGGTCTCATCATTGGCATAGAGCTTTCCTGGCCCATTTTCATATATAGTATCAATCTTATACGTCTTAACCATTTAGTATGGAATCTTCCTCTAAAGCCCTTGAATTTGGAATCAAACGGCTCAATCTCCAACGTGAAACTCCTTCCTCTCCTTCCTCTTTATGAAATTTTCATGCCATTTATCTCGTTGTTACTGAATGATGGATTTGTGATGCAAGTCATTCTGAAAAAACTCATCTAATTCACTCAACTCAATGAGTCATTAGTGTTGTGTTTCAAATAGATCCATGCTCTATTATAATGCAATCCTCAAAGTATTCACCTCTATGCCTATGGGCAAGATAACTTGCTTACCATAAACAAGCTCATATGTGGTGAAACCCATGGTGTTCCACCATTTGGTTCTATAGGCACACAAGGGCTCCATAAGTTTATCTACCCAATCCTCAAGGTGAGGTTGAAAAATTTTAGTCAAAATACTCTCAAGCATTTTATTTGTTCCTTCCATTTTTCTATTGGTTTGTGGGTGGTGCGTTGTAGCTATATTGTGTCTAATCTAGTAAAGCATTGTGATGGTTTCAATATGATTTGAAGTAAGCTCCTCCATCTATGATAATTTCTTAGGGTATCCCAAATATCATGAATATTTCCTTATGGAGGGATTCTTTCATAGCTTATTTTGCAACTATCGAGAGTGCATTTATTTCCATATGCTTGGTAGTATATTCTATGCAAACCAAGATGTTGGAATTCTACCAAAATGGACGGTTGATAGGTCGTATGAAATCAAGGGATGCATTTTCAAAGGGATATACTACTATTTGTGTCTGTAAAGGAATTTCATCAAAGTAAATTTGGCATCCCATCCTCTAACACCTATCACACCTTTTTACATACTCCTTGGCACAACCGAAGATGGTTGTCCAATATTACCAAAGATGGAGTACTTTTCTTCCAATACTCCTATTCGTAAATCTTTCCCCATAGGGTCCATCATGAAATCATTTTAGGATGTCATGGAGCTCATATTCCCTTACATAGGTTGAATTCTGAAGTCGAGTATAGTGTACATAAGACATTCTTCAATCGAGGAATACTTGTAATTCTATTTGAAGATTCTTTGTTTCTCCTCTAGTGGAAGGTGTGATAAAAGATTTCTTATATCCAAATGTTAGCGATATCTACAAACCATGGTGTGTTTGCAAAAAATTAAGTGACCATATTTTATCTTGCTAGTCTAACTATGATGCTAACTTTGAACTCTCATAAGAATAATAACCACCTAGTCCCTCTACCATTAGTAATAATTTTTTTTATTAAGAACTTGACTTGATGAAGATCTTGCGGGCCAAGGTATAAAAAGCTTGAGCACAAATAGAAAAGAAGAAAACCCACTAATAAATCCTTTATTAAAAATAAAGGAAATGTGTTGCAACTGCATTACAACATTTTGATTTAAAATATACCATGGTTAATTACCATGCATGGATGGGTGAAAATGTGAAGATGGGTAACACTTTAGTGAGAATTCGGGGTGGAAAACTTTTTTCCTCCATAGTTTGGCTGAACATTTGTCAAAGTTTGGCCGAACTATTCAGGAGTTCGGTTGAACTTTTGAAATTTGTTCAGCTGAACTCATTCTATTGTTTACATTGACGACGTGCTGATGGGAATGGAAAACATATTTTTTGCTGGTGATTGGAAAACCGACAAACAAAGCTCAGCCGAACTATCATTTTATAAATATATCGCCCGCAAACTATTCCGAGTTTCTTATTCACATATATCACATGCGATTGTATTTGATTTGGTGTTGTGCTCACATCTGTCCCGCATGAATTTAGCTGATTTGGTGTTGCGCTGCAGGAGTTTTATTGATTTGTGCCACACTCAGGAGGTAATTTCTTATAATTTTGTTATTTTCTGTAATTTTTTTGTTTTTTTTTTTAATTTGATTTTAATTTGATTTTTTTGTTCGCAGAGTTCTTCCACGATGTCTTCAGCGTCTTCTGTATCTTCAGGGATTGAATTAATGGCCAATTTCTGCTGCAACTTTCCAGGTATGTATGTTCCTATCCAATCTAATTAACGACCATGTTTGTAAAGAAGGATTTTCTCACTGTTTCTGCTCAGATTTACTGTTTGTAGTCGAACGTGCAACCTTACGGATTGCATTTTTACCTCTCTAGGAACATCGTGTAGCATTTTTTTCTAATTTACCGACTATACGAAGGCCAGGTTTAGCTTCTCTATCATTATCTAGATATGATGCCACTTGTCTTTCTAAATTTTCTCAATTTTCTAGAGAAAGACGCAAAAACAAACTAGCTTTTAAGAAAATAACAAATCAACTATTCGTCTCTTTTCCCCGATATTGGATTATTAAGGATTTGAAATACCTCTTTGTAAGTTGTCCCTGCCTTTGAGAAATGACAAGCTTAAGTTGTATGATGCTGACGGCTTAGAGAATATCCAATACTAGTTATGTAATCTACACTAGTCTATGTGTTCTATTCCCTATGTTAACTAGTGTAATGAGAGCTTCTAGTATCATGCAAGTGTTTACAGTGTATTCAACCTTATGGAATATGTACAACGCTTGTTAGAATAGGTAACAGCTTATGTTAGTTACGTAATCACAATACTGGGATCAATGGTCTTTCAACATGATATTATTGGTGTTATTAGAACCATATACCTCATTAAGGATCATTGCTTCTGCTAAGAATTGACTGTTCATATCTCATATTAAAAGTAGTTAAATCAAATTTACTCAGAATTTAAGCCTCTGCAGAAAAATATTTAATATTTCTAATCATAATATTTCTTGAAATTCCTTCACGATATCTATGGTTGCTCACCTTCGTTCAATATTAAAGAATATTCAATTTATTTATTGATAGCTTAGAGAATAGCTAATACTATTTATGTAATCTACACTAGTATATGTGTTTTATTCCCTGTGTTAACTAGTGTAATGAGAGCTTCTAGTATCATGCAAGTGGTTACAGTGTATTCAACCTTATAGAATATATACAACCTTTGTTAGAATAGGTCATGGTCTTACCTTAATTTCTATTCTAATTCCCTTTCCTAACTTCCTAACTTTGATTTTCATTTAATATTTCTTATATCATAATATTTCTTGAACTTCCTTCATGATATATATGGTTTCTCACCTTCGTTCAATATTGGGTAAAATGTCATGGTCATACCTTAATTTCTATTCTAATTCCCTTTCCTAACATTGATTTTCCTTTTGATCTTAGAGATAAACCCAATCATTAAATATGATAGTCATCCCTTCTAGGGAACTTAGTATGGGTTGCTTAGTGGTTTCGAACCCTTATGACGATGTGAGGTGGTGTTTCAAACATGGGAGTAACTTTTGTTTGCATGTGATGCTCACGGGCCATGGTTTATTTTGTGGGTTATAGAAGGTTTAGTTCTACCTCCTAAGATAAACTTTCTAAAAAAATTCCCTTTATTCCTTAAAGTCAAAATAGATCTATACTAAGGATTACTCTTTATATCTATTTCTACAATATAAATTCTAACGATAATTAATCACATATATGTGTTAAAGTAGAATATGAAATAAGCCCTTTTTACACGTGGCTTGGCACTTAGGTACATAGATGTGTGGGTTAGGGAATGTGGTTCACATGAAAAGTAATAGGGATGGATTTAGTGGAAACCTCTTATAAGATCACAACTCCAACAATTGTGATATTTTCCCTTCTTTCCAACTTAGTCCATCCTTCTAGAAAAATCCAATTTAATGAAGGAGATATATTCATATTGATCCGTTGATATTTGTTCACCAACAACTATTCCATTTTGGACTTTTATATCTAAAAACTATTCTCATTGAATTTATGCATCTATATCTTTAAACTACTTGAAACTATTTTATTGCACCATAGGAATCATTTCGAGAAAAACACATTAGCCATAAAAGTTTCCCATTGAACCCAAAAATGATTTGATACAAAACATAGGTTTTAACCTTATACCATGTTAATTGTTTTGAAAATAGATTCTTAATAAAATGAAAAATATTAATGTAAAACACATACATATTAACATATAATTGTGATATTTTCCCTGCTTTCCAACTTAGTCCATACTTCTAGAAATATTCCTTTTATTGAAGCAAATATATCCATAGTGATCCACTGATATTTGTTCACCAACAACTATTTCATTTTGGACTTATATATCTCAAAACTATTCTCATTGAATTTATGCATCTATACCTTTAAACTACTTGAAACTATTTTATTACAGCATAGGAATCATTTCGAGAAAAACACATTAGCCATAAAAGTTTCCCATTGAAACCAAAAGTTCAATTCGATACAAAACATACGTTTTAACCTTATATAGGTAATTGTTTCAAATAGATTCTAAATTTAAAATGAAAAATATTCAATGTAAAACACATGCGTCAACGTATATAATTTTGTGACACTTTCCCTTCTTCCAAACTTAGTGGACATCCTTTTAGAAAAATCTCTTTTAATGAAGCAGCTATATCCATAGTGATATGCATAGTGATCCATTGATATATGTTCACAAACTATTTTGGACTTTTATATCTCAAAACTATGCTCGTTGAATTTATACATCTATATTTTTAAACTACTTGAAACTATTTTATTACACCATAGGATTCATTTTGATATATCTCCCATTTTAATGGGGTGTATCACATTTCGAGAAAAACAAATTAGCCATAAAAAAATTCCATTGAAACCAAAATTAGTTTGATACAAAACATCTAGGTTTTAACCTTATATATAGTTAATGTTTCAAATAATTTTTTAATAAAATGAAAAATATTTGATGAAAACACATGCGTTAACATATAATTGTGATATTTTCCCTTCTTTCCAACTTAGTGGACATCCTTCTAGAAAAATCCCTTTTAATGAAGTAGATCTATATCCATAGTGATCCACTGATATTTGTTCATAAAAAACATTTCGAGAAAAACCAAATTTGATACAAAAACATAGGTTTTAACCTTATATAGTTAATTGTTTCAAATAGATTTGTATTGAAATGAAAAATATTCAATGTAAAACACAGGCACATTAACATATAATTGTGATACTTTCCCTTCTTTCCAACTTAGTGGACATCATTCTAGAAAACTCCATTTTGATGAAGCAGGTATATCCATAGTGGCGTTGATATTTGTTCGCAAACAACTCTTCCATTTTTGAATTTTATATCTCAAAACTATGCTTATTGAATTTATGCATCTATATTTATTACACCATAGGAATCATTTTTATATATCTCCCATTTTAATGGGGTGTATCACATTTCGAGAAAAACATATTAAAGCCATAAAATTTTCCCATTGAAACCAAAAGTGATTTGATGAAAAACATAGGTTTTAACCTTATATAGGTAATTGTTTCAAATAGATTCTTAATTTAAAATGAAAAATATTCAATTTAAAGCAAATGCATTCTTATACACCCTTATGTCTACGTAAAGTAGTGTGAGTGATTCCACGGGTCCTCTACACCCTTCATAGGGTATAATTGGGACAGGTAGTGTTAACTTCTACAAGTTCTATAGGCAGAGTCTGTAAAGGGCCGGGTAGCCTATGGATCTCATCTTTTACAAAAGGTGAAATATCTAGTAAATTCCCCTACATTCAAACATTGGAATAGATCTAAATAGAAGTTCTTCATTTTAATATCCAATGTAAAACAAATGCATTCTTACACACCCTTATGTATACGTAAAGTAGTGTGAGTGATTCCACAGGTCCTCTACACCCTTCATAGGTATAATTTGGATAGGTAGTGAACTAACTTCTACAATTTCTATAGTCAGAGTCTGTAAAGGGCCAGGTAGCCTCTAGATCTCGTCTTTTATGAAAGGTGACATATCTAGTAAATTCCCCTACAGGCAATCTCTAGAATAGATCTAAATAGAATTTCTTCATTTTAATATCCAATGTAAAACAAGTTCATTCTTATACACCCTTATATCTACGTAAAGTAGTATGAGTGATTCCACGGGTACTCTACACCCTTCATAGGTTATAATTGGGATAGGTAGTGAAATAAATTCTACAAGTTTTATAGGCAGAGTCCATAAAGGGCCAGGTAGCCTCTTGATCTCATCTTTTATGGAAGGTGGCATATCTAGTAAATTCCCCTACAGTCAATCTCTGGAATAGATCTAAATAGAAGTTCTTCATTTTAATATCCATAAAACACAATCACTTTAAGGTAAACTATGTACATGTATCATTTCTCCCACAAACTAGAGGCTTCCTCCCATTAATTCTAGATGTGAATTCTACCATAAACTTTTTAAGTCAAACTTTAAGATAAACCATGCACATGTCATTTATCTCATGATCTTGTGTCATTTCTCCCATGCATTTTTAATATTCAATGCAAGATTCATCTCTCAAATATGAATTGGTTTTGAGACGTTCTTCTTCAAAAATTCAAGATTCATCTCTCAAATATCAATTAGTTTTGAGACGCTCTTCTTCAAAAATTCAAGATTCATCTCTTAAAGATGAATTAGTGTTGAGACACTCTCCTTCAAAATTTTTTGATGGCCATTGTAACATATCTCGGATATGTGTGTGTTGTGTACTCATAAATGCGTCTTTTTTATTAACCATGTGTTTTTTTCAATTATATACCAAGTGTGCTCCCACCACACCATGTAAGGAGCAACTTGGTGAACTTCACATTTGCAACAAGTGGTGAACTTCACATTTTTATAAAATTAAAATGTGGGGACTTCAACAAATTTGTGTTTAAATGGCGTTTCACTTCTTCTTTTTTTTAATGACAATTTCTTTTTTTCAATTTTATACCAAGTGTGCTCTCACCATGTAAAGTGAAATTTGGTGAACTTATCATTTTTATTTATTATTTTCTTAAATTGAGTTTCAAACATCAATTAGTGCTTTCAAATTTGTGTTTTACATCATTTGTGTACACTAAATTACATTAATTTTCTGAAATTTATTTTGAATTTATTTTAAATTAGTCTATTAAAAAAAAAATTGCAAATGTCCACCGTAGATATATATATATATATATATACACAGAGAAAGAGAGAGAGAGAGAAAGAAGGAGAGAAAGAGATTATGGAGGATGATCGACGAAGATCAACAGAATCCCATATCTTTATGAGAGGGGGGGATCAGGGATCGAGGGATGTTCATCATATTTAAATACAATCTTAAATCTCCATACATGTGTGTACATATGGAATTTATTTTTTATCAACTTTGTGAGTTATATTAGTTTTTAATAAGTTTCATTTTTTATTTTTTAGGAAATAAGAGGAGAAGGGTCTCTAATCCATCCATGGAGCATGCCCATGGTTCACCCAGTCATGGTATGGTTTGAATGCAATTTAATCAATGAATATGTATGTGTGTATTTATATGTCTGAATTTATTTTTCAATTGATTATAAATTCGTATTTGTTTGTGAAGCTTCTCTCTCATATTGAGAGGTTTGTGGTGGTTCAAATCCCCTTAGAGCGCCATCAGTAAGTGCTAGCAGGTTACGTGAAGGTGGTGATATTTATTCCTCCGGAGGCCAATCAACGATTGGTGGTGCTGGTTGTCAGCAGGGTCATTCTGGTTCTCAATAGTTTCAGGGTGTGGAAGATGCTAGCCAACCACATCGAGGTTGCCATCAATTTCAATATTTTTTTCATTCAATTTGTATAAATTTTTTTACATGTGTTTTTTCTAATATACAAAATTTTATATATTAATGCAGAGGTTGAAAATGCTCCAAATGTTAGCAAAAAAGGACGCAAGGCAGAACACTACATTCAAGAAGAAGGTTGTCCACCCACCACGACTTATCCGGCCGACATTTCTGATATACCCTTGGAAAGAAACATGGCACAATGCACCTTAGAAAGGTGTCAACAACTTCATGAAAAATTGCAGAGGGATCTCGTGGCTTTGACTCTACCTGCTAAGAGTCGAAAAAGCTTGGAAATAGTTACACTCTCTAGGTGAACTACTAGTTGTGTACCGAAATGCTGGGCCAATGACTCATTCATTTGTAGAAGTCATGAGAAAAATAAAGGAAACAATAATGGGTACTGATAAATGGGAGGATGTAAAACAAAGATTTACAAAAGAAATGGCGAAGTCCATGTTTAATTTCAAAGAGAGGATGAAAAGAAAGATGTTGAAGGTGCAATATTTGAAGCACCCCAATATAGCTCACTATTTGTATGATAGACACCTTGCGGCCTATGGAAGACTCCCATGGAATGACGAGGTTCCTCTTTATTTTGAAAAATTGTATTATGAAAAATTAATTTTGGAAATGAAACCCAATTACAATGACCTTCCGTCTGAATTTTTTGGTCCTGGGAAAGGTCGATTGTGTGACTGTAGGGGTGCTAGGCGTGATGTTGAGTTGGCTCACCCTGAGCCACCATTGGTTAGCCGACCTTTTCGGGTCAAAAATTTACGGTCAAATATGGATGCCACTTCTCAAATTAGTCAAGAAGCAAGGGATGCCGTCATCGATAATGTTCACAGTGGATTTGGTAGAGTCGATGTTTGTCTTTATTGACAAAGAGCATGTGAGAATGCACGTGTCAATTTTGTGTATTGTACAGATGAAGAGATTAACAACATGAGTGTTTAAGATCTCAAAATATATGCAAATAATTGTCGCAATGGTTGGCAAGACCTAATTCTTCATGAGGAAGAGGGCACGGGAATGGTATGTGTTAATGGTTAAAGGAATTATTTAACACAGCATGTATAATTATAATAAATACACATGTATATGTATACATTTATTTCTATGTACATTAATCTAACAAAAATGTAGCATTATATGTTAAAACACCATTTGCGCTTGTCATGCATGATGAATGATGAAAATGTTAATAATAATGCTCGTAGCTCGTTCAAAAAATTTAAGATGGATCTCACCATCAAGATATGTTGGCAAATGTTAGTGTTTTTTAAGTGATATTTTTAAAATAAATAATTGTGCACACATGTACATGTACATATATAATAATAAAATGTTTTAATAGATTCCAATTTCGTTCGATATTTTTGGGATGGCGGTACCTTCTTCTTCCTTGGGACATGTAGCTTCTACTTCCTTAGGAGATGTGCCAAATCCACAACAAGTATGGAAAATTTTTCACTTTTAAAATTTATACTTTTAAGTTATATATATTCCACCTCAAAAAGTTCCATTAAAAATGAGATATAACTATATTTTGAGTTATTTTAAATTTGTTGAATTTTAGGTTTTTGGAGATTTTATTTTGGAGCCTTCAGATAGATGTCCTAAAATTAATTACAGTAAGTATTGATTATTTTCACTTTTAAACATATATGTTTTTTTAAAAGTTATAATTTATAAATTGAAGTTTTAAAAGTTTTATTATAAATTGAGATCTTGATCTTGAGTTATTTTATACTTTAAAAATTTTGAATTTTAGGTTTTCATAGAAGATTTCCTTTAATCCATGAACTCTAGCGATGAAGATAGGGACATCCACCACCATTTCAACCATTCGAATGATGTTCAATTTTTTATTAATATTATTGAAAATAAGTTTATATATACATGCATTTTCATCTAAATTTTTTTAATATATATATATATATATATATATATATATATATATATATATATATATATATTGTACAGTTTACTGTTGGAGATGTTCCCATGGGGGAAGTTGTAGCAGGTGAGTAATGAATGGAGAGGCAACCTCATGATGTATTGCATGATTTTTTTTTATATTTTGTTTTTTATATGAAGTTCTATATATTCTCACTCATTTTTAAAACATCAAATTTTAATGTTTGTACGTGTGTTGTGTACAGGTTCCCCATGCTTCGAAAGATAGCTCGCAGATTGAGACTCTACTAGGAAAGACACTACATCCATCTGTATTTGATGGACATGATTTCTAGATTTGATTGAGATTTCTAGTCTGAAATTTACTTTTTTATATATTATCTAGATGCACAATCATATATATATATATATATATATATATATATATATATATATACTTGTGAGATCTACAGTCTTCGGACATATTTTGTTGTGTTGATATAATTTTTTTTGTTTTTACAAGTTAAGTTTTGGATGGTTGAAGTGCTTTTGGGATGTGAACGTGAAGTAATGTTGTTATATAATTTGTTTGGTTTTTAAAACTTAAGTTTTGGATAGTTGAACTACTAGTAATGTTGTGGATCTATAAATTAATGTTTTGCTTTTGAACTACATTTGGCATGTGAAGTAATGTTGTGTTATAATTTTTTTTATTTTTAAAACTTAAGTTTTGGATGGTTGAAGTACATTTGGCATGTGAATTATTGTTGTGATCTATAATATTTTGTTAAATTAAAGTTTAATTTTTGCATGGTTGATCTACATTTGGCATGTGATATAATGTTAAATGTTTTTATTGGATAGTTGAACTACAATTGGCATGACATGTGAAGCAATGTTGTGATATAATAAAAAAAAATTTAAAACTCAAGTTTTGGATTGTTGACGTACATTTGGCATGTGAAGTAATGTTGTGATCTATAATTTTTTGTTAAATTAAAAGTTAAGTTTTGGATGGTTGATCTACATTTGGCATGTGATATAATGTTAAATTTTTTTATTGGATAGTTGAACTACAATTTGCATGACATGTGAAGTAATGTTTTGATATAATCAAAAAGTTTTTAAAACTTAAGTTTTGGATGGTTGAAGTACATTTGGCATGTGAAGTAATGTTGTGATCTATAATTTTTTTTTAAATTAAAAAATTTAAGTTTTGGATGGTCGATCTACTTTTGGCATGTGATATAATGTTAAATGTTTTTATTGGATAGTTGAACTAAAATTTCCATGACATGTGAAGTAATGTTTTGATATAATCAAAAAGTTTTTAAAACTCAAGTTTTGGATGGTTGAAGTACATTCGGCATGTGAAGTAATGTTGTGATGTATAATTTTTTGTTAAATTAAAAGTTAAGTTTTGGATGGTTGATCTACATTTAGCATGTGATATTATGTTAAATTTTTTTATTGGATAGTTGAACTACAATTGGCATGACATGTGAAGTAATGTTTTTATATAGTCAAAAACTTTTTAAAACTCAAGTTTTGGATGGTTGAATTACATTTGGCATGTGAAGTAATGTTGTGATCTATAATTTTTTGTTAAATTAAAATTAAGTTTTGGATGGTTTATCTACATTTTCCATGTGATATAATGTTAAATGTTTTTATTGGATAGTTTAACTACAATTGGCATGACATGTGAGGTAATGCTTTGATATAATCAAAAAGTTTTTAAAAATCAAGTTTTGGATGGTTGAAGTACATTTGGCATCTTAAGATTGCTTTTGATCTCTACATACTATTATTTGAGTGAAAAAAATTCCACTGGGAAGAACATAGCTTTTCAATGCAACTAAACATATTAATTGAGCTTTAATTAAAAAAGAGTAAAGAAAAGTTAACATGTCA
The DNA here is from genome assembly GCA_034641835.2 of Pinus albicaulis. NCBI lineage: Eukaryota > Viridiplantae > Streptophyta > Pinopsida > Pinales > Pinaceae > Pinus > Pinus albicaulis. The sequence continues at coordinate 944,525,568 of CM076576.1, read as the reverse complement.
GAAAAATAACATTCGTGGTTGTCATTTTTATTGGAATAGATAAATCATATTTTAAGGATTCTCCATCCAAAAACAATTTCAATGAAGAGAATCCTTAATATGATTTAGTTATTCCAATAAAAATAACAACCAAGGATGTTATTTTGTTGGATTTGTGGTTTTTTTTTTAACTTTTTTTTCAAATAGAGCTCAATTGATATGGTTAGTTGGATTGAAAATCTATGTTCTCTTCACTGGAGATTTTTTCACTCAAACAAGAGTATGTAGAGATCAAAAAAAATATTAAGATTACTTTCAATTACAATCAAGTATTCCAAACATTTTCCCACATGATGACACCTTCATTGACCTCTAAAAAGTATTTCATGGGCTATATGTTCTGCCTCTTTCCCATATAAATCCCTTTAATTTTGATTGGAAATATAAGTAGATGTATTTTTGTTGAATTTGGGTCAATGTCATTAATGCACTCAACTAGGTAGCCTTGTTGATTTATAAATTGGTAAATTGATGACATTCAGTTAATTGCATTCTAGAACATATGTATTCAGTACATGAAACATTTTTTATCAACACACATGGGAGAACTACTTGAAAAAATAATTGCATTCTAGAACATATATATATCCAATATGTGCAACATTTTTCATCAATGCACATAGAACATATTCAACCATTGGATAGACAAATTTTGCACTAGATTTTCAATCAGGAATAGAGATGCGGGTCAAATCCCACTAAAAGTCGGAGAAGTGCTCCGAATCTCTTATCTGAAAGGAATCTTCGTAGAAAACTATACTGTGGATGATTTATTTACATTGTGGATACTTTTTACCAGAAAATCCCATGAGAAAAATTGGGCACATTCAATTCTTGTATATATCTAGTATGTGCAACATTTTTCATCAATGCACATAGAAAAAATAATTTCAGTTAATTGCATTCTAGAACATATATATTGAGTACGTGAAACATTTTTCATCAATGCACATAGTAAAACTACTTGAAAAATTAATTTCATTCTTTAGAATATATATATATCCAATACATGCAACATTTTTCATCAATGCATGTATAGAAAAGATACTTTCAGTTGATACTAAAGTGTGCATGTACCAAAATAATTTGTACATGTGAAAACACTTGCACATATAACATAACAAGGTAGCTCAATTTTTAGTTGAGTACTGGAAGTTATAAAACATATAATCCAAAGAAAATAAATTGTTGTGCAGTTCAGTAAAAAAAATTCCAATGGAATGCCATCTTCAATAATCTGTTCATGATCAGATTTTGAGATTTTCCATTTCTTAATTTTCTTTTTTTTCTTTGAGTTAACCTCTATCAACTTTATGCGTGCCACACACACCAAGTGACTATATTGGAAACTTATGAAATCAAGTTCATAGTCTTCAAAGTAAAAAAAATCCCCACTTTGAATAGTTTATCTGAAAAATGACCTTTCATTATAATAGATCCTCTTTCATATGGAAATCCATGATCATTATAGTTTCTAACAATTTCATTTTTTGTTCAGTGCAGCGCATCAAATAATACTTCAAATTTTCATCATTGTTAGTAGGTGCAATTACATCAACAACATCTCCTGCACAGTAAAACAAACTTAACAAACTTATGTATTTAAATTTATCTCTAGATCTTTATCATTAGAAAGAAATTCAAATTTTACCTTCTCTAACAAGATCAGAAACTTGATCACCATCGGATGATATTGTAGTCTCCTCTGATTGCATTTCTTCAAACATTGCAATGGACACTTTTCCCTTTGTATTTAGCTCTTTATGTTTCCAATCCTTTACATACATTTTTTTTTCACAAACATCATTGTATTTTGTGTTGTCTATGCAAACATGACAAAAACAAGAATATTTTCTTTTATCCAATGAAAACACATTTTTGGATGACTTTTTTTTAATTGAATGCAATTTTAGAGTCCCTTTATTGTTTCAACATCATTTCCAATTGATCTATCTACGTCTTCAATCCCAATATGCCAAAAAAAACTTTATATGGAAAATTCAAAGAAGAATGTAAATATTATATCAAAATACAATCAAACATAATCATGTGATAAATGTACATTGTTTAAAATTATATATCCAATAAAAATTAAATTGAATGTACCTTCGAACTTCCCTTGATCGATTAGTATCATGGCTTAGAGCAGCGATGCACCATTGAACAACTTCTTTCACGTCCACAAGTCATCTTGTAGAGGTGTTCATTTGATATCTTTGAAGTGCTCGTTTTATGCATGCCCCTACACTGTCATGTTATCCTTTTCCATGGATAGTCTCAAAGAAATTCCAACAATGTTTAATGCAGGTTTTGTTATGAAGACAACACAACCAAAATAATGATCGTGCAGATTTGAATTGACCTGCGCATCCATGTGACCATATCCAATTTTCATTGAATGTTATTCCACGATTTTTCAAGGAATCATAAATTTTTCCAAAACAATGTTGTACAAAATATGTATCATGTGTACGATCGTCACAGATATAAAAGTGATATTCTTTAATAATATGTCGATTTTCACTGGTGTTCTTTATATCATTAATGTTTTGTTCAGTAGGTCTATATAGAGTATGGACGAGCATGGAGACTTGGTCAAAATGATAGTATTCACTCTTAATTTCTTTTTATGGAACGCATGTGTAGTTTTATGCAAAATCAATTACTAAAAAAATGGTCCCTGGTGGAAAAACTTCACGAGACGTTTTGAATTCCAAGTCTTCCCATCGAGCTCTATGGGAATGCTTGGTGTATTTGTAAATTTCTACCTCAAACTTTCTCAAAAATTCTATCACAAAAATTTATTCTTCTCGTAATTCAATTCTTTTAACACTATTTTCACCTTGAATCGATGTATGGATATATTGATATCTCTTCCATTTGAATTTCATGTTGGACAATGATTGAGGATTTATATCAATATGATATTTGTTTTGAAATTTAGTCAAATTTCCACAATCTTCGCATTTTTTACCACCAACACATTTCTTTTTGTAAAATAGTTCATCGCTTTCTCTTTCACATAGAATTTGAGATACGAAATCAAAGATAGTGGAAGGAGGAGGTGAATCCTTCCAAAATGTTCTACCAAAATCAAGGAATGTGTCATAATATAACTCAAATTCCACATGATAACGACAACAACAATTGTCGCGTACGGTGATAGGTTTTAAATACCATGGTTTTTGTTGAGCAAAATCATTGATTGAAGCATGAATTTCATGATTATCTTCTTTGAACTTGTTGAAACACTCTATCTGAGTGGTTTCCAAGAAATTTTTTTCATGTTATTCATACTGATTTCGTGCTATTCTTCTTCGCATCCCATGCCTTGCAGTTGTCAAAACACGCAAATTGTTCTTCCAATATTCATATATTATTTTTTTAACATTTTCTCCAAGTATATCTTTGTATGGTTTCCTACAAATAGCTCTCCAACAAGCGAGTTCATCATTTACATCTATTTGCATCCGAAATTTCCAATGTTTGTGCAAAGTTTTTCGTGAGGTTCGTAATGCTAGTGCCGTAGATTTTACCAAGTGATTCTCTTTAATACTTGATGAAACCACTACCATATGTATTGCTCTATGTATAGCTGAAACATTTTTTTTTCTAGATCTTCTAGTTGAATTTATAGCACTATTTATATTTTGTATCACATTTTCCTTCATTTTTTTATCTTTGGTTTATTTTCGAATACCCAATAAAGTCATAGTTTCTTTTAATTTCCTTAATGATAGGAGAAATTTCAACATTTGGGCTTGAACTATCACCTTTTCCTTTATAAAATACTTATAAAAAATGCGATTAACATGATATCATATATAATGGTCAGCTTTTTTATCTCCATATGTGTGAGTGTCAACATTTTCTAACATCTCATCATCGACATTGATTTCATCTGTACATATTCGAATGAATAGTACATTATAAGTTTACATATTCAATAAATAACTAAATTAATAAATATATGTATAATTTCAATAATGCATGCATATGTTCCACACACACACACACACACACACACACACACATATATATATATATACACACACACCTTGTGATTCAATTTCTTCACCTAAATTTCTTTCAACATTTTCACCATCTTCAATCATTGGTTTAATATCTCTTTCACTTTCTCTTTCAAAATTTTGTATCTCATCATCAATGTTTTGAGGAATATCTCTCTCCTTTTACATTGCAAAATATTTTTCAAATTAGTTCATCAAATAAAATTAAGCTTCACATTTTACACTAGGAAAATTTTAAATATATCAAAATCATAATATTTACATTTACATACCTTCTTCAACTTCTAGTTGAGGTTGATTTCCCCCTTCAATACGTGAGAGTGTTTTTATATTTATTTTGTGAGATTGTCTCATCTCTTCTCTACATTCCTCAGGGTCTCTTTTTCGATCATATTTTCTTGTACAATTCCTTCGATTTCCCATGATAATAGAGTATGAAGTTCAAAAAATTTCCTTCAAAAATTTAGATAAAAACTTAATTAAAAAAAAATCACAAAAGATTTAATTTAGAAAAAAAACTCATTTTAAAATTTTTGCAAAAAATACATACTCCAATGCAAAACACTTACTTTAAAAAATTCGAGAAAAAAATGTCTTATAAGAATGAAACGAAGCTCAGAATATTTCCTTCCAAGTCCTACAGAAAATATTCATTTAAAAAGTTCGACAAAAACTCATTTTAGAAAATCATTATAAAAGATTTACTTCAACCCAAAACACGTACTCTAAAAAAATGTCACTTCAAAAAACGCCTCCAAAAGATGTCCATTGAAAATTAATTCCAACTTCATAAAAAACGCCACTTTAAAAAATACTTCAAAAAATACTTCCAAAAAATGTTCAAAAAATTTCCTTTCTAAATTAAGCCCAAATCCATACCTTCAAAAATTATGAAAATTAAGCCCAAATCCATACTTTCAAAAAAAAATGAAGCCCAAAAAACATCCAAAAAACTGTATCACATACCTCTAAGAAATGTCCTTTGAATGTACCTCCAAGAAAAGTCTTCAAAAATGTTCTTTGAAAGTATTTCCAAGAAAATTCCTTAAACCCAAAACAATTATTTGCAAAATCAGACCAAATGTAAGAAAATATGCGAAAATAATGAATGCCTCCAAGAAATGTCCTTTGAATTTAGTCCTAGAAAATTCCTTAAACGCAAAAGAATTGTTTGCAAAATTAGACGAAAACCTTTGTAAAATCAGACCAAATGTGCAAAAATATATGAAAATAATGAATGATTTCGCGGTGATTTATATTGCTGTAAAATATTTTTTTGGGGAGGCTTTGCGATATTTTCCAGCCGACAGAAAGAAAGGTAAAAGTTCGGTCGAACTTTTATGTTGTTAGAATTAACGAGCTTTCGGCGCAAAAAACAGTTCGTCCGAACTTTGTTTAAGAGTTCGGCTGAACTAACACATCAATAGTTACGCAAAACCAAGCTCCGAATACATATATGCAACTTTGGAGTGATTAAACTCCATGAAACGTTCTGAATTAGCTGTCGGAACCAATACAAGCATTTTTAGAATTGAATCTACTTTCAAGAAATATAACGTTTATGGAATTTCATAAATATTTACTAATTTTAATTAATTTTGTATTAAAACGGGAGCAAACAATTTCTGAAGGTCATTGTGATTTAGTGAAATCAAAATTTTGTATCTTCCAAAATACATTGAAAAAAAATCGAAAAATTATGGTGCATTACATTGGTATGTCGTCTCTAATATGTAGCTTTTAGATTTTTAGTTTATAACTTATACGTTAAGAAATTTCTTGCATCAAGAAACATATTCAAAATATGTAGTTTTTTTCATATTCGACCAGTTCAAAAAATTCTATTAATTATGATATGCATCCATTGGCTTTGTAAATATGACGAAACGGAGGTAGACTCTGTCTAGATTGTTGTAACACATTTTGTTTCTCAAATACACAAATTTTCAAGGAATGCAACATTGCGTATTAACATGACTTCCTATGAATCCTTTGATTTTTGAAAAACACATACTCAAAGAAACGCTAAGTTGAAATATAAAATGTGTATAAAAAAATTCCAAAAAATAAGTAATAGAAAGCTAACAAAATTTATGACAACTTTTATTTTTATCACAAAACGGAATTCTAAACAGAAAATTTGTTTTGGCTTGCAGAAAGTTGAAGAACCAAAAAAAATGAAAGTTTTTTCCTCAAAAAATGGCAAAAAGTGTAACCCAACTTCACATTTTCACCCTGAATTGTCATTCAGATCATTCCTACTCCCTTAAGAGGCAATGGTCCCCATTGTGTGAAGTTCCCTCTAGAGAAGCTTTTATTGAATATGATTTGTCAGTTTATGGATGACCAAAAACCAAATATTGTTCAAGACAACGGATTTTTGTGGTTGACCCATAATTGAGGATTTTTTTATGACCCATAACCATTATGCATGAAGATCCAATGATAGAAATACCTTGTAATGCTTGTTATCCAACTGTGATTCTAACAATTTGCGACATATCAAAGGGAATTCGATTGTAAGAGATTTCTATGGTTGACCCATAACCATGATGAAAAAATATCCTAGGATACATATACCCTATAATTCTTGTGGGCCAACCAAGATGATGACCTTACGTGGCCTAGAAAATGGACTTTGTTGGTAAAGATTTTTGTGTGGTTAACTCATAACAATGATGAAACAGTTCGCTTGTTGGTTTTCTTGGTGGAAATATGGTGCCTTATATTTATAGGTTATCGCAGGACCCATATCAATAAATCTATCAATAAATAAATATTCTGTTGTCATTCTTAAGCAAAACACATGTTCAAGGTAAGTCATAGAAATCAAAACAAAGCCTTCCCCTATTCCTAATGGTCTTTAGGCTAGAATTATATCATGATATGAATGTTATGTTTGGACAACATCCAGTAAAAAGTGAATGTGAGGAAAGGCCATCATCATATGTGTAAAAATATCAATCAAAAAACATTATAATGAATTCCTACTTTGATGTCAAAATTTCTCAGGAAATCATCCATAGTGTAGTCTCCAAATAGAAGACAACCAAACTAGTTTGTAGTTATGTATATAATTAAGTAAAATTCCAATGATGTGCGACCAATGGATAATTTATGAAGGGTTATCAACCTCATTGTATAGGAATGAACATTATGATGATAGATTTAAGTATTCACAATAACTAGTACTATAGTGAAAAATAAGTCTTGGCACCTAGATGGTGCCACTAAACAATATTATAATAGTGACACCAGCCGTGAGTGACAACAATGAGTGAAAATGATAATGAAAAAGTGAATTTCAAAGAAACCTCTCTCTTGAGAGACACCAACAAATCCAGAATAAGAAATATGGTGAGGTGGATAAACACCCTTTTTTTCATAAATTGTGTCTCACTCCCTTTGTTGTCACCACTAATTAGAGAATTAGTTCACCCCATTGAAGTTAAATGTGTTGAAAAAATAGTTAAAACTTTCAACTGGACCCCACTTAGCATCCACAAACTTTTGTAATTATATATTTTTCAACATTATACATGTATCTAGCATGTTCCTATGATGGGTTATGGTGATTAATTCATGCATCTAAGAGCTCACCTTTATTAACAAAAACATAACCCAAGAACGAGTTCTCATGTTCTTGAATGATATGTTTCTCAATGCCATCCACAAGAACATCGAATGACTTTCAAATAAAGCCAAGATATGTAACCAAGTAAAAAATATGTTTCAAGTACCCCCCGTGACCAAAGTGCACATGAATTTTTCTTAAAGACACATTTTCTTTGGTATATAAGTTTCGTTACATGGACTTCCCACAGTCAAGGAACTTGATCATAATAAGTTGGGGTGCCTATAGGATATGAGGATGAACCAAAATATCTACATAACGAAGGCATATGCAAGGATGTTGCAATGGTTGTAACACTAGAACCTACATTTCTAGCTCCAAATGAAGGTTGAGATGAGTAAAACCTTAAAGAAGCCAAGATTCCAAAAGCTAAGCTTGTTATCGAAGTTAACAATGTTGCAAGAGTTCCACATGGAAAACCTAGGGTTGAAGATGATGACGCTTCCATTGTACTGTTGGGAGAAAATGGTGGAGCTAAAGATGGTTGAATAGGTGTTCCAAAACATGTGCATGGGTTTTGAAACATTGATTATAGGGTCCTAAATAATAAATATGTAGTTGAAGTAGGTTGTGTGTTCCCTCATATCTCATACCTTCAACAAGATCAATGAGATATATTATCGATCATCGTGGAGAAAGGCTACTCTCTGAACACTAGAATATCATCGAATTTTACAAGGCTATTTGATGGTTGAGATAATGCACTAGTGAACACAATATGACTGAAGTGGTGCTAAGCCATCATTTACAAAAGATCTGCAAATCAATATCATATGGCATTCCCCTCTAGATTGTTGGTTGTTTCTAGAAAGGAGGGATCATTAGCCATGTGGCTTCTGGGGAGCCTATATTTGATCTAGGATCTACCCTACGAGGGTCTTAGTTTTATTTGTGAAGACTTGGTGTAGAAGTGAAACGATCGTCAATCACTTCAGATCCATTTGGCGGAAATGGGTCTTCATGGTAGACTTGAACCCAATGCGATTGATTTCAAACTCAAGAATCAAATATGGGGTTCGAATAATGGGTGCCTCCCCACACATATAATGAACTTGGGATATTGATAATAATAGAGGGTATGTCTTTAAAATCGGAAAATACTAGAAAATTAGAAAAGCATTCAGAAGAGTATTCAAAGACAACACTACATTGCAACAAAAATATGGATCGACAAGGTGTCAAAAGTTTGTGAAAACCATAAAATTATTGGAAACAAATAAGTGTGTAAAATTAGTAATTAAATAGTATGGAATTCGAATCAGTCATATTGGCCAAGAAATTGAGTCTGAGAATGAATTTTAGTGAAGCAATACAATTTTGTTCTTCTTCACAAAAATGCATGCCCAACCTTCATTTCAAGTCCAAATTGAATGATTCAAATTGGACATTATTATAATTTAGTGTGTCAAAGTTAATGTAAATGAAAGTGTTGCAACAATCATAGTTTTTTGTGTCCCACCAAAACGGTCAACAATTTGTGAACAACTGAAACTTACTCGAAGAAAACTATTGTATAAAGTTACTAATTAAATAGTATAAAATGTGAATAAATAACATTGGCCAAGAAATTTAGCTTGGGCATACATTTTAGTTAAGGAAATTTTGACTTGCTTCACAAAAATGCATGCCCGACCTTCATTTCAAGGCCAAAATTGAATGATTCAACTTGGAGAGAACTTTTTTACTCACAAATATAATTAATATAATTAAAATTTTCTAATTTAGTAATCTAAAGGTCAAATTTTATGTGAATAAAAGTGTTGCATCAATATCACTTCATGGTGTCCCCCCAAAAGTGTCAAAATTTTGTGAACAAAAGAAACTTATGGGAATAAAATTATTTTATAAATTACTAACTAAATAGCATAAAATTGAATCAATTAGATTGGACAAGAAATGAAGCCTCCATGTGCATTTTAGTGAAGAAAGGAAAATTTAGCCTACTTCACAAAAATGAGCTCTCAACCTTCATTTCAAGGCCAAATTGAATGATTCAACTTGGAGAGTATTTATTTACTCATAAATAACATTAATGCGATTAAATTTATCCAATTTCGTGATATGAAGGTTGAATATAGTTTAAATGAAATGGTAAAAATGCAAAGGTTAGTTACACTTTCGTGAGAAACACGTTAGAAAATTTCAATTTCCCAATAGGTCAGCCGAAGTTTTGAAATTAATTCAGTCGAACTATTTCATTCATTCACATTAACAGTGTATTGAAGGCGTGCGTAAACATATTTTTGGCCAGAGATAGGAAAATTAACAACAAAATTTTGGTCGAAATTTGTATTATAATTCAGCCGCACATTTTCTTATAAATATACCGGCCCCCAGACAAAATTTTTCAGTTAGTTTGTTTGTTACAGTTGCGCTGTCTCTCTGTGTTTTTTAGCTCTGTTGTTATATCACTGTGCTTTCAAGATCTGTTGTTGTCTCATTTTGTTTTCGAGCTTTGTTGTTGTCTCGCTGTGTTTTTTATCAGTGTATTGGGTGTGTTGCACTATTGCAGGGGCCATGAGGGGAGCAAGAAAAGGTACAAAGGTAAGCTAAGTATGTTATTTTTTATGGTTTTATTTTTTAATATAACTTTTAGTTTTTTGTGTTTGAAGGTTTTGAGTAGGTTCTGATCTTGCATCCTCGGCGTGTTCTGCCTTCTCGCCATGCTTTTCCTACTTTATGACCTCGTCGTCTGCTCAACGTGTGGTTTCTTGTTTTCTCCTTGTCTGCCTCCTCTATGTGCGTTGTCTATTTCCAACTATGGTTGTTATTGGCATTGTTTTTTTCAGCTACGTGTGAATTTATTCCCAAGAAACTCAATTTCTTCGAAACTCTCATCTTTCCTAACCTCGTAATCATGACCAACATAATTGCCAACTGGACTTGGTTATTTGCCACCAATCCCCCTAGTTTTTATGAATATTATTCATAGCCCGAAAACACTACCCTCCCTATTTGCATTCTTTAATGTGTTATAACATTAGATACAGATTTTGCCTAAATCCAAAAATAAGAACCAAATTAATACAAAAATAATGTATAATTGGGTGCAAAAGTGAATAAAGACCCCTATCTGCTATGAATATGCTTCAAAGCCTGGAAACACTATCGTCCCCATTTGCGTTATTCAATTTGTTATTACATTAGATATGGATTTCACCGAAATCAGAATATAAAAATGAAATTAGTAGAAAAATAGTGTATAATTGGGCGCAAAAGTGAATGAATATTAGATCGAAAAGTTCAAAATGTGTATAATAGCATGAATATTATTCAAAGGGTAGTATATTTAACAAGAAAAGCTAATTTATTGAATCTAAAAGAACCTTCTTCACTGAAGCAATGGTTGTTTTTGTTGTTTAAATCTATCCTTCTTCCAGATTAGGACTACCCTCCTGCTTAAGAGAATTAATATCTATCTATGTCTTTGCACTTCGTTTTGCTTATCCCCATTTTATATCAACAATAAATTATATCTCTCCCACTTCCAAATTGGGACTATCCTCCTACTTAAGACAATTAATATTTTTCTCTGTCTCTACACTCGGCTTTGCTTATCCTCATTTTATATCAACAAGAAGTTATATCTATCCTTCTTCCAGATTGGGACTATTATCCTTCTTAAGAGAATTAATATATGTCCATGTCTCTGCACTTGGCTTTTCTTATCCCCATTTTATATCAACAAACACTTATATCTATCCTGCTTCCAGATTGGAATTATGCTCTTGGATGAAAGAATTAATATTTGTCTCTATCTCTGCAGTTGGCTTTTCTTATCCTCATTTTATATCATCAAGCACTTATATCTATCCTGCTTCAAAATTGTGACTCCCCTCCTAATTAAGAGAATTAATATCTGTCTTTGTCTCTGCACTTGGCTTTGCTTATCCTCATTTTATATCAGCAAGAACTTATATCTATCCTCCTTCTAGATTGGGACTATCCTCCTGCTTAAGAGAATTAATGTTTGACTATGTCTCTACACTTGGCTTTGCTTATCCTCATTTTATATCAACAAGAACTAATATCCATCCTACTTAAGATAATTAATATATGTCTTTATCTTTTCACTTGGCTTTGCTTATCCTCATTTTATATCAGCAAGCACTTAAATTTTTCCTGCTTCCAAATTGGGACTATCCTGCTACATAAGAGAATTAATATATGTCTCTATTTCTGCACTTGTCTTTGCTTATCCTCATTTTGTATCAGAAAGCGCTTATATAAGAATTTTGTATCCCCATTTTGTATCAGAAAGAATTATAGTGTTTTTGAAAGCCATTTACATGTAATTTCTCCCATAAAATTTAAGGATTTTTCTAATTTTTTGGGAACCATGTACATGTAATTGCTCCCATAAAATTTAAGGAAAACAATGTACATGTCATTTCTCCCATAAACATTAAGGCAAACCATGTACATTTCATTTCTCTTTAAGGTAAACCGTGTACATGTCATTTCTCCCATAAAAATTAAGGAAAACCATGTACATGCCATTTCTCCCATAAAATTTAAGGAAAACCATGTACATCTAATTTCTCCCATAAACTTTATTTTAATATATTTTTAAGGAAAACGTTAGTGTTTTTGGAAACTGTGTATGCAATTTATCCAATAAACTTTAAGGCATTTGGTAGTGTTTTTTGGAACCATGTACATGTCATTTCTCCCATAAAAATTTTAAGAAAAACTTTAATTCAAACCATGTACATGTCATTTATCCCATAAACTTTAAAGAAAAGGTTAAGGCAAACCATGTACATGTCATTTCACCCATAAAATTTAATTTAATATATTTTTAAAGAAAATGCTAGTGTTTTTGGGAACCAACCAATGTCATTTCTCCCATAAACTTTAAGGAATTTGCTAGTGTTTTTGGGAACCATGTATATTTCATTTCTATGTCATTTATCCAATAAAAATTAAGGAAAATTTTAAGGCAAACCATGTACATGTCATTTATCCCTTAAACTTAAGACAAACTTTAAGTCAAACCACGTATATGTCATTTCTCCCATAAACATTAAGGCAAACCATGTACATGTAGTTTATCCCATAAACTTTAAAGCAAACCATGTACATGTCATTTATCCCCTAAACTTTAAGGCAAAACATGTACATGCCATTTCTCCCATAAAATTTTAGGCAAACTTCATGGAAAACGATGTACATATCATTTCTCAGATAAAATTCAAGGCAAACCATGTACATGTCATTTCTCTCATAAACTTTAATGCAAACCATGTACATCTCATTTTTCCCATAAACTCTAAGGAAAACCATGTACATGTCATTTCTCCCATAAACATTAAGAAAAATCATGTAGATGTCATTTCTCTATAAGGAAAACCATGTACATGTTATTTCTCCCATAAACTTTAAGGCATTTGTAATAAAATTTAAGGTGTTTGCAGTAAATCTTCATTTAATATAATTGTAAGGAGAATTCAATTGTTTTTGGAAACCATGTACATGTAATTTCTCCCATAAAATTTAAGGCATTTTCTAGTGTTTTGGGAACCATGTACATGTCATTTATATGCCATTTTTCCAATAAATTTTAAGGCAAACTTTAAGGAAAACCATGTACATGTAATTTTTCCCATAAAATTTAAGGCAAACCATGTACATGTCATTTTTCCCATAAAATTTAAGGCAAATCATGTGCATGTCATTTCTCTTTAAGGAAAACCATGTATATGTCATTTTTCCCATAAACATTAAGGCAAACCATGTACATGTCATTTCTCCCATAAAATTTAAGGAAAACCATGCACATGTAATTTCTCTCATAAACATTATTTTAATATATTTGTAAGGAAAATGTTAGTGTTTTTGCAAACGATGTATATGTGATTTCTCCCATAAACTTTAAGGATTTTGGTAGTGTTTTTTGGAACCATGTACATGCTGTTTTTCCCATAAAAAATTTAAGACAAAATTTAATTCAAACCATGTACATGTCATTTCTCTCATAAAATTTAAGGAAACATTTAAGGCAAATCATGTACATGTCATTTCTCTTTAAGGCAAACCATGTACATGCCATTTCTCTCATAAGCTTTAAGGAAAACCATGTACATGTCATTTCTCCCATAAAATTTAAGTAAAACAATGTAAATGTCATTTCTCCAATAAACTTTAATATAATATATTTTTAAGGAAAATGCTAGTGCTTTTGGAAACCATACAATATCATTTCTCCCATAAACTTGAAGGCATTTTCTAGTGTTTTTCAGAACCATGTACATGTCATTTGTATGTCATTTATCCCATAAAAATTAAGGAAAATTTTAAGGCAAACCATGTACATGTCATTTCTCCCTTAAAATTAAGACAAACTTTAAGGCAAACCATGTACATGTCATTTCTCTCATAAACTTTAGGGAAAGCCATATACATGTAATTTATCCCATAAACTTTAAAGCAAACCTTGTACATGTCATTTATCCTATAAACTTTAAGGCAAACCATGTACATGTCATTTCTCCCATAAATGTTTGGGTAAACTTTAAGGAAAACAATTTACACGTCATTTCTCACATAAAATTTAAGGCAAACCATGTACATGTAGCTTCTCCCATAAAATTTAATGCAAACCATGTACATGTCATTTCTTCCATAAAATTTAAGGAAAACCATGTACATGTCATTTCTCCCATAAACATTAAGGCAAACCATGTACATGTCATTTCACTATAAGGAACACCATGTATGATGCAAGAGCATCAAAGCTAAATTTTCATTATTCAATTATGTAATTAGGGGGGTGATGATTTTTAATTATTTTATTAATTAATTTGCTTATTTTTAATAAATTAGGAGAGAAAATATAAATGTGAGGATTATTGTAAATATTCCTTAAATAATTAAGGATATCAGTGGAGTTTAATTACGTAGATAATCTAGGGATTAGGAATTCCATAAACGGGACTCAGTTGAGTCCAAAAAAAGATAAATCTAATTTAGATTTTAAGTTGAGATTTGTGTGGAGGAAATTATGGAGTGGAATAAATTCATATTTATCTATAAATATGTAGCTTGTGAGAGTGTGAAAAGACAAGTGAGGAAGTGAGGAAGGAGGAATACAGAGAGAGTAAGAGAAATGGTTTGAAGGGCCGAGAGCCAAGAGGCTGCCCATTGTAATATTTAGACAATGAGTTTTTATGTTTTTATATCAGTATTTTATTTGTATGGATCTCTTTCCTTCATATGGATTGTTTGAACTGAATATCTATGTGGTTTTAATAAGAATTTTAATTTTGAGTGGAATCACATGAGCTTTTATTTGTTGGGATTTGATTTGACCCAGTATCCTGGCATCATTTGGTATCAGAGCGGGAAAGATACATGTTCTACATTTTGTTTTGAATCTGCAAGTATATTGATATGCCATAGATTAGTATGGAAATTGCAGGGAGACAATTTTCATTGTGGAGGGTGATACACAGTTTTAAAGCACTGTAGTGGAGTGTAGAATTGGGTGGATGCAAAAAAATACTCTCTGGAAAAACTTTGAGACACTGAAATCCTTCGACAGTGTAGTGAATCCCGTGGTGGAAAATCCGTGACAAAAAAATGTCAGCGACACTACTGTCGTAACGTGACTCTGTGGGATTGTGATGAAACCGAAATATACAATGCTGCAAAGTTAATGATAAGGGGCACAGTCAATATGTTCATGTTTCCAGGTAATTACATATTAAATTTGACCTTCCTCTAAAGAAAATTTGATGGTGGTGTTTGTGTTTTAACCTACGTTAGCATTACTAGACAGTGGCGTAGTCATCCGCGTTGAGGATTTTTGTTAATATTGCTGGCAGAGTGGCATAGTCATTGCATGAAGAATTTTTGGTGCAATGAGAGTGAGTGATGGAGGACGTGGCATATGGTAATGACCTAGGGTATGATGTAAGTAGTGTGCATTTGGATTGGTGCTTGCAGCAGTAGAAATTCGAATTGCTTGATCATAAACAAAGGATGGAATTAGAAGCATGAGGGATGGATGAAAGACGTAGTAGATCCGATTAATGAAGCAGAAAGAAATTAATACAACCACGGGAGAAGGAGGATTGAAAATTAATGCAGTATTAACACCTGTAAGGATGTGTTAGTCAGATGTGTTGGTTGCCAGCATCTAGTGGATGACCATGACGCAGAGAAGCCTGTGATAAACTACCTCCAGATCTGCAATGCAAGGTTTGATTATGTTGACTTAAATTCATAAGTAGCCGATTCATTTTGGGCTAGCTAAGATTGTGTTTAGACAACGTAGATATTTAAAATGGGGTTGATTGATGCATGTAATCCTGTATTGAATTCATTGGATCATGGTTCAATGCATAAATCTACGTTGAGGAATTATGGTTAAGGTTCCAATCATAATACCAATTTCTAAAAAATTCAACCCATCTTTGTTTCATAATTACCATGGAGGGGTGATGTTGTGGATTCAACCAACCAGTGGTATGTTATGTTATCATCAACACATTTTATTTCCTTTGTTTACTCATGAAGTATGCTGGTCGGTTTTTCTTAAGTGGGTTCCAAATGTTAACTTGGATTATCCATTATTAAATAAAATGGTCGTTAGAAGAACCCATTTGTTATTGAAAAGGGGATTTTACATAATGCTGCAAAATTTCAATGTTATGGGTTAATGGAGTGGAATATGGAATTGCACACTAAGTGGTGAAGAATGTATCAAATTGCATCATTTGAAGAGTAAACCTAGGTCTTAGTTAAGTTGAAAATTTTGCTACACTAATTTGTAAGTGGAAATTGTGTTTTCTACATCAATTTTTGGAAGCCAGTCACATGAAGGCACTTAAAAATGACATGTGTGGGGCTTGTGAAAGAGGTGTGGCTCCAACGAAATATTCAAGGTATGGATCCAGTATTTCCACAGTACCATCTTCCAACGTAAGAAAAGGTCACGGGGATTGATCGAGGTAATGTGTTTGCAAATAGCTCATGTACGTTTTTTTTGGAAAATGTAATCTTGAGAGGATATTCGGTTACATTAAGATTTCATGTCTTCAAAGCAAGAAAATGAAATTGGAGAGATTGAGATGAAGGAACTTGGCTTAAAATAAGAGGGGAGATTGTGCATACTTTTAAGGTTTCTAACATTTGTTTTCTGGGAAAGATTTATGTTAGAATATTGCTGGGAAAAGTTTTATTTGCTGGGGATAAAATGGACCTTGCGCGTTCAGATTAATTCTGTAGAGGCTTGAATGTATTCCTAAAGGAATACGTGAGAGAGGGGTTGGATCATTTCAACCACGAGAAGATTCAAGGTAAGTGCTCATTGACTGAATCAATATTGATTGAGTAGAAGTATTTTAAAATTTGGATGATTAAATTTCCTTTCCATACTCAAGAAGATGATCTTTTGTAAATGTTATGAAAGAGTGGAAAATTTTCAAATGCAGAGATATAAATGAATGGAAAATGAATGAAAATACTCTATCCTATGTGATTTAAAAATAAGTATGCATTTTTATGTGAGAGGTTTTATTATGCATAATGTGGATTCTTCGTAGTTTTGGTTAAATCATTTTGAGCCAAAGCTTGTAGTTGGAAAAGGGAGAATTCGTTTGATTTTTGTTTTAAGATTGTAAAAACAATTTCTTGATGTTGTAAAATATTTGTGGTGGTATCTAAGGAGGTGATATTCAGGATGGACGCAATGTACGTGTGTACATCATTCATCAAAGAGGTTGAAATATGAATAGCTTGTTCTTTGTACACAGGTAAAGAGATGTGAATTGATGTTCTATGGTGCATAAAAGTGCAAGAAAATGTTCTCACTAAAATGATGAGCAAATTGAATGAAGGGCCTGCGAATGTTCGCAGTAACAAAGACGACACAGAAGAGTGGAGACCAAAAAATTGAGATTGCAAAGAGAAGGTTTGTTAATAAACTTAATAGGAGCATAAAGTATGATACATCATTTTGAGAAGGTATTTTGAACATTGGAAATTGAATGGTTTATTTATTCTCACCATAAAATAAATCTCGGGAAAGTGAAATCTATTTCAGATTAAAGACTTTAGCATCATGTGAAATGATAATGGGAAACTGATGATCTTTCATAAGAATGAAGTATGGAAGAGAGTGAAGATTTTACATCCTAAGAATGTATTAGGGGTGTATGTTTGTTGGAGGATTGTATAACTTGTTGTATAAAAATCCTTGGAGTGATCTGATGAAGACCACAAAAGAGGGCAAAAGAAGGAAAATTCCAAGGTAAGTGGCATATGTGAACAATTAACAGATGAAGATTATGAGCGGGAGCAGGTTGAGATAACAATTCACCTTGGATTGTTAATGGAATTGTTGTAGGAAAATGTGAAATACCAGACACATGGTTGGACCATGAGAAAGAAGTTAAAGTGGAAGAGACTACACGCAACAAGGGAAAAGCAGGAAAACATACAGTTGGCAGAAGAGATGAGGAAGCTCGAGCATATGTTGAGGTGTGAAGAACTCAGAGAGGCTGAGTTATAAATGGATGTTTCTATTTGTGGCCTAGAATAGGGTGAAATTTTTGGTGAAGAGATCAATGAGGAAGATCTCATGAACTATTGGGATAGTTCGGAAGAATATGAATATGTGTTGGTGAAAGAAGTAGATGAGGCTATGAAGACTTTCATTTTTTAATCTCACAGTTTATGTATGTTTGTAGGATGTGCAAAATATGGTGAACAGTCTGGTGAAACTGTCACAGAGAAGAATGAAACTCTTGAGGTAAAGTCTAATGGAGAATGCCTTTCATAGAAGGAAGATGTTGATGTTTTACAGCAGGAAGAAATCATAAATGAATTCTTGTCTGGGGAAAGAAAAAAAGTTGAAGCTGTTATGGAGCAGAAGCATAATGGAAATGTCGAAGAGATATTCCAAGGAGGTAAAAAAATGTATTTTTTTAGTGAATTTGCTGACAAAAGTTTACAATGTAATGATGGTAAAACCAGAAAAAATCAGGAAGATTGCCAAAATAAGAATGAAGCTGGGAAGGAAAGTTGTGATGAAGTGCTGGAAAGATTTCATATGGAAATCGAGTTCTTGGAATGATGGCTTAAGGAACCTGAGGGAGAAGTAAAGCTTGCAGAGCCTGATCCAGAAGAAATTACAGTTACTATGCAGGATAGGGATGAAATGTTTTTAACATTTATAGAGTTGAATGAATGTTATAACTTTCCAAATAATAATGTAACTATAGGTACAGAAAATGACATTAACAGATATGATGTTGAAATCAGAGAAATTGAGCAGAAATTATTTAGCATCGAGATGAAATATAAGAAACAACAAGAAAGTTATGTCCATAGAGACATAAAGGAGACATAAATATTGATCCAGTAGGATAAAGATGGAAGCAACCAGCAGTTCAAAATAGAATCTATTGAAGTCCAGAAAGTCCATGATGGGGGATTGGTGCATGAAGCATCAAAAGAGACCGAAGGGTCTTATATTTTTAAAACTAATAGTTTGTTGATGAATGCAGGTACAACACTGGATGATAAATTTGTTGCTATAAAAGCAATTAGAGACTATAATTGTAATAAAAAAGGAGTTCTTGATTATTCTTCATGGCAGAAAATTGAGTGTTCAACACAGTTGGAAATGAAAGATTTCGACAAAGAGGAATTAATCTGAGGAATTGGCAGAAGAAATTGTTGTAAAGGTTGATGGAATCATATTGACAGAGTGAGTGATAAGTTACCAAATTGATTTGATACTTTGAAGGACCAGTGACAGAACAGAGTCTGGAATCCTGGAGGGAGCAAGTCATCAGAACTTGTCTCTATCGCATTGTTACAGAAAAGCGACGTACCTCATAGACAAGAGTCTATGGAAACTTCTCTACATGCGGAGTCTGATGCAGGAGCATCAAACCTAAATTTTCATTATTGAATTATGTAAATAGGGGGGTGATGATTTTTAATTCTTTTATTAATTAATTTTCTCATTTTTAATAAATTAGGAGAGAAAATATAAATGTGAGGATTATTGTAAATATTGCTTAAATAATTAAGGATATGAGTGGAGTTGAATTAGGTAGATAATCTAGGGATTAGGAATTCCATAAACGGGACTTAGTTGAGTCCAAAAAAAGATTGAGATTTGTGTGGAGGAAATTATGGAGTGGAATAAATTCATATTTATGTATAAATATGTAGCTTGTGAGAATGTGAAGAGACAAGTGAGGAAGTGAGGAAGGAGAAATACAGAGAGAGTAAGAGAAATGGTTTGAAGGGCCGAGAGCCAAGAGGCTGCCCATTGTAATATTTGGCCAAAGAGTTCTTATGTTTTTATATTAGTATTTTATTTGTATGGCTCTCTTTCCTTCCTATGGATTTTTTGAACTGGATATGTATGTCGTCTTAACAAGAATCTTAATTTTGATTGGAAGCACATGAGTTTTTATTTGTTGGGATCTTATTTAACCCAATATCCTGGCATCAATGTATATGTCATTTCTCCCATAAAATTTAAGGCAAATCATGTACATGTCATTTCTCCCATAAAATTTAAGGAAAATGATATACATGTTATTTCTCCCATAAAATTTGGTGAATTTGTAATAAAATTGAACGCATTTACAGTAAATATTCATTTAATATATTTTTAAGGAGAATGCTAGTGTTTTTAAAAAACATGTACATGTAATTTATCCCATAAACTTTAAGGCATTTTCTAGTGTTTTTGGTAACCATGTACATGTCATTTGTCCCATAAACGTTAGGGAAAACCATGTACATGTCATTTCTCCCATAAAATTTCATTTAGTATGTTTTTAAGGAAAATGCTAGCGTTTTTGTAAACCATGTACATGTAATTTCTCCCATAAAATTTAAGGCACTTGCTAGCATTTTTGGGAACCAAGGAAATGTCATTTCTCCCATAAAAATTAGTGAAAGCCATGTACATGTCGTTTCTCCCATAAACTTTAAGGCCAACTATGTACATGTCATTTCCCCCATAAAATTTAAGGAATTTGCAATAAATGTTCATTTAATATATTTTTAAGGAAAATTATAGTGTTTTTGGAAACCATGTATATTTAATTTATCCCATACACTTTAAGGCATTTTCTAGTGTTGCTGGGAATCATGTAGATGTCATTTCTCCAATAAAATTTAGGGAATTTGCTCATATTTTTGGGAACCTTGTACATTTAATTTCTCCCATAAAATTTAAGCAAAACCACGTACATGTCATTTCTCCTATAAAATTTAAGACAAACTATGTGCATGTCATTTCTTCCATAAACTTTAATTTATTATATTTTTAAGGAAAATTCTAGTGTTTTTTAAAACCATGTACATGTCATTTCTACTATAAACTTTAAGGCATTTTCTTATGTTTTTTGGAAACATGTACATGTGATTTCTCCCATAAAATTTGAGGCATTTACAATAAATGTTCACTTAATATATTTTAAAGGAAAATGCTCATTTTTGGAAATTGTGTACATGCCATTTCTCCCATAAACTTTAAGGCATTTGCTAATAAAATTTAAGGAATTTTCAATAATATCATTTAATATATTTTTAAGAAAAATGCTAGTGTTTTTGGAAATTATGTACATGCCATTTCTCCCATAAACTTTAAGGAATTTGCTAGTGTATTTTGGAACCATGTACATGTCATTTCTCCCATAAAATTTAAGGAAACAATGTGCATGTCATTTATCCCATTAACTTGAAGGAAAACCACGTACATGTCAATTCACCCATAAAATATTTTTTTTATAGAAGGTCCTTTAAACAAATCAAATTCAAGGGCACATGGTGATTAATTAACATGTAGGTAGAAAGTTGAAAAGTAGCAGTAGTATCATTTTGCTTCTTGCCATTAAAACAATGGATTGACAAAAAATTCTAAAGTTGCTAGCTTTGTAATGACTACACCATCTATAACATCTATATATAGGACTAAGTTTCTCCCACTGCCTAGTGTTTTGCATGGCTGAACTGGGTTTGGACTTGAATACAGAATGGACATGACATGGCAAGGGTGAAATTTTTTTAATAGGTGCAATG
Source organism: Pinus albicaulis (assembly GCA_034641835.2). Lineage (NCBI taxonomy): Eukaryota > Viridiplantae > Streptophyta > Pinopsida > Pinales > Pinaceae > Pinus > Pinus albicaulis. The sequence goes on along the minus strand of CM076576.1, from coordinate 944,503,809 downwards.
TAGATCAAATTTCCTTTGTACAAGATTTCTTTAGTCATAGGTGTACCTCATTCGATGATATTCAAGCCAAAAAGAGACTATAAAGGCATGTCAAACCAGCTATGAGATGGTGCATTACCAATATGTGATATGATGTCAGACCCATTGTAGTCCAAGCCAAAAGGGACTACAAAGGTGTGTCAAACCAACTGTTATATGGTGAACTACTAATAAGTAGATTGATATTTTTTTTTCAATACTAATCCCTTCATAGATTTGGAATACATGCTGGGAATGGAACTCTAGAGAAACTCTATTACCTGATAGGAATGAAACTCTACAAAAACTAATTGGTTTATTACTCATAAGTATATAGATTGATATCTAGAAAAACATTTGATATTATACTGATACTTGCAATTAGATCAAAACCATAAAATCCAACTTCTAGTAACAAAATAAATGCCCAAACTCTAATAACAAATGAAAATCCTAACTTTCAGTGACAAAATAAAAGACCATGTAACATAAAGTAAAACCTTTGCATAACTACTACAAAATCAAAGGCTCTTGATATTTGTGAGTAGAGATGAAAACAATCTCAAATGCTTTATGTATTTAGTTGATTTATTTGTATACCTTTACAATATTTTGAGTGAAAGATCGGCAATAGGGGGCGGGGGGAGGGGGGGGGTGCACGAGAAGAGAAATACATAGAAGTTGTCTTTCTCATTGGTTCAACTATTGAGTGATAAACATCACCAATGAGATTTTTTAGTTTCACCTCACTTTGTCCACTTGTGAGTGTTACCATGATTCAGAAGCCCAAACTAATATGGGGGAGAAATTACATTGAGAAATGAAGCATTCTGTAGCCTCTGTAACAAATAGTATTTCGAGAGAACTATCTTTCTTGTTTGCCAATCTTACTCGTATGGTATATATTATAAATACCATGTTATAACATCACCTTTTTTTTTTCTAAGTAAATTTGATCTATTAACAAGTGTGTTACACAGTAATTTGTCACCGTCCCTACCATTCCCCGTCCCGCACAATGGAGGACCCATTTTGTGACCTGTGAACATTGTCATGCCTTGAAAACATCATCAATGCGTTCCTCTAAGCATGAGCTTTATTTGCCCTTAAGACATCTCCTTGCAAAAATCATGAAAAACATCCCTTTTGGCATTGGCGCGGGCAGGAAGTTCAGAACTCGCGCCAATGGGGAAAATCCTGCAAAGAGGTCGCGCCAACTGGCGCTCTGTCATAGAGCAGTAGTCACGCCACCCAATTTAGGGGTTTCCCCCAATATTCTTTAGCGGGAAGTTGAGTTCAGTGGTCAGTAAACTCACCACCAAATAACTGCCTATCTGAGGTTGGGAGATTTGACTCAGGAGTTATGTAGAGGAGATGGTTTGCCACCTCTCCCACCTCCCATGGACCTTCCTTGGTGATAGGGCCAATCCTGTAATAGGGATCCCAACTCCTCTTCCCCATTTATAAAAGCCTGCTCAATTCCATAGCAAGCTAGTCTTGAAGTGCCTAAGCTTTGAATCTCCCATATTCCCAAGAGCCTTTATGCTACAAGAGCCCTCTTTCTTCCCTTAAGGCTGACTCGAGTAAGGAGACTATCGTCGAGAAACTCAAGAGAGGTTTTCCCTTTCCCTGGTGAGCTTTGCGAGACGTGAACGACTGGGGACCCATCCAAAGGAGACCGCGACGTCGGAACTTTGGTTATGATAACGCACGTTCAATATTTGTGTCGATGATTATAGATTATGGTTCACTCGTTTTCCATCATGCTAAATACGTAACATCCTTTACGATGCGTTTGGATTTCCGTGTCTTTGGTTTATGCTTGTATCTGTTCGTTTCTTCCATGTGTAGGTGTTCATCCGCGGAGATCGTGGAGGGATTGTGATCTGCCGAGGCTGAGGAACGGGGACGCTTCTTCTTCGGATCATAGCGTTGGAATCTAGGTAGGCTTCTATTCCTAGTCCTTCCATTCGTAACTAGGAGCTTGCGTCATAACATTGTTTGATTGTTGCTAGACCCCTGTTGGGCTAGTAGGGATCGCCTCTGTCCGCAGAGGGGATTTACCTCCTCAACAATTTGGCGACTCCACTGGGGATCGTCCGGATTTCATTGTCTCGTTTATGTTGTCTCGCTTTGATTGTTTTATGTTTTCCCTTGCTTGATGAACCTTCTGGGTTGGGTTCTTTCACTGTTTTTGCTTCTTGGTTTGCTTAGCTTGCATTGGTCTGCTTCTGGAGTAGCTTGTTTTTAATTTTTGGCTGAGAAACTCGACTGGCGCGGTTTTTAACCCGACAGTCGCACCGATTGGCGCACGTTGCCTTTGTCCAGCCCGCGCCAATTGCTTTCTGGCGCCAGTTTCATACTTACAGTCGCGCCACCCCTGTAAGTTTTTTGAGTTTCCTCATTTTTGAGCTCTCTGGATTTGATCAATGTTTTTCTTCTTGATTTTCCGACTGTCTGAGTGTGTTGGAGTCCTGTTTGACTGGGAATCCACCTCCGTCCTTTGGTTGTTTGCTTTTATCTACCGGTTTCACGTTTTAAGCCCTAGGGCATCTAGTGGCTTAGTGTATCGAGCCCTCCTTGGGAGTTTTGGTGTTTTGATTGTCGTGTCAACTATCTGATTGATTCTCCACATCCTCTAAGTAGTTGTTCATCGTTTTATTGCGATTTTTGGGTGATTGTTCATTCCTTCATTCGAAATTTGTCTGGTCTTGCCTTGGACCTAGATCACATGGTCCATTGGAAGCTTTTGAGTCTTTTCTTCGTTTTGAGAGACTTTGGTCGATTTGGGGATCTGATTGCTTGTGTTGTTGAGTGAAATTTGTTTGTTTCGCTCTCTTGGAAATCGTTTCTCAAGTTGTGCCGTTTGTTTTCAAGTTTGTTTAGTGCATATTAGCTATTAAACATTGAAAATCAAAAAAAAATCTCTTTTGCTTTTGTTAATTAGTGCAAATTGTGATCTTTTCCATATCGCTAGTGATTAGTGTTTTGAATGAAAAGTTTTCAATTGCATTAGTTGCATTAGAGATCTCATTGTTTTTCTTCCGTTCATTTCGTTTGTGTAAAAGCTCTCAACTCTTCTCTAACTAGTTTTCATCGAACGAAATGTTGCACTGTGGCATATAGCTTTGCATTTAGGAGTCTTTCGAGACACTACATATGATAGGACCTGAAAATTGAAACTTAATTGAAGATCAATTGTAAAATTTATTCAATTAACCTAAGGCAGCATTGGAACTTAACGAAACATATTTATAAGGTCTAGGCTAGAGACGTGTTCCGGCGTCGTTAAACCTAGCAGCTGTCGTTCGCCTGTTGGCTTTAGACAGCGCTAGTACGGACTTGCGCTCCCCGTACCGTCGCGTATATAAAGGGAGACCCCTCTAGGTTTTCAATCCTCTATCCACAGGAAGCCGAGTCTGCCGCCCTATACCCGTGATACACCGAACACAGCATTCGGGGAGACTACCTGCACGTACGGAAAGTCCTTGGTCGATTTCTGTCTCATTATTGAAACCAAGGTGTATATTGCAGTTCACGGATATTTGGTACACCCTTTGTGCCTAGTTTTTCCTGAGCAGTCATTTGGTCTTTTCTGACTCCCTAAACTTGAAAAGACAGTCAAGCGCTTGTCCTTTCACGCTTGTATCAACTCTGAAAGAGATAGAGTCATCTTTTTATCGTTTCTCGACTCTTAAAATATGAAACGGTAGAATTTCTTACTTTCCAATGTGGTAAAATCAATCGCCCACGATTACACACCTGTTTAGACATTGCTTGTTGACTGTTTGATCGTGTGTCTTAACTCGTTTTCAGCCCGTGTGTGTGTTTGCTCTTTTCTTCTAGTTTCTTGCCACAGTGGCGGAACCTTCGGTTTCGTCTACTGGTAGTCCTTACACGGACGATTCTTCAGAAGCTTCTCAGCCTTCTGTTGAACCACAGCAGCCTGTTGTTTCCGAGTTTCCTGACGGGGGACCGGTTCTCACCGAGCAACCCTTTGGAGGACCAGTTGAGTTCAATTGGCCCTTTTCGGACCTTGTGTCTGAATTGAGATTAGGAGCTGATTTCCTTTCTCTTACATCGGGTTCACCGTTTGTTGCTGCTGTTTTTCCTCCTAGTCCTCGCCGTCTTTTGCGTGATTTAACGACAGGATCAACCATGAGTGATTCTGGTGAGGAAATTCCTGGTGAAGACTATTAGCGCATCTCGCGTAGATTGTTTGAGGGAGACGACTCTGAGCTGGCTACCATGTCGACAGCCAGTCCTTCTTTACCACAGGGATACAGATCTCTGGGTCAGATCATTTCAGCTGCAACCTCTATGGGAATATCATCTCCTGCTTCGAGGCCAGCTGTCACTACACCCGGGGTGTCCCCTTCGACGCCCGTCACTTCTGTTCCCGTTCGGCCCACTGTTTGTGTGGCTGCCTCTTCTCCTGTTGTCCTCATTTCTGGGGCTGGGCCAACTCTGAAGAATTTATCTAGCTCTTTGCTATACCGAGAGAATATCACTCGGGAAGTATCAAAGTTTCTTGGCGACCAATAGCAAGAGGCAGACAATTCCCCAAGATCACTGCTGATCTTTCTTTTCGCACTATATAGGGATGGCACTCCAGGTACTTATGCTTTCCCAGTCGGTTGTGGGCTGCAGGGTTTTAGCCTTCACTCTTGAGGCTTATCTTTCCTCTTTGTATGCTCAAGGTTTGCCGTACAACCAGGCTTACAACCCGTAGGGACAACCCTTCCAGGGCCAACCTGCGGGCCAACCTGGCTATTTGTATGACCCACAGGGACAGCCCATCCAAGGCTACTCTGCGGGCCAGCAAGGGCCATTGTACAATCCGCAAGGACCATATTATAGCCCTGCTGGTCAACACCTTTCGACCTGTTGAGGTATCAGCAAGACCAAACTGTATAGTCCAGAAACATCATTTCTTTCGAGTGGCAGTGACCTCCTGTTGTCTCTGCGTTGCATATCGGCTGGACCATCAGCACTGGTTAGCCGGGTCAAAGAAGCCCAGTTTTCTTGTGCAGCACCTAGTCTGGCTACACCCCTCCCGAGCCCCGGCCAGCCATCCAGTCCTAAACTTTGGGAGCCACTTCTGAGCCCGGGTCCTTTCACCCAACAGTATACTTTGTTTCTCCAGGAACGGCCGTCATTGACTGACCCTCGACCCAACCCAACACCATTCGTGAGACGTACTCATTCCGTTCACTCTGCTCAACAGCCTTTTCATTCAATGCCGCAGCCAAATCAACAGCTGCGTCCTACGTACCAGGCTCTGCAGGGTTCCACTTATCAGCAACCTACTCATCCTCAGAGTGGTTATCATCCTCATGGTCAGTCTCAACCGAACTATAACCACCCCAGAGGCTCTCAGTATTATCCTCCTCCACCCGGTTCTACCTACGCTCAGCAGCCAAATCCAAACGCTCCTTATACAGGGCAGACACCTAATCAGGGCCCGAACCCTGGTTATCAAGCCCCGCACTATGGTTACCAGAATCCAAATCAGTTTGGTTATACGAACTATGCCCCCTACGGTCAGAATCCTGTGGGACAGAACCCGTGGGGGCAAGGATATTCACAACCATCGTGGAGCATGGGTACCGGACCTCATCCTGGGACTGGCATGGAAGTTAACCCTCCATTGCCGTTCATGGCTACCTTGGAACTGCCGGACGTTTCAAAGTTGACCAATGATCCGATTTCACATAATCCATATTGGCCTCCGGTTCCCACCAAGATACCAGGTGATTGTCCCAAGTTTGAGGGAAAAGCTGGCGAAGGCCGGGTGATGACGTATCACCTCTGGTGTTCGTCTAACTCTTGGGTCGACGATTCGATCCGTTTGCGTCTTTTCCAACGTACTTTAACAGGAGCTGCTGCCAAGTGGTACATAGAACTATCCCGTGGCATTTTCCAATATTTCAACTCTTTAGCCATGGCTTTCCTCACGCACTTCCAGTTACCGGTCTGGTATGAGGCCGGGACGCACCTCCTAACTTCTCTGAAGCAGGACAAAGCCACTCACATCTCAGATCACATTCATGAGTGGCGGCGCCGTCGTCGACTGATCAAGTTTCACATACCTAATCAGATTTTGACTCACTGGTTCACCACCTCCTTTGTGAATAAAATCACTCAGGATATCGCGATGGGAGCGTGTGTGACGAAGGAACAAGCTATCGCGCATGCCCAGTACCTGGATCTTGTCTATTCGCAGTCTGGCATGCTTTATGACATCTTGACTGATGCTCCACGGCCCGGAACCACTAAGGCTCTACCTACCCCTACGGTGGATGGTGTCATTGGTTCCGTCTCTCAAAATTCAAAGAAGTCTTCGAATGGGAAGCAGAAGGCTAATTCTTCCAACAATACCTCTGCTAATCCCGTCCCATCTGATTCTGGTAAAACCGCGGAGGTGAATGTCGTCCAGGCCAATCCTGCGGAAAAATCCTCCAAGGGGAAGAATAAGGGCAAAGGCAAATCAAAATCTGATGCCCCGAAACCAGAATCTAAATCTCGAACTGAGGATGGCTCCCAGCGTAAGCCGAAATTCCCTTGCCTCATCTGTGAAAGTGACCATTTCACTAAGGATTGTCCACGACGGTCCGAGGTTAGTCAACTTCTTAAAGGATCTAAAGGGACTCTGGCTGTTTTAAAAGAGCCATTTCCATCTCAGCAGACCCAGATGGTCGAACAGGCGTCACCATCTGCCCCGTTTGGGTCTCAGGTTTTCATGATGAAGACTAATGCACCTATCACTATCGCTATGCGGTCGAAGGATTACAATGAACCACGGAAGGCGCTCGGGAAGGAAGTTGCGGATGGGACGCCTCCCCCACCTGCCTCCGGTCCATTGGAAATCGAGAAGCCGACTCCTGAACCTATTGTGAAACCACCTCCCAAGGGTGTTCTTCGAAGATCCTCTTATAATCCGAACGCTCGTGCCGCTCAACATTACAGCATTGTTGAGGATTTGGCACAGGCGCCATGTGCTATGTCTGCACTTGAGGTTCTTCAAAGTTGTCCTTAACAACGGAATTCTTTACTGACTGCAATCGGTGGTATCGATCCCGCCGACTCGAGCCTTCTCACCTTCGATCTGGAGAATTTTACTCCCCGGCTTCCACATCAAATCGCTTTGGTCATTCAAGTCAGGATTAACAGTCTGAATGTTCATACGGCCGTCATAGATGAGGGTGCATCCACCTGCGTTATGTCCTCCGCTTGCTGGAAAGCCATCAGCTCTCCAGCTTTGTCGTCATCTCCCAATGCCCTTGAGGCATTTGATGGTCGGGAATCTAAACCCCTGGGAGTTCTCGAGAGTCTTGGGATCACATTACAGGGAAAAACTGTCAACGTGGAAGTGGAAGTGGTTGACGCTAAACTCAACTACAATATACTTCTTGGCCGCAGCTGGACCCATGCCATGCTCTGCGTGCCGTCTACCCTCTTTCGATTCATTAAGTTCCCTCACGAGGGCAAGATTGTCACGGTAGATCAGTTGTCATTTTTCACCTCTAGCTCTGAGAACAACGTGCCATACGTGGATCAAATTCTGAATCCCCCAGACAGCATAGGACGTGGTCTTTTCAAAGACCCAGTCCTCATGGGTATATTCCCCGCACCGCCACCGAATACCGCTCAAGTCAACATGTTGTCCAGGACTGATGACCCTTGGCTTATTCCTACACCTGAGCAGGTACATGAGTTTGGAGAATCCATGCCTTTAATGCCAGTAGAGATCAGCTACTGTGAGATTGTTGCCGCATCGGACCCTCCACCTCCTCAGCATGCTCCCAGGAGCATGGCTCTCGATGTCTACTCGCAATTCCCCTGGCTTGGTCAGGCTGATTCACCTGATCCTCTCAGAGAGACTTTTCCTTCAGATGAGGCTATCATTGAAACCATGTCTCTTGAGGAGCTGCCCTGGGGCGATGGACATCATCGCTCCTCATTTATGCCCAACTTGGGGGCAATGACTGATTTTCTGGAGCGTTATGCTACTCAGGTTCCTTCCCCTCCTCTTCAAACACCGATATTAATGCACGAGGTCTTTTCGGAGGGTAATCTGAGTAACATTACTCAAACTGTTCCAATCAACATCTCCGTTAAACCAGGGATTGTTGAGAACATTCATGTGGGTGTGACTTGTTCTCCCGAGGAAATTCAAGTCTATACTGAGCTTTTCAAAGAATTCAGAGATGTTTTCGCATGGTCTTACAAGGAAATGCCGGGAATTGATCCTAGTATTTTCGTGCACGAGATTCCAACCTATCCAGGTGCGAAACCCGTGCGACAACACTTACATCCCATGCATCCTCGGAAAGCCGCCGCTATCAAGGCAGAAGTTGAAAAACTTTTGAACACGGGTTTTATTTATCCTATCCCCCTTACAGAATGGGTGTCCAATATTGTCCCTGTCGATAAAAAGCAGGGTACAATCCGAGTCTGTGTGGATTATCGCGATATCAATCGTGCCTGTCCTAAGGATAATTATCCCACTCTGTTTATCGATCAGATCATCGACGAATGTGCCGGGAGTGAGATCTATTCCTTAATGGACGGTTTCTCAGGCTATAACCAAATCAATATTGCACCTGAGGATCAACATAAGACCACATTCATTTGTCTGTGAGGCACTTTCGCGTACAAAAAACTCCCGTTCGGCTTAAAAAATGCTGGCGCTACATTTCAACGTGCGATGTCCTACGCTTTTCATGACATTCGCCATATTGTCCAGACTTATCTGGACGACTTGCCAGCCCATTCGGGTAAGCTAGAGGACCATCCTGAGCATCTTCGCCAGATATTTATTCGTTGCAGACGCTACAATATCAGGCTCAATCCTCATAATTGCATCTTCTGCGTTGACTCTGGCCGTCTTTTAGGCTTTATAGTCTCGAAAGACGGAGTATATGTTCTGAGTTGGGAGAAGCTATGTAAATCTCCATCCCATGCCTCTCACTGTATCAGTTCACGATTACGCAGGGAAGGAATTTTCTTGGCGCTTTTATCCGGAGTGTCAAGGGTGGCCAAAGGATTCACTCGTTTGTTAAAGCAGAATGTTCCCTTTCACTGGGACGAAATTGCTTAGGAATCCTTTGAGAAGCTGAAGACATTGCTAGTCAATGCTCCGTTGCTTCGTCCTCCGGACTACCACCGCGACTTTACTTTGTATCTAGCCGCCACATTTAGCACCATCGCCATGGTCTTGGTGCAGGATGACGAGAACGACGATGAACATGTTGTTTATTACCTGTCTCGGAACCTTCTCGACCCGAAAATGCATTATGCACATGTCGAGAAGTTGGCCTTAGCAGCAGTACACGCCGTACAACGCTTTCACCATTACATCCTTTTCTTGCTACCACCGATAACGGGTGGTTTAATTGTGACTATAATGATATATTCTTTCTAGACAATTACTAGGGGGCAAGTACTCCAAATGGATTGTGATCCTGGGAGTTGACTTAGATTCTGCTTGCCAAGTCGACTAAATCACTTGATATTGGTTGATATGTTCTCTCCTGGACTCATTCCCTCACTCCCGAGACTGCCTCACAGACATACGCTTTTCTTATCGGTGCTGATCCTTGGTACGAGGTGACATCATGGTAACTCTTCAGACGAATTTCGGTGCGGGTTGGATAAAGCGCACGATCTGTTCGGATTGACTGAGTCCCAACTAGCATACATAGTAGGAGATACCTTATATCGCATTGGAGTAGATTCGGTGCTCCGACGATGCCTTACCTTAGAAGAGGCTGAGAAAGTCCTAAATGACTGTCACAGTGGCGCCTGTGGCGGACATATGTCTGGGTATGCTACTGCCCAGAAGATTCTGCGGGCAGGTTATTTCTGGCCTTCCATATTCAAGGATTGTATCACTGTAGTCCGTAAATGTCATCCATGCCAGATTTTTCAGCGCAAGATGCGCGCGCCGCTGTTTCCATTGCATCCCGTTATTACCGTCGGCCCTTTTGTGAAATGGGGCGTGGATTTTATGACGTGTAACCCTCACTCGGCCGGGGGGCATGCGTATATCATTGTTGCCGTCGACTACTTCACTAAGTGGGCCGAGGTGATGCCTACACCAGCTGCTGACGGGAAAACGGCTGCTTCATTTATATTCAACCACGTTATTGCATGGTTTGGGGTTCCTCAAGCCATCGTCACTGATCACGGTACTCATTTCCGCGATTACATGATGGCGGAGCTGACTTCAACGTTGGGCTTGCGTCACGATAGCTCAACACCATACTACCCTCAAGCGAATAGTCAGGTTGAAGCGGTGAACAAGGTTTTGGTCACCATGCTTCAGCGAACAGTTGGGATTCATAAATCTAGTTGGCATCTCCAACTGTTCTCAGCTCTCTGGGCATACCGAACATCTGCTAAAAGTGCAACCGGATTCACACCATTCCAATTGGTGTACGGTCTGGAAGCTACTCTGCTAGTTGAATGTGAAATTCCTTCGCTTAAATTAGCTGTGGAGCTCTTACCGGATACTTCTCGTGAGGAAGAACGTCTTCTGTATCTCGAACGGTTGGATGAAACCCATCACCTAGCTGCTTTGATCATCGAAGCACAGAAGAAGAGGGTCAAAACTCATTTTGATCAATCTATTTCTCCCCGTTCTTTCATTGAAGGAGACCTCGTCCTCTTGTACGATCAGGCACATGATAAGCTTGGAGCTGGTAAGCTCTAGCCTATGTGGCACGGGCCCTATATAGTAAAGTGCGTTTTGAAAAATGGGGCCTACGAGCTTATAGACTACGAAGGAGTTCCACTGGCGCAGCCCAGAAATGGGCTGTACCTTAAAAAGTACTATGCCTGAAGTGATTTCTTGGTGTGGTGTGTGTACATAGGTGTGTGATTGTCATTTGTGTGCATAGTGTGGTGTGCTTTGTAAACATCTTTCTGCTGATCGGGTCTTCCTGGTTGTGCAGATGTCTATTCATCCATTTGTTGGTTTGGCGGATGGTGCCTCCGTTACCGAGAGTACGTATCTTTAGGCACGGGTAATCTAGAATCCTATTGGTGAGTTGATTGGCCCACTCCTGGCGATGTGCTTAATCTCGGACGTACCACGGTGTGTCTCACAGTAAGAATATGATAGTGTTGGAATTATTAACGGCGATGAAACCTTAATGTCTAGTGAAGGTCTCGTGTACTAGATTCACAACTTGTGATATTCACCATTTAAGAACTGGACCATAACGTGAACCCGTCCATCTTACGTCTGTATTTGCGTATTCGATTACTGGAAAGGAATTTTGACTACATTACATATCATCATATACCCAGGCATTTGAATACATTAACAGATACAGTAGCAAATTTGGTATTAGACAGACATTTGCGCAATTTATAAATCATCATCACATGTAAAGAAAGACTCATCCAGAAATAGATATGTATATATATATATATCGAAATGTTTACATAGAGTGTGTCACATAAAACTCAAAAAATATACATAGTCGTCTTAGTACATCCGGAGACGCTATGTCTCTCAAAAAACAGGTGTGGTATAAATCCTAAGGACTAATCCGCATGGTGCTCATGATAGCACGTGACTGCACGCACTAGGCGCCTCAGAATTCAGTGGATCCGATTCGGGACTCCCACCGTGTGGCGCTGGTATGCCATCGGTACGTCTGCTAGCCGGGCATAGTCTGGGATCCCGTGGGCAATCCCCTCGAGGTTTTGGATCAGTTAATCTCCTCCGGTGCCTTCTCCCTGAATCTCAGGGGCGAGTTGTGTCCTCTGGGAGATTGGAAACGTCCCGACTGGTCTCTCAGGTCCTACATCTGCATGCATATATAATTGTGTTAAGATGAATGTGTATTAACAAAAAAAAACATATAAACATAAAATCAAAAATATGAGGTCTTACCCAACTCCTCGTCCCAGTCATCTCCTTCTGGTAGTGGGAGATCTGGGTCCCCGGTAAAGTCAGTTCCTGAATAGGGCCTGTCTTCCATGACAATCAGCTGGCGCTGTAACCACCTAAAAAACTCTGGCCTCCAGGACATCTGTTGGCCACCTTCAGATCTGGGCATCAATGCTACCCAGCGAGCCATTCTTGGCTCTCGTGGTATCGGACTCCCCACTGCGGCCCCTTGGCCCTGGAAGATTGGTAAAAGTTCCAGAATGAACGATACCAAGATGGAACCATAACCGAACTGTTTCAATTTCCCATGTTTGCACTTCGTGAGCTGCCTTTTCATGTTGATAGTTACTGCTTATGCCCAGTTGAACAGTAAGGGACCCATGCATTCTGAGGCCAGCAGGAGTTGGGTCTTCGTGGCCTCGTGCGGGGCCTGCGACCCAGCAGCCCACGTAATGGTATGAAGAAATACTCTCAGTGCTAGATCAGGAATTGTGTGGATATCCACCTTCTTGCTTCCTGATCCTGTTTGTGCCCCTCGGCACACCCGTGCCATTACTTCTTCCATCTTTTCCACAGATGGTCTGCTTCTAGTCAGTACAGGGATTGGACCTCTGCGGGACAATCCAGTGATGAAATAAACATCGGTGACCTCCAGTTCTAACACCTGGTGTCGTAACCTGAACACCTGTTCCTGTTCGTCCCAGATACTGATTAAATACTGGAGGAGCTAGGGCTGAGCTCGTAAACATGGCGTGAGAAAGAACTTTTTCAATCCACAGTTTCTAAGTGCATTCATGCAAGCTTGGCTTTGCATGGCCTATTCATCCTCTTCTCCGTGCTCTCGTTCCTTCCATTCGATTGCCATTTTGAGTGATTATCTGCATTCACATGGTCAAAAACCCTTAGTTAGATCTTTGATGAGCCTCAAATTCCATGCAATTTGGTCTAAATGTCGAAATTTTGGGCGAATTTTGAGGTTCGGCCGCTGGCGCGGCTGTTTTGTGAACAGTCACGCCACATGGCGCGAGCCCTTTATAAAAAAGGGCTCATTGGCGCGGGTCCGTGCCCGATACCCGCGCCAATGGGCGCAGCCCTAAAATTCTAAAAATGACCACACAGAACTGATTTTTAAGGGAAAGCTATTAAAAAATGAATGAAAATGAAGAGCAAAAGAGCGCCTCTTACCTGTGACAGACGAGAAGCTGAATGGTCGACTGGATTTGTCGCAATCACCGTCAGAAGTTTCTGCTCCAAAAGGACCACTGTTGCTTTTCACCAAGGTAAATAGTAAAAAGTAATTTTGTTTTTACCAGTTTGACATATTTATAACTTTTTCGACGTTAAATGAGTTTTAAAAGTTATTTTTTATCAAATATTTGCATATGTTATGTCGAAAATGGATTTTACGCTTGCTTGGTATGTGCAGCAGCAGGTTTTTGCGACTTAAACGATGGAAACGAGTTGTATTTTATACTTTTTCGGACTTGGTAAATACACGAAAAAGTCACTTTGGAGTCATCTTTCAGCTCTTTTCTGACTCTCTAAATATGAAAAGATTGCCGAGGCCCTTGTCGTTTCGATCTCGTTAAAATGGACACGAATCGACATCCACCCAGTATAAGTTTAACCCTTTTTCGGGCTGAGATGGATTGATTACGAAAAAGGAATACCCTAGCCTATCGCGACTAGGAGGTTTTCCCGGATATTGTTTTCTACCTTTTCGGATCTGGGGAACTATTTACGAAAAGGGACCTGTGGAGTTTTCTTTTCCGCTGTCTTTTCAAACTCTCTAAACATGAAAAGACGCCGAGTTCTTCCTTTGTCGGACTCGTTAAACCCTGATGACATTGGATTCCGTCGAAATGACGTTCTCCGAGTTTCTCCTTCCTAGGACTCGTTAAATGCACTAGGATGGATTCGCCCGAAGGGCGGACTTATATCACAAGCATATGCTATCCCCTTCAAGCTTGTTATCAAAAATAATTGGGGTACTCGCCAGAAATGGTGGGGAAAAAAATGGAACCACTAAATCGAAATTGAGCGACGTTATGTGTTTACCCAGCATGGCACTTGTGCCGTTCGTGTCGTTTGGGGACATCTATCTCGTTGCTTCACTTTTTGCCTCATGATTGTGTTTGAGTAATCTCTTTGACCTCTCTCTCACCATTCCTTTGCCTCGTCACCATGACCTCCCGGTCCGTTGATGTCAAATACGCCAAGTTCACTGTCAATCGTGCAGTTCATGTGTTCAAGAGAAGTTGGCCTCTTGCAAATATCGCCTTCCTCTGTTTCTCATACGATCTTGATTCACAACAAAAACATCATGTTCCTCTGTCTCGTGTTGATGATGTGGGAAACATTATGGCCCACCTTCGATCAAGGTCACTTCCTGTCGACTTCAACTCATTATCCAGGAAGTGGGTCTAGAGACTCCTTATGGTACCTTGGAGCCTGCATGCCTCAATGGCAGATTCGTCGCATTCGACGTGAGGTTTCATCATTGACCTCCGATCGAGTGATTCTGCAAGTGTTCGACGTCAACTCATTTATTCGCACGCCGTAGATTGTACCTTAGTACCTTGAGGACCATTGTCATTATTGGTGGTTTCTCTCGCGTCTGTTAACAACTTTCATCATTGGCTGGTAATCAGACGATGTTCTTGCATGTTCGACTTCAGCTTACATATTCACATGTTTGAACTTGTACTCTGTTGGGTCGAGATGGAGCGCAAGACCCTGGATTGTGTCTGTTGTAATCCAGGCTGCGATTGTGGATTATTATCATTATATACATGACTCACTGATTGGATGGCTGCGACCATACCTGAGTCTATTTGTTTGATCTTAGTTGGATGGCTGCGCCCATACCCTGGATCCGGATTATAGCATACTCTGTTTCGGATGGCTGCGTCCATACCACTTATATATCATGTACTTGAGATATCAGTTGTATCTTTCTGCGCAGGTTTTCCGACGGCGGGCTTTCAGTTGGACATGTTCTCGTAAAGCATTTCACCCCTCTCCCTCTCGGGCCTCATACTTTAGGGGGCATCTGTTACACAATAATTTGTCACCGTCCTTACCATTCCCCATCCCGCACAATGGAGGACCCATTCTGTGACCTGTGGACATTGTCATGCCTTGGAAACATCATCAATGCATCCCTCTGAACATGAGCTTTATTTGCCCTTGAGACATCTCCTTGCAAAAGTCATGAAAAACATCCCTTTTGGCATTGGCGCGGGCAGGCAGTTCAGTACTCGCACCAATGGGGCAATTACTGCAAAGAGGTCGCGCCAACTGGCACTCTGTCATAGAGCCGTAGTCGCGCCACCCATTTTGGGAGTTGTTTTTTAAATAAGGATGGCGGAAGTTGAGTTCTAACAAACTCACAAACCATTACCTATCTTGAGTTGGGAGGTTTGGCTACGGGAGTTCTATGGAGGGAAGTGGTTTTGCCACCTCCCATGGAACCTTCCTTGTTGATAGGGCCAATCCCATAATAATAGGGATCCCAACTCCCTCCTTCCCCATCTATAAAAGCTTGCTCAATCCCATGGCAAGCTAGTCTTGAAGTGCCTAAGCTTTGAATCTCCATATTCC